>CM051256.1:54365113-54527613 GCA_027921565.1 Artemia sinica | reverse complement strand
ACGACAAACACACAGAGACAACACACACAAAGAGATGACAGACACACACACAGATACGAAACACACAAAGAGAAGAAACACGCACAGAGACGACAAACATACAGAGAAGACACAAAAACAGAGACGACACAACCACAGAGATGACACACACATAGAGGCGAGACACGCACAGACACGACACACAAAGAGAGTCATAGTGAGAGAGATATCCAAAAGTTGGGTTGATCTAGGTTCACTTGGAGTGGCGCGCCACTCTAAGTGAACCTAGATCAACCCAACTTTTTGGATATCTCTCTCACTATGACTCTGTTTGTGTGTCGTGTCTGTGCGTGTCTCGTCTCTATGTGTGTGTCATCTCTGTGAGTGTGTCGTCTCTGTTTTTGTGTCTTCTCTGTTTTTGTGTCTTCTCTGTATGTTTGTCGTCTCTGTGCGTGTGTCGTCTCTGTGTGTGTGTGTGTTGTCTCTGTGTGCGTGTCGTCTCTGTGCGTGTGTCTTCTCTCTGTGAGTTGTCGTCTCTCTGTGTGTGTGTCGTCTCTGTGCGTGTGTCGTCGCTATGTTTGTGTCGTCTCTCTCTCTCTGTGTGTGTGTGTGTGTGTGTGTGTGTGTGTGTGTGTGTGTGTGTGTGTGTGTGTGTGTGTGGGTTGTCTCTGTGTGCATGTAAATTTCTGTATTGTGTATCCAAGAGGTGAATTCAAGAAAGAGTTTGTTACTTACTTACTTACTTACTTCCTTACTTACTTGCTTACTTACTTACCTACAATTTTTTCATTCTGATACCTAGATTTTGACAATGTTATCCCATGTGTCTGACAATAGATGTACGCAAATTCCTTTTCTTACATCGTCGATGTTTTAATAGACATTCTAAACGCTTGATATGCTAGCTTACTCTAAAAAATAATGGACACATAACAATGTAATATTTTTAATGAAATAATGTTATGTAGAATATTAATACAAAAATATATTATGATGCATTATTAATATCAATGATTAACTTTGGACATTTTGAATCTGTTCCATAAAATAGTTCATCATGTTCTCTCTTGATATTGTAGTTATTGTCTTCTCTTAGTTTGTAATCAGTAGAATAATCATTATTCCATTTTGAATCATACACAATTTTTACTGGTGTCTCATGAACAGAATCAATATGTTTTCGTCTTTGGTATTATTTGATTCATTGACTGTTTGATCAATGCCAGTAACGTTTGCTGGTGCTTTTTTTTTCATCGTTTCATCTTTATATTCCATAGTGATATTTTCTGACAATGTCCTTTTTATTTTTCTTTCAATTTCACTGTCTATTATCACATTATTTTTACACAGGTAACAGTTTCGGCAGGTAGACAAGATATGGTTTACGATATTAGTAGCAGAGTAGGCCTTTCTTTTCTTCTTTGCTTTCATTTGAATGCTAATACCTGGAAGCCGACGAAAGGTTCTAGCAATAGGTAGCATGTTACCTATAGCACTAGCATGAAGATACCCTTTTCATCAACTATTATTTTTATGTTGGCATTCTCTTTGAGTACTAACATCTCTGGAAATGATACTTTCGCATATCCACCATTTGTATAATTGAATTTTTTTGGTACTCCAAAGAAATTTAATTCCATAGTGTCATGACAACGCACGCATACTTTTCCGATAGTGCTACTACTTGTACTTGTTTCATAGTTCAAATACTTCTCCTTGTCAACATTCAATGCTACAATAACACTAGCATGTGAACACATTTCTAATGGGGGGCCATCCACATGTTCAATATGCACTTCATCTTTGCTATTATTTGGTTCATTAATTGTTTGATTAATGGTAGTGACGTTTGCTGGCACTTTGTTTTTCATCGATTCACCTTTATATTCCTTAGTGATATTTTCTGTCAATGCCCTTTTCATTTTTCCGGCAATTTCACTGTCTATTACAACATTATTTTTACAAAGGTAACAGTTTGGGCACGTCGACAAGATATGGTTTATGATATTAGTAGAAGAGTATGCATGTCTTATTTTGATTTTCCGTTGAATGCTAATACCCGAAAGTTGACGATGGGGTGCAACAAGAGGTAGCATGTTACCACAAGCACTGGCAAGAAGATGTCCCTCTTCATCAACTATTATTTTATGTTGGCATTTTCTTTGAGTGCTATCATCTCTGGATATCTCACTCTTGCATATCCACCATAAGAAGAGTTGAATTTTTTTGGTACCCCAAAGAAATTAAATTCCTTACTGTCATGACAATGCACACATACATTTCCAATAGTGCTACCATTTTTACTTGTTTCATAGTTTAAATACTTCTCCTTGTCAGCATTCAATGCTACAATAACATTGACATGTGAGCACACTTTATTAAAATGCTCCATCTTCACTTTTTTAAAAGATATGACATATGTGTTTATCGTTCCACTGCGTAAAAAATACTGATTTAATACATGCAATAGACTAGGTAGTGTCGATATCCGGACATAGAATACCAGTGGGAAAGCCACATTGTGTCTCTGACCAATCACAGAGTACAATTGTTAGAGCCGTAAGCATATTTTGTCATTTTAAAATACGTACAAAAAAAAAATAAATATAGTTGAATAATTTCGAAGTTAAAAAAAAATAGTTTGTTTTTGTGAAAAAAAAATATTGAATTAGAAGCATCAGTCCTCATTATTATGAGTATCCAAAACTGGACTTAAGTTTCACATTTGAACCAGAGAATGGACCTAAGTTTCACATTTGAACGAGAGAATTGTATTTTCCATAATTTTCTTACAGGAAACTAGAGTTTATGGTCAAAAACCCTTATTAGCTCAGATTCTACAGAAATAGTTTATTTTTCGATCCATACCTGGACTTAAGTTTCACCTATGAACCAACGAATTGTATTTTCCATAATTTTCTTACAAAAAACTAGAGTTTACGGTCAAAAACCCTTATTAGCTTAGATTTTTCGCTAGCAACTCGCCCTCCACTATAACTACGCTAATACATCCTTCTGCCAATCAACCCATCTCCCCCAAAACACTTTTCAGCCATTTCTTGTTAAAATTTTTTATTTCAACTCATCCACACGGGTTTTTCGCTAGCAACTCGCCCTCCACTATAACTACGCTAATACATCCTTCTGCCAATCAGCCCATCTCCCCCAAAACACTTTTCAGTCATTTCTTGTTAAAATTTTTTTATTTCAACTCATCCACACGGGTTTTTCGCTAGCAACTCGCCCTCCACTATAACTACGCTAATACATCCTTCTGCCAATCAACCCATCTCCCCCAAAACACTTTTCAGTCATTTCTTGTTAAAATTTTTTTATTTCAACTCATCCACACGGGTTTTTCGCTAGCAACTCGCCCTCCACTATAACTTCGCTAATACATCCTTCTGCCATTCCTCTTAGTTGTAAACACCCACTTTGAAAAATTGGGGGAACGAAAAGTGACAAGAATATAAATTCTCTTTGGTCGGGCCAGTTTCCCCTTAGTTGTAAACACCCGCTTTGAAAAATTGGGGGAACGAAAAGTGACAAGAATATAAATACTCTTTGGTCGGGCCAGTTTCCCCCTTAGTTGTAAACACCCGCTTTGAAAAATTGGGGGAACGAAAAGTGACAAGAATATAAATACTCTTTGGTCGGGCCAGTTTCCCCCTTAGTTGTAAACACCCTCTTTGAAAAATTGGGGGAACTAAAAGTGACAAGAATATAAATACTCTTTGGTCGGGCCAGTTTCCCCCTTAGTTGTAAACACCCGCTTTGAAAAATTAGGGGAACGAAAAGTGACAAGAATATAAATACTCTTTGGTTGGGCCAGTTTCCCCCTTAGTTGTAAACACCCACTTTGAAAATTTGGGGGAACGAAAAGTGACAAGAATATAAATAGTCTTTGGTCGGGCCAGCTTCCTCTTAGTTGTAAACACCCACTTTGAAAAATTGGGGGAACGAAAAGTGACAAGAATATAAATACTCTTTGGTCGGGCCAGTTTCCCCCTTAGTTGTAAACACCCACTTTGAAAAATTAGGGGAACGAAAAGTGACAAGAACATAAATACTCTTTGGTCGGGCCAGTTTCCTCTTAGTTGTAAACACCCGCTTTGAAAAACTGGGGGAACGAAAAGTGACAAGAATATAAATACTCTTTGGTCGGGCCAGTTTCCCCTTAGTTGTAAACACCCGCTTTGAAAAATTGGGGGAGGGAAAAGTGACAAGAATATAAATACTCTTTGGTCGGGCCAGTTTCCTCTTAGTTGTAAAAACCCGCTTTGAAAAATTAGGGGAACGAAAAGTGACAAGAATATAAATACTCTTTGGTCGGGCTAGTTTCCCCCTTAGTTCTAAACACCCACTTTGAAAAATTTGGGGAACGAAAATTGACAAGAATATGACTCTTTGGTCGGTCCAGTTTCCCCTTAGTTGTAAACACCCGCTTTGAAAAATTGGGGGGACGAAAAGTGACAAGAATATAAATACTCTTTGGTCGGGCCAGTTTCCCCTTAGTTGTAAACACCCGCTTTGAAAAATTGGGGGAACGAAAAGTGACAAGAATATAAATACTCTTTGGTCGGGCTAGTTTCCCCCTTAGTTGTAAACGCCCACTTTGAAAAATTGGGGGAACGAAAAGTGACAAGAATATAAATACTCTTTGGTCGGGCCAGTTTCCCCCTTAGTTGTAAACACCCACTTTGAAAAATTGGGGAACGAAAAGTGACAAGAATATAAATACTCTTTGGTCGGGCCAGTTTCCCCCTTAGTTGTAAACACCCACTTTGAAAATTTGAGGGAACGAAAAGTGACAAGAATATAAATACTCTTTGGTCGGGCCAGCTTCCTCTTAGTTGTAAACACCCACTTTGAAAAATTGGGGGAACGAAAAGTGACAAGAATATAAATACTCTTTGGTCGGGCCAGTTTCCCCCTTAGTTGTAAACACCCACTTTGAAAAATTGGGGGAACGAAAAGTGACAAGAATATAAATACTCTTTGGTCGGGCCAGTTTCCTCTTAGTTGTAAACACCCGCTTTGAAAAATTGGGGGAACGAAAAGTGACAAGGACATAAATACTCTTTGGTCGGGCCAGTTTCCCTCTTAGTTGTAAACACCCACTTTGAAAAATTTGGGGAACGAAAAGTGACAAGAATATGACTCTTTGGTCGGTCCAGTTTCCTCTTAGTTGTAAACACCCGCTTTTAAAAATTGGGGGAACGAAAAGTGACAAGAATATAAATACTCTTTGGTCGGGCCAGTTTCCCCTTAGTTGTAAACACCCGCTTTGAAGAATTGGGGGACGAAAAGTGACAAGAATATAAATACTCTTTGGTCGGGCCAGTTTCCCCCTTAGTTGTAAACATCCGCTTTGAAGAATTGGGGGACGAAAAGTGACAAGAATATAAATACTCTTTGGTCGGGCCAGTTTCCCCCTTAGTTGTAAACACCCACTTTGAAAAATTGGGGGAACGAAAAGTGACAAGAATATAAATACTCTTTGGTCGGGCCAGTTTCCTCTTAGTTGTAAACACCCGCTTTGAAAAATTGGGGGAACGAAAAGTGACAAGAATATAAATACTCTTTGGTCGGGCCAGTTTCTCTTAGTTGTAAACACCCGCTTTGAAAAATTAGGGGAACGAAAAGTGACAAGAATATAAATACTCTTTGGTCGGGCCAGTTTATATTCTCTTTAGTTCTTATTCTTTAGTTTATATTCTCATTAAGTTCTTTTCTTAATGTCCATCCTAAACCTATTTTACAAGTTGAAGTACCCATCCTTTTCACCCACAACTTTACTTTACAGTTTTTTGAATGCCCCAACACCAAGCAATACTTATCAAAGGCATTTCAGAACAAGTTCTTTTCTTATTGACCCTCCTAAACCCATTTTACAAATTGAAGTACCATTCCTTTTCACCCAAAACTTTACTTTACAGCTTTTTGTATGCTCCAACACCAAGCAATACTTTTCAAAAGGCATTTCAGAACAAGTTCTTTTCTTAATGTCCATCCTAAACCCATTTTACAAGTTGAAGTACCCATCCTTTTCACCCACAACTTTACTTTACAATTTTTTGAATGCCCCAACACCAAACAATACTTTTCAAAGGCATTTCAGAACAAGTTCTTTTCTTAGTGACCCCCCTGAACCCATTTTACATATTGAAGTACCATTCCTTTTCACCCACAACTTTACTTTACAGCTTTTTGAATGCTCCGACACCAAGCAATACTTTTCAAAAGGCATTTCAGAACAAGTTCTTTTCTTAATGTCCTTCCTAAACCCATTTTACAAGTTGAAGTACCCATCCTTTTCACCCACAACTTTACTTTACAATTTTTTGAATACCCCAACACCAAACAATACTTTTCAAAGGCATTTCAGAACAAGTTCTTTTCTTAGTGACCCACCTAAACCCATTTTACAAATTGAAGTACCATTCCTTTTCACCCACAACTTTACATTACAGCTTTTTGAATGTTCCGAAACCAAGCAATACTTTTCAAAAGGCATTTCAGAACAAGTTCTTTTCTTAATGTCCCTCCTAAACCCATTTTACAAGTTGAAGTACCCATCCTTTTCACCCACAACTTAACTTTACAGCTTTTTGAATGCCCCAACATCAAGCAATACTTTTCAAAAAGGCATTTCACAACAAGTTCTTTTCTTAATATCCCTCCTAAACCCATTTTATAAGTTCAAGTACCCATCCTTTTTACCCACAACTTTACTTTACAGCTTTTGAATGCTCCAACACCAAGCAATACTTTTCAAAAGGCATTTCAGAACAAGTTCTTTTCTTAATGTCCCTCCTAAACCCATTTTACAAGTTTAAGTACCCATCTTTTTCACCCACAACTTTAATATACTGCTTTTTTGAATGCTCCAACACCAAGCAATACTTTTCAAAAGGCATTTCAGAACAAGTTATTTTCTTAATGTCCTTCCTAAACCCATTTTACAAGTTGAAGTTCCCATCCTTTTCACCCACAACTTTACTTTACAGCTTTTGAATGCCCCAACACCAAGCAATACTTTTCAAAAGGCATTTCAGAACAAGTTCTTTTCTTAATGTCCCTTCTTAACCCATTTTACATGTTGAAGTACCCATCCTTTTCACCACAACTTTACTTTACAGCTTTTTTTTCTTAATGTCCCTACTAAACCCATTTTACAAGTTGAAGTACCCATGTTTTTCACCCAGAACTTTACTTTACAGCTTTTTGAATGCCCCAAAACCAAGCAATACTTTTCAAAAGGCATTTCAGAACAAGTTCTTTTCTTAATGTCCCTCCTAAACCCATTTTACAAGTTGAAGTACCCATCCCTTTCACCACAAGTTTACTTTACAACTTTTTTGCTCACCACAATATCATGCAAGGTTCCACTTTAGTTCAGATTTTTCTCAAAGAGATGAAAAAATTAAAAATACTGTTCCAAATTTTTCATAGCAGATAGAAAGTTCAAGTTATCTTCTGAATTTTATTAAAGAACTTACAGCTCAATTCTAATTTCTCCAGAGAAAATAAAAATCTTCCACTTCAGTTCTTAATTTCACAAAGACACAAGGAAATTTAAAGTTCTATTTGAAATTTTTTCCGTAGAAGATAGAAAAAGCTATACCATAGTTGTGAATATTTTCCCGGAAGATAAAAAGTTCTACTTTAATTTTAAGTTTTCTCAACGAAGTGAAGAAAAGTTCAAGTTCTAGTCTGAATTTTCTCAATGAAAAAAGAAATTAGTTATTGATCAATTCTATTTTTCCAAATAATATAAAAAGGTTCCACTTCAGTTCAGATTTTTCTCAAAGAGATGAAAAAATTTAAAATACTGTTCCAAATTTTTCTTAGAACATAGAAAAGTTCAAGTTCTTTTCTGAATTTTACCAAAGAACACACTTCAATTCTAATTTCTCCAGAGAAAATAAAAATCTTCCACTTCAATTCTTTATTTCACAAAGACACAAAGAAATTTAAAGTTCTATTCTAAATTTTTCCATAGAAGATAGAAAAAGCTATACCTTAGTTGTGAATATTTTCCCGGAAGATAAAAGGTTCTACTTTAATTTTAAATTTTCTCAACGAAGTGAAGAAAAGTTCAAGCTCTCTTCTGAATTTTCTCAATGAAAAAGAAATTAGTTATTGATTAATTCTATTTTTCCAAATAATATGAAAAGGTTCCACTTCAGTTCAGATTTTTCCCCAAAGACATAAATTTAAAATTAGCCTACGTACGCGCGCGTACGTAGGCTAACCTAACCTAACTTAACCTAACCTAACATAACTTAATATAGCCTAACCTAACCTAACTTAAACATGGAGAGATGTTTACTAGCTAACCTAACCTAACTTAGCTAACCTAACCTAACTTACCTAACTTAACCTAACCTAATGTAACCTAACTTAATCTAGTCTAACCTAACCTAACCTAACCATACTCGCCGGAAAATCCCCCAAGGTCGACTTTGTATTTCTCTCTCACTATGCATGCTTGCAGCTGTAGCAAACCTACTCTATGGTTGCTCTTACATTGGAAGCGGCTTTCCCAGTGGTACTCCATGGTATGTTATCGAGACTATCTAGTTTATTGCGTGTGTTAAATCAGTAATTTTTTGCCATTGGAGGGATAAACACCTACACCATATTTAAAAAAAAAGACGTGAAAATGAATTATTCGAAGAAAGTGTGTGCACATGATAAAGTCATTGTTGCCTTGAATGCTGACAAAGAGATATATTTGAACTATGGAACAAGTAGTAGTGGAGATCTTATTGGGAATGTGTGCCTACGTTGTCATGACAGTGACGAGTTAAATTCCTTTGGAGTAGTCAAGAATTTTCATCATTCAAAAGTTGGATATGTGAAAGTATCATTTCTAGAGAAGTTAGTACTCAAAGAGAATGCCAACATAAAAATAATAGTTGATGAAGATGGGCAACTTCTAGCTAATGGTTCTGGTAACAAGTTAGCCGTTGATAGATCTTATTGTCATCTTTCCGGTGTTAGCATTCGGATGAAATCAGAAAGGAAAAGAAGGGCCTACTGCTGCACGAACGTTATAAATCATATCTTGTCAACGTGCCAGAACTGTTGCTTCTGTAAAAATAATGTGATAATAGACAGTGAAATTGCCGGTAAAATAGAAAGAGCATTAGCAGACAATATCACTAATGAATATAATGACAAATTGATTGGAAAATGAATCACAAGTGAGCATTATTACTACTATTGATCATATAGTCAATGCATCAAATAATACCTAGGATGAAACGTGTATTGAATCAGTAGGTGACATCCCAGTGGAAATTGTATATGACTCAAAATGGATGAATGATTATTCTAGTGGTTATGAACTAAGAGAAGCGAGTAACTCTAGTATCAAGAGAGAGAGAACTCGATAAATTATTTTATGGAACAGATTCAGAATGTTCAATATTGTTCAATGATGTTAATAATGTCAAATAATGTCTGTAACATATTTTTAAGTTGTTACTACATGTTGTTACTTCAATAAAAATATTTTATGCATTACTTTGTTATATTTCTATTATCTTAGGAAACGTTAGCATGTTAAGCGCTTAGAATGTTTATTAAAAAGTTGAAGATTTTTTATTTTCCTTGAAAAAAATTAGAATTGAACTACAACTTTTTTCTTTTCTCTAAGAAAATTCAGAAGAAAACTTTAAATTTCTTTGTGTCTTTGTGAAATTAAGAACTGAAGTGGAAGATTTTTATTTTTCTCTGGAAAAATTAGAATTGAACTGTAAGTTCTTTAATAAAATTCAGACTTGAGTTAACTTTTCATGATCAAAGTATAACTTTTTCTATCCTCTATGAAAAATTTTGAACAGTAATTTAAATTTTTCCATCTCTTTGAGAAAAATCTGAACTGAAGTGGAAAATTTTTATTTTTTCTTGAAAAAATAGAATTGATCTATAACTTATTTCTTTTCATAGGGATAATTATGAAAAGAACATGAACTTTTCTTCACATCAATGAGAAAATTAGAAATAAAATGAAGCTTTTTTTCTTCCTGGAAAATGTTCACAATCATAGAATAACTTTTCCTATCTTCAACGCTAAAATTTAGAACGTTATTTTAAATTTTTTTATTTCTTTGGGGAAAAAATCTCAGAATCAAAGTGGAGCTCCTTATCTTCATAGTGAAATATTCACGATCAAAGTGTAACTTTTTATATCTTCTACAAAAAAATTTGGAGGAGAATTTTAAATTTATGTCTTTGGGGGAAAATCTGAACTAAAGTGGAACCTTTTTATATTATTAGGAAAAATAGAATTGATCAATAACTAATTTCTTTTTTCATTGAGAAAATTCAGAAGAGAGCTTAAACTTTTTTCACTTCGTTGAGAAAATTTAAAATTAAAGTAGAACTTTTTATCTTCCGGGAAAATATTCACAACTAAGGTATAACTTTTCTATCTTCTATGGAAAAAATTAGAATAGAACTTTAAATTTCTTTGTGTCTTTGTGAAATAAAGAATTGAAGTGGAAGATTTTTATTTTCTCTGGAGAAATTAGAATTGAAGTGTGTTCTTTGGCAAAATTCAGAAAAGAACTTGAACTTTTCTATTTTCTATGAAAAATTTGGAACAGTATTTTAAATTTTTTCATCTCTTTGAGAAAAATCTGAACTGAAGTGGAACCTTTTTATATTATTTGGAAAAATAGAATTGATCAATAACTAATTTCTTTTTTCATTGAGAAAATTCAGACTAGAACTTGAAGTTTTCTTCACTTCGTTGAGAAAATTTAAAATTGAAGAAGAACTTTTTATCTTCCGGGAAAATATTCACAACTAAGGTATAACTTTTCTATCTTCTATGGAAAAATTTCAAATAGAACTTTAAATTTCCTTGTGTCTTTGCGAAATTAAGAACTGAAGTGGAAGATTTTTATTCTCTCTGGAGAAATTAGAATTGAACTGTAAGTTCTTTAATAAAATTCAGAAGATAAATTGAACTTTCTATCTGCTATGAAAAATTTGGAACAGTTATTGAATTTGTTCATCTCTTTGAGAAAAATCTGAACTGAAGTGGAACCTTGCATGATATTGTGGTGTGCAAAAAAGTTGTAAAGTAAAGTTGTGGTGAAAAGGATGGGTACTTCAACTTGTAAAATGGGTTTAGGAGGGACATTAAGAAAAGAACTTGTTCTGAAATGCCTTTTTAAAAGTAATGCTTGGTGTTGGGGCATTCAAAAAGCTGTAAAGTAAAGTTTTGGGTGAAAAAGATGGATACTTAATCTTGCAAAACGGGTTTAGGAGGGACATTAAGAAAAAAAGCTGTAAGTTAAAGTTGTGGTGAAAAGGATGGGTACTTCAACTTGTAAAATGGGTTTAGGAGGGACTTTAAGAAAAGAACATGTTCTTAAATGCCTTTTGAAAAGTATTGCTTGTTGTTGGGGCATTCAAAAAGATGTAAAGTAAAGTTGTGGGTGAAAAGGATGGGTACTTCAACTTGTAAAATGGGTTTAGGAGGGACATTAAGAAAAGAACTTGTTCTGAAATGCCTTTTGAAAAGTATTGCTTGGTGTTGGAGCATTCAAAAAGCTGTAAAGTAAAGTTGTGGGTGAAAAGGATGGGAACTTCAACTTGTAAAATGGGTTTAGGAAGGACATTAAGAAAATAAATTGTTCTGAAATGCCTTTTGAAAAGTATTGCTTGGTGTTGGAACATTCAAAAAAGCAGTATAGTAAAGATTTGGGTGAAAAGGATGGGTACTTCAACTTGTAAAATGGGTTTAGGAGGGACATTAAGAAAAGAACTTGTTCTGAAATGCCTTTTGAAAAGTATTGCTTGGTGTTGGGGCATTCAAAAAGCTGTTAAGTAAAGTTGTGGGTGAAAAGGATGGGTACTTCAACTTGTAAAATGGGTTTAGGAAGGACATTAAGAAAAGAACTTGTTCTGAAATGCCTTTTGAAAAGTATTGCTTGGTGTTGGAGCATTCAAAAAGCTGTAAAGTAAAGTTGTGGGTGAAAAGGAATGGTACTTCAATTTGTAAAATGGATTTAGGAGGGTCACTAAGAAAAGAACTTGTTCTGAAATGCCTTTGAAAAGTATTGTTTGGTGTTGGGGCATTCAAAAAATTGTAAAGTAAAGTTGTGGGTGAAAAGGATGGGTACTTCAGCTTGTAAAATGGGTTTAGGATGGACATTAAGAAAAGAACTTGTTCTGAAATGCCTTTTGAAAAGTATTGCTTGGTGTTGGAGCATACAAAAAGCTGTAAAGTAAAGTTGTGGGTGAAAAGGATGGGTACGTCAATTTGTAAAATGGGTTCAGGAGGGACATTAAGAAAAGAACTTGTTCTGAAATGCCTTTTGAAAAGTATTGCTTGGTGTTGGGGCATTGAAAAAACTGTAAAGTAAAGTTGTGGGTGAAAAGGATGGGTACTTCAACTTGTAAAATGGGTTTAGGAGGGACATTAAGAAAAGAACTTGTTCTGAAAAGCCTTTTGAAAAGTATTGCTTGGTGTTGGGGCATTCAAAAAGCTGTAAAGTAAAGTTGTGGGTGAAAAGGATGGGTACTTCAACTTGTAAAATAGGTTTAGGAGGGTCATTAAGAAAAGAACTTGTTCTGAAATGCCTTTTGAAAAGTATTGCTTGGTGTTGGGGCATTCAAAAAGCTGTACAGTAAAGTTTTGGGTGAAAAAGATGGGTACTTCAACTTGTAAAATGGGTTTAAGAGGCATCTTTTTGAGAAAAATATGAACTGAATTGGAACCTTGCATGATATTGTGGTGTGCAAAAAAGTTGCAAAGTAAAGTTGTGGTGAAAAGGATGGGTACTTCAACTTGTAAAATGGGTTTAGGAGGGACATTAAGAAAAGAACTTGTTCTGAAATGCCTTTTGAAAAGTATTACTTGGTGATGGGGCATTCAAAAAGCTGTAAAGTAAAGTTGTGGGTGAAAAGGATGGGTACTTCAACTTGTAAAATGGGTTTAGGAGGCACATTAAGAAAAAAAGCGGTAAAGTAAAGCTGTGGTGAAAAGGATGGGTACTTCAACTTGTAAAATGGGTTTAGGAGGGACATTAAGAAAAGAACTTGTTCTGCAATGCCTTTTGAAAAGTATTGCTTGGTGTTGGAGCATTCAAAAAGCTGTAAAGTAAAGTTGTGGGTGAAAAGGATGGGTACTTCAACTTGTAAAATGGGTTTAGGAAGGACATTAAGAAAATAACTTGTTCTGAAATGCCTTTTGAAAAGTATTGCTTGATGTTGGGGCATTCAAAAAGCTGTAAAGTAAAGTTGTGGGTGAAAAGGATGGGAACTTCAACTTGTAAAATGGGTTTAGGAGGGACATTAAGAAAATAACTTGTTCTGAAATGCCTTTTGAAAAGTATTGCTTGGTGTTGGAGCATTCAAAAAAGCAGTATAGTAAAGTTGTGGGTGAAAATGATGGGTACTTCAACTTGTAAAATGGGTTTAGGAGGGACATTAAGAAAAGAACTTGTTCTGAAATGCCTTTTGAAAAGTATTGCTTGGTGTTGGAGCATTCAAATGCTGTAAAGTAAAGTTGTGGGTAAAAAGGATGGGTACTTCAACTTGTAAAATGGGTTTAGGAGGAATATTAAGAAAATAACTTGTTGTGAAATGCCTTTTTGAAAAGTATTGTTTAGTGTTGGGGCAATTAAAAAGCTGTAAAGTAAAGTTGTGGGTAAAAAGGATGGGTACTTCAACTCGTAAAATGGGTTTAGGAAGGACATTAAGAAAAGAACTTGTTCTGAAATGCCTTTTGAAAAGTATTGCTTGGTGTTGGAGCATTCAAAAAGCTGTAAAGTAAAGTTGTGGGTGAAAAGGAATGGTACTTCAATTTGTAAAATGGGTTTAGGGGGGACATTAAGAAAAATAAGCTGTAAAGTAAAGTTGTGGTGAAAAGGATGGGTACTTGAACTTGTAAAATGGGTTTAGGAGGGACATTAAGAAAAGAACTTGTTCTGAAATACCTTTTGAAAAGTATTGCTTGGTGTTGGGGCATTCAAAAGCTGTAAAGTAAAGTTGTGGGTGAAAAGGATGGGTACTTCAACTTGTAAAATGGGTTTAGGAGGGACATTAAGAAAAGAAGTTGTTCTGAAATGCCTTTTGAAATGAATTGCATGGTGTAGGAGCATTCAAAAAGCTGTAAAGTAAAGTTGTGGGTGAAAAAAGATGGGTACTTCAGCTTATAAAATGGGTTTAGGAGGGTCACTAAGAAAAGAACTGTACTTCAAAAAAAGTAAAGTACCCATCCTTTAAGAAAAGGATGGGTACTTCAACTTGTAAAATGGGCTTAGGATGGATATTAAGAAAAGAACTTGTTCTGAAAAGATATAATAAAGCCTTTTGAAATGTGGGGGCCCTGCTTTGTCTCAAGTGCGCAAAAAAATATTAAAAAATGGGTTGGGGATCCCGGGGGGCCTTTGGGGTTGGGGTAGGAGGGGTTCTCTGGGGTAGGGGACCTCACAACACTGTTCAAATGGAACTTGTGTATTATAACGACCACAGAGTTTCACCCTCAAATCAATTTCTAAATTATCTTCTAAAATCATCTTCTAAAATGCTTCAAACGGTTTCGCTCAAATCATCTTCTAAAATATCTCAAAACTATTTCGCCCAAATAATCCCTAAACGTAATTTATACGTGTTCCTTTGTTTTGGCATCTCTGCGCTGTCACATTTGAAATGCCTAGGAAATCCTTTCCCGCGTTAATTTCTTCATCTCATAAATGTTCCTAGCTACACTATTAAGGTTTCGTTAGAAAATCAATTTATCCCTCTGACTTAAAGATCAAAGAAGCCGTATTTAAAAAGGATTTTTCTATCTCTTTAGACTCTCACATAATTCCAAGATAACATGTGATGTCATTTCTAATTCCTGACACTAAAGATCAATGAAGCCATATTTAAAAATAGAATATTAATTTTTCTCTCTGACCTAAAGACCGTTTATCCCTCAGACCTAAGATCAAAGAAGCCATATTTGTTTCTTAATTCCCCTTTCGTGAATCAATAATTACCCTCGATTATGTAAATCAATTTCATCGAAACCTTGAAAATACATCAAAGTGTGAAAAATTCTCTTTTTTCATTCTCAGTGACAAAAACCATAAAAACATTCTCCCCACCGATTATGTAAATCAATTTCATCGAAACCATGAAAATACATCAAAGTGAGAAAAATCCTCTTTTTTTCATTCTCAGGGACAAAAACCATAAAAACATTCTCCCCACCGATTATGTAAATCAATTTCATCGAAACCATGAAAATACATCAAAGTGAGAAAAATCCTGTTTTTTCATTCTCAGTGAAAAAACCATAAAAACATGCATAAATTGCTGTTGACAACCATGAAACATCTTTCAATTGTTGTTGACATCCAAGAAACATCCATCAAAGTGAGAAAAATCTTGTTTTTTCATTCTCAGTGACAAAAACGATAAATTATGTCCCGCCAGCGTTAGACTAAATTGTAGATGGAAGCACGGATGAGGGGTGGGACTGGTACCCCCCTCTCTACTGTTGCATACAATGTCTTTTGATCTAGTTAAACCTGCTCTGAAAGTTTCAAGTTAATACCCTTCGCTGCTTCTGAGATATTGCATCTGCAGCGTTTTGAATTCCTGGGTGCAAATACCGGTTTTAAATTTAGTTCCATATCTCCCACAGCATGCCCTGAAAGTTTTATCTTAATACCCTGTGCCACTCCTAGTATGTTGCAGATCCGCCGTTTGGCAACCTGGATACTTGTTGTGTCTTTTGGTTCACTTTAAAAATCCCGTTAAAAATTCTCTAAGGGTTGTAGCTTAATACCCACTACCGTTCCTTTCATAACGCAGATATGGCTTTTGACACCCTGGTTGCGCATAGTGACTTTTTGACAAAGGTCAACATCCCTATTAACAATCCCTGAAGGTTTCAACCTTTTTTCTTTAGTTGTCCCTGGGATATTACATCAAAAATGTGCCCTTTGATAACATAGATATACACACTATTTTTTTATGTAGTCCAACAACCCCTTAGCACGCTCTGAAAGTTTCAACTTTGTACCATTAGTCGCTCCTGAGATATTGCAAATTTGCCGATTTGACAACTGGATACACATAGTTTTATTTTAATTAGTGCAGTTTCTCCCTCAACTTGGTTTTAAATACTGGAAAAGTTCAATAACTATGCCTCCAGGCATAACACGACCACCACAGCCACTGGAGCTCTAGATTATTCAAGTTGTTCATTGTTTAAATTGGAAAAGAAGGGAATGTTTCATCATCACTATGTCCGAAAAGGGTAAGAGTATTAAGATAAAGCCTCAGGAGGGTGATGTTGAACTAAATCAAGAGACACTACATGTATGCAGGTTTTCAATAGGGCACATATGCAATATCTCAGGAGCAACTAGGGGTTGCGTTCGTTTTCTTTGTGAACGAGATTTCGATCCGTCAAGACCATTACACCTGTATCTGAGTTTAAATGAAGTTGAAGTCTATTGGATATTAAATATTATTTTAAACTGATTTATGAATATAGATAAGAATGATAGTAGTAGTGCGCTAATAGGCACTCCGAAACTTACATAGAAACTTACACCTGAGGGTATACACAGTCTTAAACTTACATGGAAACATACACCTGAGGCAATAGGCACCACGAAACTTACATGCAATTACACATGAATTGCGGAAGGAAAAGCCATGGCTGAGACACTACACTCACGCGTGAATATTTTAAAAGTTGGCACACTAAAGTCGAGGTTTTTTAAACTTGGCAATGTATAATGTAGTTAAGCATGTTTTGAGAGTTTGGTCGTAATAATATAATTTAAAGCAAACAGGTTTTTTTCTGTTTTTGTTGTCGATTGCACAATGAATGTACGTCCTTTTCAGAGCATGTACTTATGGATACCTTTCCAAGCAAGATGGTTAAACATGCTTTTACAATCGGAAATGTTTGATTAACATTTGCAAAAAAGGGGTAATGGGAATTGCGAATTGGAGGAGATGGGGTGATTGTGTACTGTATAATACACAAGTGATGTTTTGGAGAGTATTGTCAATTTAAAATAGTTTAGAAATAAAAAAAATTAACAAGAAATGGCTGAAAAGTGTTTTGAGGAAGATGGGTTGCATGGAGGGTTGAGTTGCACGAGGGTTCAGTTAAAGGGGGTACAGTTACAAGGGGGTTTAGTTAAATGGGGTCGAGTGGCACGAGGGTTCAGTAGTACGAGGGTTCAGTAGCACGGGGGTTCAGTTGTACGGGGTTTCGGTTATACAGGGGTTCAGTTACATGGGGGGTTCAGTTGTACGGGGGTTTAGTTAAATGGGGCTTGAGTTGCACGGGAGTTGAGTTGCACAAGGGTTCAGTTGCACGGGGGGTTCAGTTACATGCGGATTCAGTTACACGGGGATTAGTTAAATGCGGTTGAGTTGCATAGTCTCGTTGGAAAAAATTGGAGTTCATACTTAAACAGTTCTATTAAGAGCTATTGCTATGGAAATGGCTCATTTTTGAATCGAAACTATGCTTTTCTGACTGAAGATACACATTTGAATCAGAAAAGTGATGTTTTGGAGAGTATTGTCAATTTAAAATAGTTTAGAAATAAAGAAAATTTAACAAGAAATGGCTTAAAAGTGTTTTGAGGGAGATGGGTTGCATGGAGGGTTGAGTTGCACGAGGGTTCAGTTAAAGGGGATACAGTTACACGGGGGTTTAGTTAAATGGGGTCGAGTTGCACGAGGGTTCAGTAGTACGAGGGTTCAGTAGCACGGGGGTTCAGTTGTACGGGGTTTCGGTTATACAGGGGTTCAGTTACATGGGGAGTTCAGTTGCACGGGGGTTTAGTTAAATGGGGCTTGAGTTGCACGGGAGTTGAGTTGCACGAGGGTTCAGTTGCACAGGGGTTCAGTTACATGCGGATTAAGTTACACGGGGATTAGTTAAATGCGGTTGAGTTGCATAGTCTCGTTGGAAAAAATTGGAGTTCATACTTAAACAGTTCTATTAAGAGCTATTGCTATGGAAATGGCTCATTTTTGAATCGAAACTATGCTTTTCTGACTGAAGATACACATTTGAATCAGAAAATGTGAAAATGTACACAATTGAAACAGAGAAGTGTGTTTTGACGATATTTTCTATAATTTCGTCTGAAAAATAGGAGTTCACGCTTAAAAAGTTCTATTAAGAGCTATTTTTATGGAAATGCTTTTACAATCGGAAATGTTTGATCAACATTTGCAAAAAAGGGGTAATGGGATTTACGAATTGGAGGAGATGGGGTGATTGTGTACTGTATAATACACAAGTGATGTTTTGGAGAGTATTGTCAATTTAAAATAGTTTAGAAATAAAAAAAATTTAACAAGAAATGGCTGAAGAATGTTTTGAGGGAGATGGGTTGCATGGAGGGTTGAGTTGCACGAGGGTTCAGTTAAAGGGGGTACAGTTACACGGGGGTTTAGTTAAATGGGGTCGAGTTGCACGAGGGTTCAGTAGCACGAGGGTTCAGTAGCACGGGGGTTCAGTTGTACGGGGTTTCGGTTATACAGGGGTTCAGTTACATGGGGGGTTCAGTTGCACGGGGGTTTAGTTAAATGAGGCTTGAGTTGCACGGGAGTTGAGTTGCATGGAGGGTTCAGTTGCACGGGGGTTCAGTTACATGCGGATTCAGTTACACGGGGATTAGTTAAATGCGGTTGAGTTGCATAGTCTCGTTGGAAAAAATTGGAGTTCATACTTAAACAGTTCTATTAAGAGCTATTGCTATGGAAATGGCTCATTTTTGAATCGAAACTATGTTTTTCTGACTGAAGATACACATTTGAATCAGAAAATGTGAAAATGTACACAATTGAAACAGAGAAGTGTGTTTTGACGATATTTTCTATAATTTCGTCTGAAAAATAGGAGTTCACGCTTAAAAAGTTCTATTAAGAGCTATTTTTATGGAAATGCTTTTACAATCGGAAATGTTTGATTAACATTTGCAAAAAAGGGGTAATAGGATTGGCGAATTGGAGGAGATGGGGTGATTGTGTACTGTATAATACACAAGTGATGTTTTGGAGAGTATTGTCAATTTAAAATAGTTTAGAAATAAAAAAAAAATTAACAAAAAATGGCTGAAAAATGTTTTGAGGGAGATGGGTTGCATGGAGGGTTGAGATGCACGAGGGTTCAGTTAAAGGGGGTACAGTTACACGGGGGTTTAGTTAAATGGGGTCGAGTTGCACGAGGGTTCAGTAGCACGAGGGTTCAGTAGCACGGGGGTTCAGTTGTACGGGGTTTCGGTTATACAGGGGTTCAGTTACATGGGGGGTTCAGTTGCACGGGGGTTTAGTTACATGCGGATTCAGTTACACGGGGATTAGTTAAATGCGGTTGAGTTGCATAGTCTCGTTGGAAAAAATTGGAGTTCATACTTAAACAGTTCTATTAAGAGCTATTGCTATGGAAATGGCTCATTTTTGAATCGAAACTATGCTTTTCTGACTGAAGATACACATTTGAATCAGAAAATGTGAAAATGTACACAATTGAAACAGAGAAGTGTGTTTTGACGATATTTTCTATAATTTCGTCTGAAAAATAGGAGTTCACGCTTAAAAAGTTCTATTAAGAGCTATTTTTATGGAAATGCTTTTACAATCGGAAATGTTTGATTAACATTTGCAAAAAAGGGGTAATGGGATTTGCGAATTGGAGGAGATGGGGTGATTGTGTACTGTATAATACACAAGTGATGTTTTGGAGAGTATTGTCAATTTAAAATAGTTTAGAAATAAAAAAATTTAACAAGAAATGGCTGAAAAGTGTTTTGAGGGAGATGGCTTGCATTGAGGGTTGAGTTGCACGAGGGTTCAGTTAAACGGGGTACAGTTACACGGGGGTTTAGTTAAATTGAGTTTTGTGGCTGGTGTGGAAAAATGGTACTTGTTAAATATTCGGGTAAACATACGACTAAGAAACGCTTCACTATAAATAAAGCTATCGTGTTTTTCCGAACTTTCTAGGACGGGGGTAACTATTTAGTTTAAATAATTCTAGGAGGAATTGAGTTTTATGGATGGTATGGAAAAATGGTACTTGTTAAATATTCGGGTAAACATACGACTAAGAAACGCTTCACTAGAAATAAAGCTATCGTGTTTTCCGAACTTTCTAGGGCGGGGATAACTATCTAGTTAAAATAATTCTAGGAGGAATTGAGTTTTGTGGCTGGTATGGAAAAATGGTACTTGTTAAATATTCGGGTAAACATACGACTAAGAAACGCTTCACTATAAATAAGGCTATTGTGTTTTTCTGAACTTTCTAGGGCGGGGGTAAGTATTTAGTTTAAATAATTCTAGGAGGAATTGATTTTTGTGGGTGGTACGGAAAAATGGTACATGTTAAATATTCGGGTAAACATTCGACTATAAATAAGGCTATTGTGTCTTTCTGAACTTTCTGTGAGAGGCGGGGGTAAGTATTTAGTTTAAATTATTCTAGGAGGAATTGAGTTTTGTGGCTGATGCGGAAAAAATGGTACGTGTGGGGTAAATTAAGTTTTGAGGGGGTAAAAATGGTAGTTATTTAGTACCCGGTAAACAGGTGACTTGAAATTCTTCATTAGAAATAGTTTATTGCTAATGATACCTCCTCGACAGATATTTTTTTATTGTATTTTATAGCTATTAGCCAAACGTTGCTCTGTGTTTGTCACACCAACTAGTAAATATTTATCGGGGTTTTATTTTTTCTGTTCAATTATTTTCAGTGTAAGCCAATATAATTACCTCATTCTTTTATTCTAACTTAACTGGTAGGAATAGGACTTCTAGAATAAGGATTCATTCCCTCGAGTAAATCAGTTTATTCATGTAAAATGGTGAACAAAAGACTATTAATTCTCCGTATTCTTCTTCTTCTTCTTATCTAGCTAAACGTTGCGCTGTGTTTGTCACACCAACTAGTAAATATTTATCGGGCTTTTATTTTTTCCGTTCAATTATTTTCAGTGTAAGCCAATATAATGCTAGGGGGAGTAAAAATGGTAGTTATTTAGTATCTGGTAAACAGGTGACTTAATATGCTTCATTAGAGGTAGGTTATTGCTAAGGATACCTCCTCGACAGATATTTTTATGGCTCTAACAATTGTACTTTATGCTTGCCCAGAGACACGATGTGGCTTTCCCAATATTGCTCTATGGCCGGTTATCGACACTACCTAGTTTATTGCATGTATTAAATCAGTATTTTTTACACAGTGGAACGATAAACACATAACTAATATCTCTAAAAAAGTGAAGATGAAGCATTTTAAGAAAGTTTGTTCACATGATAGTGTTATTATAGCATTGAATGCTGACAAGGAGAAGTATTTAAACTATGAAATAAGTACAAGTGGTAGCACTATCGGAAACATATGCGTTCATTGTCATGACAGTAAGGAATTGAATTTCTTTGGAGTACCAAAAAAATTCAACTGTTATGATGGTGGATATGCGAGATTGAGATCTCCGGAGATTATTGCACTCAAAGAGAATGCCTACATAAAAATAATAGTTGATAAAGAGGGGCATCTTCTTGCTAGTGCTTGTGGTAACATGTTACCCAGTGTTAAACCATATCGTCAGCTTTCGGGTATTAGCATTCAAATGAAAGCAAAGACGAAAAGAAAGGCCTACTCTTCTACTAATATCATAAACCATATCCTGTCTACGTGCCAGAACTGTTACCTGTGTAAAAATAGTGTGATAATAGACAGTGAAATTGCTAGAAAAATAAAAAGGGCATTGGCAGAAAATATCACTAAGGAATATAAAGATGAATCAATGAAAAACAAAGTACCAGCAAACGTTACTGCCATTGATCAAACAGTCAATGAATCAAATAATACCAAAGACGAAAAGCATATTGACCCTGTCGATGACACACCTATAAAAATTGTGTATGAGTCAAAATGGAATAATGATTATTCTACTGATTACGAACTAAGAGAAGACAATAGGTATAGTATCAAGAGAGAACATGGTGAACCATTTTATGGAACAGATTCAAAATGTCCAAAGTTGTTCATTGATATTAATAATGTATAATAATATATATTTTTTGTATTAATATTCTACATGACATTATTTCATTAAAAATATATTATGCATTACATTTTTATGTGTTCATTATTTTTAGAGTAAGCTAGCATATCGAACGTTTAGAATGTCTATTAAAACATCGGAGATGTAAGAAAAGGAATTTACATACATCATATATCGGATAGATAGGTTAACATAGAGAAAATCTAAGTATAAGAATGAATAAATTCTCTATCAACATCCATTGACAGATACTTGGGATAGCATTGACAAAATCAAAGTATCAGAGTGAATAAGTTCTTTATCGATATCTTTTGACAGATACGTTTGATAACACTGACATAATTTAAGTATCAAATTGAACAAATTCTTTATTAACATTCTTTATCGATATCATATCTCGGATACGTTGGATAACATTGACAAAATCAATTTATTAGAATGAATAAATTTTCTACCATCATCCATTGTCGGATTTCTCATTATGAAAAAACTGTAAGTAAGTAAGTAGCAAACTCTTTCTTGAATTCAACTCATGGATACACAACACAGATATTATAAAAAAAAATGTAATTTCCAGACTTCATTTGCATGCAATAGATACCGAGAGTTCTACGACTCCTCCCCGCAGTGAATTCTAAGGGTTTTATGACTCCTCCCCACAATGAATTCAGATGGTTTTAGGACTCATCCCCCTAGCCATAACCCCAATTCAACCTTGAGCGAAGGTATAAACGTTTGATGAAGTATTTTTCTACTTAACAACTACATTATTACCTTCCAAGATGATAGGACTGTATGACACAGAATTTATCGGTTTGAAAAAATCATCTTGTGGTGTTATATTCGAATGTGCATTTTTAGTATTGTCTATGGAACTCGAAGAAATTGACTGTTATCATTGGATAGTGAACTATAACATGTTTGAGTATGATAAAAGCTTGTGGAGTACTACATTACGTCATATAAACAGACTGGGATTCTACGATAGAGTGATTACACCACTTAATAATGCTGGTCAGGAACTGAGAAATGTTCAGGAGGAAGTCAGTGAAATTTGCAGCTTTTTGGGGTTGAAGCACTCTACGTAAAGGGCAATGTACCTACAGATAAAGTTTTAATTCAAAAGTTTGACCCTAGGATTCCACTTTTCAATCTAGAAGAGTTTAAGTGCCCTAAATTTGAAGGGGGGTTATCACCGTCCTGAAGACGAGGTTAGGTTCTTCGCGCAGTGGATACCTAAGGACATACCTGATCGTGATAAATCCATAAGACATGGTAAAAACTATTCTATATCATGGGACCTTCGTTTCTGGATGTTTAAGAGTGAACACTAAGTACTATTTTTATGTAAACATGTGTAGTTTTTTTTTCTCAAAAAATCTGTTAATGCGTTAAAGCAATAAATATCTTTAAGCTTAAACCGTCTTTAATCTTTAGAATGGTTCTATTCTTTTCATTAAATTGTGAAGAAATTGTAAGTAAGCAACAATCGCTTTCTTGAATTCGCTTCCTGGACACAATACAGATATTTAATTCAAGAAATCATGATAAAATCGCAAGTAAGTAATAAAATATTTATTGTTTTCACCTATTGGATACACAATGCAGAAATTTCATTCAGGAAATTATGAAAAAATTGTAAGTAAGTAAAAATGTGTGTGTTTGTGTGGGTGTGTGTGTGTGTGCGTGTGCTTCTGTGTGTGTGCAAGCTAGCACAATTAAACTAGCTAATGTCAATAACAGGACAATTCTTTTTTTTCTCTTTATCACAAACAATTTTCAATGTGTACAGATCAAATTGGTCTCTAAACGGTTCATGATAAAAAATAGTTTGGGACAAGAAAAAAAAACCAAAAATAATGTCATGAAATCAACATGCAAAGTTGTTATGTCATTATGAAAAAATTGTAAGTAGGTAAGTAAGTAAGTAACAAACTCTTTCTTGAATTCACCTCTTGGATACACAAAGAAGACATTTCATTCAAGAAAATATGAAAATATTTGTAAGTAAGTAACACACTCTTTCTTGAAGTCACCCCTTGGATACACAATACAGATACTTTATTCAAGAAATTATGAAAAAATCGCAAGTAAGTAACAAACTCTTTCTTGAATTCCCCATTTGGATGCACAATACAGAAATTTAATTCAAGAAATTATGGAAGAAAAAATGTAAGTAAGTAAGTAACAAACTCTATGCTTTTTCTGCATCAATTGTCGGATATGTTGAATAAAATATGCAAAGTCGACATAGCTTTATTTCATTTTTTAAGGTTAATTTATACGAGGTTACGTGCGCGCACGTAACCTCGTCTAAATTAACCTTAAAAAATGAAATAAAGCTATGTCGATTTTGCATATTTTATTCAACATATCCGACAATTGATGTTGAAAAAGCATAGAGTTTGTTACTTACTTACTTACATTTTTTTCCATAATTTCTTGAATTAAATTTCTGTATTGTGCATCCAAATGGGGAATTCAAGAAAGAGTTTGTTACTTACTTGCGATTTTTTCATAATTTCTTGAATAAAGTATCTGTATTGTGTATCCAAGGGGTGACTTCAAGAAAGAGTGTGTTGCTTACTTACAAATATTTTCATATTTTCTTGAATGAAATGTCTTCTTTGTGTATCCAAGAGGTGAATTCAAGAAAGAGTTTGTTACTTACTTACTTACCTACTTACAATTTTTTCATAATGACATAACGACTTTGCATGTTGATTTCATGACATTATTTTAGGTTTTTTTTTCTTGTCCCAAACTATTTTTTATCATGAACCGTTTAGAGACCAATTTGATCTGTACACATTGAAAATTGTTTGTGATAAAGAGAAAAAAAAAGAATTGTCCTGTTATTGACATTAGCTAGTTTAATTGTGCTACCTTGCACACACACAGACGCACACGCACACACACACACACACACACACACACACACAAACACACACACACACACACATTGTTACTTACTTACAATTTTTTCATAATTTTCTGAATGAAATTTCCGTATTGTATATCCAATAGGTGAAAACAATAAAGTGTTTATTACTTACTTGCGATTTTATCATGATTTCTTGAATTAAATAACTGTATTGTGTCCAGGAAGCGAATTCAAGAAAGCGATTGTTGCTTACTTACAATTTCTTCACAATTTAATGAAAAGAATAGAACTATTCTAAAGAATAAAGACGGTTTAAGCTTAAAGATATTTATTGCTTTAACGTATTAACAGATTTTTCGAGAAAAAAACAACAACACATGTTTACATAAAAATAGTACTTAGAGTTCACTCTTAAAAATCCAGAAACGATGGTCCCATGATATAGAATAGTTTTTACCATGTATTATGGATTTATCACGATCAGGTATGTCCTTAGGTATCCACTGCGCGAAGAACCTAACCTCATCTTCAGGACGGTGATAACCCCCCTTCAAATTTAGGACACTTAAACTCTTCTAGATTGAAAAGTGGAATCCTAGGGTCACACTTTTGAATTAAAACTTTATCTGTAGGTACATTGCCCTTTACGTAGAGTGCTTCAACCCCGAAAAAGCTGCAAATTTCACTGACTTCCTCCTGAACATTTCTCAGTTCCTGACCAGCATTTTTAAGTGGTGTAATCACTCTATCGTAGAATCCCAGTCTGTTTATAGGACGTAATGTAGTACTCCACAAGCTTTTATCATACTCAAACATGTTATAGTTCACTATTCAATGATAACAATCAATTTCTTCGAGTTCCATAGACAATACTAAAAATGCACATTCGAATATAACACCACAAGATGATTTTTTCAAACCGATAAATTCTGTGTCATACAGTCCTATCATCTTGGAAGGTACTAATGTAGTTGTTAAGTAGAAAAATACTTCATCAAACTTTTATACCTTCGCTCAAGGTTGAATGGAGTTATGGCTAGGGGGATGAGTCCTAAAACCATCTGAATTCATTGTGGGGAGGAGTCATAAAACCCTTAGAATTCATTGCGGGGAGGAGTCATAGAACTCTCGGTATCTATTGCATGCAAATGAAGTCTGGAAATTACAATTTTTTTTTATAATATCTGTGTTGTGTATCCATGAGTTGAATTCAAGAAAGAGTTTGCTACTTACTTACTTACAATTTTTTCATAATGAGAAATCCGACAATGGATGATGGTAGAGAATTTATTCATTCTAATAAATTGATTTTGTCAATGTTATCCAACGTATCTGAAAAATGATATCGATCAAGAATGTTAATAAAGAATTTGTTCAATTTGATACTTAAATTATGTCAGTGTTATCAAACGTATCTGTCAAAAGATATCGATAAAGAACTTATTCACTCTGATACTTTGATTTTGTCAATGCTATCCCACGTATCTGTCAATGGATGTTGATAGAGAATTTATTCATTCTTATACTTAGATTTTCTCTATGTTAACCTATCTATCCAATATATAATGTATGTAAATTCCTTTTCTTACATCTCCGATGTTTTA
The DNA here is from genome assembly GCA_027921565.1 of Artemia sinica. NCBI lineage: Eukaryota > Metazoa > Arthropoda > Branchiopoda > Anostraca > Artemiidae > Artemia > Artemia sinica. The sequence continues at coordinate 54,501,070 of CM051256.1, read as the reverse complement.
ATAGACATTCTAAACGTTCGATATGCTAGCTTACTCTAAAAATAATGAACACATAACAATGTAATGCACAATATATTTTTAATGAAATAATGTCATGTAGAATATTAATACAAAAATATATATTATTATACATTATTAATATCAATGAACAACTTTGGACATTTTGAATCTGTTACATAAAATGGTTCACCATGTTCTCTCTTGATACTATAGCTATTGTCTTCTCTTAGTTCGTAATCAGTAGAATAATCATTATTCCATTTTGACTCATACACAATTTTTATATGTTTGTCATCGACAGGGTCAATATGCTTTTCATCTTTGGTATTATTTGATTCATTGACTGCTTGATCAATGGCAGTAACGTTTGCTGGTACTTTGTTTTTCATTGATTCATCTTTATATTCCTTAGTGATATTTTCTACCAATGCCCTTTTTATTTTTCTAGCAATTTCACTTTAAATTATCACACTATTTTTACACAGGTAACAGTTCCGGCACGTAGACAGGATATGGTTTATGATATTAGTAGAAGAGTAGGCCTTTCTTTTCGTCTTTGCTTTCATTTGAATGCTAATACCTGAAAGCTGACGATATGGTTTAACACTGGGTAACATGTTACCACAAGCACTAGCAAGAAGATGCCCCTCTTTATCAACTATTATTTTTATGTTGGCATTCTCTTTGAGTGCAATCATCTCCGGAGATCTCAATCTCGCATATCCACCATCATAAGAGTTGAATTTTTTTGGTACTCCAAAGAAATTCAATTCCTTACTGTCATGACAATGCACGCATACTTTTCCGATAGTGCTACCACTTGTACTTATTTCATAGTTTAAATACTTCTCCTTGTCAGCATTCAATGCTATAATAACACTATCATGTGAACACACTTTCTTAAAATGCTTCATTTTCACTTTTTTAGAGATATTAGTTATGTGTTTATCGTTCCACTGTGTAAAAAATACTGATTTAATACATGCAATAAACTAGGTAGTGCCGATAACCGGCCATAGAGCAATAGTGGGAAAGCCACATTGTGTCTTTGGGCAAGCATAGAGTACAATTGTTAGAGCCATAAAAATATCTGTCGAGGAGGTATCATTAGCAATAACCTACTTCTAATGAACCATATCAAGTCACCTGTTTACCGGATACTAAATAACTACCATTTTTACTCCCCCTAGCTTTATATTGGCTTACACTGAAAATAATTGAACAGAAAAAATAAAAGCCCGATAAATATTTACGAGTTGGTGTGACAAACACAGCGCAACGTTTAGCTAGATAAGAAGAAGAAGAAGAAGAAGAATACGGAGAATTAATAGTCTTTTGTTCACCATTTTACATGAATAAACTGATTTAGTCGAGGGAATGAATCCTTATTCTAGAAGTCCTATTCCTACAAGTTAAGTTAGAATAAAAGAATGAGGTAATTATATTGGCTTACACTGAAAATAATTGAACAGAAAAAATAAAACCCCGATAAATATTTACTAGTTGGTGTGACAAACACAGAGCAACGTTTGGCTAATAGCTATAAAATACAATAAAAAAATATCTGTCTAGGAGGTATCATTAGCAATAAACTATTTCTAATGAAGCATTTCAAGTCACCTGTTTACCGGGTACTAAATAACTACCATTTTTACCCCCTCAAAACTTAATTTACCCCACACGTACCATTTTTTCCGCATCAGCCACAAAACTCAATTCCTCCTAGAATTATTGAAACTAAATACTTACCCCCGCCTCTCACAGAAAGTTCAGAAAGACACAATAGCCTTATTTATAGTCCAATGTTTACCCGAATATTTAACATGTACCATTTTTCCGTACCACCCACAAAAATCAATTCCTCCTAGAATTATTTAAACTAAATACTTACCCCCGCCCTAGAAAGTTCAGAAAAACACAATAGCCTTATTTATAGTGAAGCGTTTCTTAGTCGTATGTTTACCCGAATATTTAACAAGTACCATTTTTCCATACCAGCCACAAAACTCAATTCCTCCTAGAATTATTTGAACTAAATAGTTACCCCCGCCCTAGAAAGTTCGGAAAAACACGATAGCCTTATTTATAGTGAAGCGTTTCTTAGTCGTATGTTTACCCGAATATTTAACAAGTACCATTTTTCCACACCAGCCACAAAACTCAATTCCTCCTAGAATTATTTGAACTAAATAGTTACCCCCGCCCTAGAAAGTTCGGAAAAACACGATAGCCTTATTTATAGTGAAGCGTTTCTTAGTCGTATGTTTACCCGAATATTTAACAAGTACCATTTTTCCATACCAGCCATAAAACTCAATTCCTCCTAGAATTATTTAAACTAAATAGTTACCCCCGCCCTAGAAAGTTCAGAAAAACACAATAGCCTTATTGATAGTGAAGCGTTTCTTAGTCGTATGTTTACCCGAATATTTAACAAGTACCATTTTTCCACACCAGACACAAAACTCAATTTAACTAAACCCCCGTGTAACTGTACCCCCTTTAACTGAACTCTCGTGCAACTCAACCCTCCATGCAAGCCATCTCCCTCAAAACACTTTTCAGCCATTTCTTGTTAAATTTTTTTATTTCTAAACTAATTTAAATTGACAATACTCTCCAAAACATCACTTGTGTATTATACAGTACACAATCACCCCATCTCCTCCAATTCGCTAATCCTATTACCCCTTTTTTGCAAATGTTAATCAAACATTTCCGATTGTAAAAGCATTTCCATAAAAATAGCTCTTAATAGAACTTTTTAAGCGTGAACTCCTATTTTTCAGACGAAATTATAGAAAATATCGTCAAAACACACTTCTCTGTTTCAATTGTGTACATTTTCACATTTTCTGATTCAAATGTGTATCTTCAGTCAGAAAAGCATAGTTTCGATTCAAAAATGAGCCATTTCCATAGCAATAGCTCTTAATAGAACTGTTTAAGTATGAACTCCAATTTTTTCCAACGAGACTATGCAACTCAACCGCATTTAACTAATCCCCGTGTAACTGAATCCGCATGTAATTGAACCCCCGTGCAACTGAACCCTCCATGCAACTCAACTCCCGTGCAACTCAAGCCCCATTTAACTAAACCCCCGTGCAACTGAACCCCCCATGTAACTGAACCCCTGTATAACCGAAACCCGTACAACTGAACCCCCATGCTACTGAACCCTCGTGAGACTGAACCCTCGTGCAACTCGACCCCATTTAACTAAACCCCCGTGTAACTGTACCCCCTTTAACTGAACCCTCGTGCAACTCAACCCTCCATGCAACCCATCTCCCTCAAAACACTTTTCAGCCATTTCTTGTTAATTTTTTTTTTATTTCTAAACTATTTTAAATTGACAATACTCTCCAAAACATCACTTGTGTATTATACAGTACACAATCACCCCCTCTCCTCGAATGCGCAAATCCCATTATCCCTTTTTTGCAAATGTTAATCAAACATTTCCGATTGTAAAAGCATTTCCATAAAAATGGCTCTTAATAGAACTTTTTAAGCGTGAACTCCTATTTTTCAGACGAAATTATAGAAAATATCGTCAAAACACACTTCTCTGTTTCAATTGTGTACATTTTCACATTTTCTGATTCAAATGTGTATCTTCAGTCAGAAAAGCATAGTTTCGATTCAAAAATGAGCCATTTCCATAGCAATAGCTCTTAATAGAACTGTTTAAGTATGAACTCCAATTTTTTCCAACGAGACTATGCAACTCAACCGCATTTAACTAATCCCCGTGTAACTGAATCCACATATAACTGAACCCCCGTGCAACTGAACCCTCGTGCAACTCAACTCCCGTGCAACTCAAGCCCCATTTAACTAAACCCCCGTGCAACTGAACCCCCCATGTAACTGAACCCTGTATAACCGAAACCCCGTACAACTGCACCCCCGTGCTACTGAACCCTCGTGCTACTGAACCCTCGTGCAACTCGACCCCATTTAACTAAACCCCCGTGTAACTGTACCCCCTTTAACTGAACCCTCGTGCAACTCAACCCTCCATCAACCCATCTCCCTCAAAACACTTTTCAGCCATTTCTTGTTAAATTTTTTTTATTTCTAAACTTTTTTAAATTGACAATACTCCCCAAAACATCACTTTTCCGATTCAAATGTGTATCTTCAGTCAGAAAAGCATAGTTTCGATTCAAAAATGAGCCATTTCCATAGCAATAGCTCTTAATAGAACTGTTTAAGTATGAACTCCAATTTTTTCCAACGAGACTATGCAACTCAACTGCATTTAGCTAATCCCCGTGTAACTGAATCCGCAAGTAACTGAACCCCCCGTGCAACTGAACCCTCGTGCAACTCAACTCCCGTGCAACTCAATCCCCATTTAACTAAACCCCCGTGCAACTGAACCCCCCATGTAACTGAACCTCTGTATAACCGAAACCCCGTACAACTGAACCCCCGTGCTACTGAACCCTCGTGCAACTCGACCCCATTTAACTAAACCTCCGTGTAACTGTACCCCCTTTAACTGAACCCTCATGCAACTCAACCCTCCATGAAACCCATCTCCCCCAAAACACTTTTCAGCCATTTCTTGTTAATTTTTTTTATTTCTAAACTATTTTAAATTGACAATACTCTCCAAAACATCACTTGTGTATTATACAGTACACAATCACCCCATCTCCTCCAATTCGCAAATCCCATTACCCCTTTTTTGCAAATGTTAATCAAACATTTCCGATTGTAAAAGCATGTTTAACCATCTTGCTTGGAAAGGTATCCATAAGTACATGCTCTGAAAAGGACGTCCATTCATTGTGCAATTGACAACAAAAACAGAAAAAAACCTGTTTGCTTTAAATTATATTATTACGACCAAACTCTCAAAACATGCTTGACTACATTATACATTGCCAAGTTTAAAAAACCTCGACTTTAGTGTGCCAACTTTTAAAATATTCACGCGTGAGTGTAGTGTCTCAGCCATGGCTTTTCCTTGCGCAATTCATGTGTAATTGCATGTAAGTTTCGTGGTGCCTATTGCCTCAGGTGTATGTTTCCATGTAAGTTTCAGACTGTGTATACCCTCAGGTGTAAGTTTCTATGTAAGTTTCGGACTGCCTATTAGCACACTACTGATAGTAAACATGATAGTGAAATCAATAAGAAATTGCTGAATATTATAAAGCAAAAATTTTGTTGTTTCAAGTATTTTTTTTTATCTTGCACGAACCTCTTTCATAAGGATAAAAATAAGGGTATTAGTGAAAAAAGGGGCTATTGAGAAGTAAACACATTAAGAAAACAATTCGTTTCATAATATGCAAAAAATTGTACTCAACGCAACTTGACAGTGCTTCTACTATATTTTGCCCCTCCCCCCTCCCCAATTGTGCAAACATATAATCCAAATTGTATATTTCCCATGCGTTTTTCTTTTTTTCCATTTCATCAGCGTTGATTCAATTTATGAGTATAATATTGATACAAGAGTGAAAAATGTTAAAAGGCATGAAAAAATATATAGTTTGTCTGTATCTTTGCGTATTAGGGGGAGGAGGTAAAGTATAATGTAAGTGCCCTCAAAATGTGCTATCTGTAATTTTTTACAGATAGATTACAAATTTGTTTTCGTAACATATTTCCTTTTCAATGAGCCGAATTATGTGGGCTACTAATACCAAATGGGACCATAAGGGGGAGGCATGCCATTGCGAGTGATAAGATTTTGAATTTGGAAACAGTATAAAAAAAGGCATTGAAAAGTGGATTGACAAGACCGCAGCTACGGAATCTCGTATATATTTAGTGCCATTCGATTTTACATAGGAGTATACGGCATGGGTTGAGGGGTGATGATTTTGTCCGTTTTTAGTTTCAACTTCACTCTTTGCTTTCACAAAATAATGTTTTTTTTACTAAATTTATTATCAAATTCAACCATGTGAACAAATACCTTTGAGTCCTGTAAGAGAGCTGCACGATAGCTGAAAGGGATCCTCGACAAGTACTACTAAAAGAGTTTTGGCATTATCTCTAAATTAGACAACGAATGTTAGCCATAAAATACCATAATGAGCGTTTTTTCAATTACCAATTCTGGACCTTCTTCAGAGCTTCTTCGAGGAGAGGCAATCCTCTGTACATTCTTTTATCAATGGTTTTCTGATATTTTCCGCGGATTCTGATGAAAGGGATGTTCTTTTTTCAAAATGCCTTATAAGCGATGTTCGACAATCCAAACGTTGGTAGTTCAAAAAGTGTTATGTGACAATCTTCGTGGCTGTGAAAGAGTCGTACAAAACTTGCAAAACTGCAAAACTGAAGGAAATTTGAGTATGACGCGTTTTGAGTAGATTATGAAATTGAGAATCAAACAGTTCATGGTAACGAACTGTAAGTAAGGAGCGACCCCGCTCAATAGTAACCAAAACTCCTCAATAGATATATCAATAGATATATCTAAAAAACGGAATTTTGATAGATGCATCAAAAGAATCGCCTTTTTATGCTGATTTCAAATATATAAATTTCATTAAGTTCAGTTTTATCCATCAAAGGTTAAAAGCCTGAGAGGAAAATTTTCCGATTTAAGACTTGTTCAGTGGGAGAAGGAGGCGATCGATTACCAAACTCTTGTTTGTTGCGATTTTTGTGCGTTTCAAGCTTGATTTGCATGTTCAAATTCAGTTTCACTCGTTTTAATATTTATTTATTTCTTTCTGAAAAATTTCTTTCGTTTTGGGTTTCATTTATTCTTTAATAGTAAGTTCTGGTCGTTTTGAGTTTGATCTTTAACAGGTATTTGTATCTGCTGATCTTAAGTTTAAAATGGCCTTTACTTTTCTTTGAAAAACTTCTTTTTCGGAAAGTTTTTTAATTAATTTTTGTTCGTTTTTGATTGCAAAAAGTTACAAGTTTTTGAAAATTCCTTATTAAAATCAAACTTTTTTTCAAAATCAAATGTTCATCAAAGTGTCAAAGCTAGTATCAAAGTAACAATATCAAAGTAAAAAAAGGGTGTGAGTCAACCTCGGAATTTTTATTATCTGATGTTTGAACTATTCTTAACAAAATAGATATCTCAAAATTTTTATCGGATGGGTTGAGGAAAAAGGGTAGGTTATGTCGACACCAGAGTTTTCATTATCTGACCTTTAAACTATTTTAAGAAAATGGCTATGTCAAAATTTGTATCGGATGAATTTGGGGAAAAAAGGGCACGGGGTCAGAGCTAGTTGCCCTCCGATCTCTTTCCACTCTTAAAAATTGAACTAGAACTTTAAATTTTCATTCAAAAGAGCCCTCTCTGAAGTTTACACGAGCATCCCTTCTATAAGAACCATATATACTCCCAGGGCATAACTTGCAACGCCTGTACCAGGGCCCTGGGGGGTTGTGTCGACATAGGAGTTTTTGTTATTTTACCTAAGAACTATTTTTAACAAAATGGCCGTCTCAAAAATTTTAACGGATATATTTGGGGGAAAAGGGTAGTGGGGGGGGGTAGCTGTATTCTGATCTCTTTTGACTCTTAAAGACTGAACTAGAACTTTCCATTTCTAACCAAATGAGCCCTCTCTGAAGTATATACAAGCATCTTTCCATAACAGCTATATATGCCTCCCGGGCATAACTTTCAGTGCCTATCCCAGGCCCTGAAGGATTGTGTCGACCCCGGATAGCTCTCTCAAAGTTCTTATCAGATGGGTTTGAGGAAAATAGGGCGTAGATGGTGGACTAGTTGCCCTACGATCTCTTTTGACTCTTAAAAAGCGAACGAGAACTTGCAATTTCCAATTAAATGAGCCCTCTCTAAAGTTTATACTAGCATCCCTTCCATAAGAATCATGTATGCCCCCAGAGCATTACTCAAAACGTCTGCCCCGGGACCTGGGGGGTTGTGTCGAAACAGGAGTTTTTCTTATCTGACCTTTGAACAATTTTTAACCAAATGGCTATCTCAAAATTTTTATCGGATGGGTTTGGGGCAAACAGGGTTTGTGAGGGGGGGGGGGGGCAAATTGCCCTCGGATATCTTTTGAATCTTGATAAGTGAACTAGAAATTTCATTTTCCTATCAAATGAGCCCTCTCTGAAGTTTATACGAGCATCCTTTTCATAAGAACAATATACGCGCCCAGGACCACACTACCGATGCCTACACCCCGGGCCCTGGGGGTTGTTTCGACACCAGAGTTTTTTTTTATCTATTTTTGAACTATTTTTTTTTAAATGGCTATCTCAAAATTTGTAGCAGAGGGGTTTGAGGAAAAGGGTGTGGGGGAGGGCTAGTTGCTCTGCGATAACTTGACCCCTAAAAAGTTAACTAGAACTTTCAGTTTCCAATCAAATGAGCCCTCTATGAAGTTTATACTTACGAGCATCCCTTTCATAAGAGCCTTACCTACCCTCAGGGCATACCTTAGAACACTTGCCTCCAGGCTCTGGCGGGCTGTATTGAGACCGGAATTTTTCATATCTGACCTTTGAACTATTTTTAACAAAATGGCTATCTCAAATTTTTCATTGGATGGGTTTGAAAAAAGGTATGGGGGGAGGTTTGTTGCCCTCGGACCTCTTTTTACTCCTAAAAAGTGAACTCAAACTTTGAACATCCAATCAAATGAGCACTCTCTGAAGTTTATACGATCATCACTTTCATAAGAACCATATATGCCCCAGGGCATAACTTACAACGCCTCTCTGACAAGTTTTACAAGCCCTCTCTGAAGTTTTTACGAGCATCCCTTCCACAAGAACTATAGATTCCCCCAGGGAATAACTTACAACGCCTGCCCTCGGACCCTGGGGGGTTGTGTTGACCCCTGAGTTTTCTTTTATATGATCTTTGAACTATTTAAAAAAACGGCTATCTCAAAGTTCTTACCGGATGGGAATGAGGAAAAAGGGCGTAAAGGAGGGGGGGCTAGTTGCCCTCCGATCTCTTTTGACTCTTAAAAAGGGAACTAGGACTTTTAATTTCTGATCAAATGAGCCCTCTTTGAAGTTTATAAGTGCATCCCTTCCATAAGAATCATATATGCCCCAAGGGTATAACTTAAAACACCTGCCCACAGGCCCTGTGGGGTTGTGTCTACCCCAGAGTTTTTGTTATAAGAACTTCGAACTATTTTTAACAAAATGGCTGTCTCAAAATTTTTATCGGATACATTTGGGAAAAAAAGAGGAGCTGGTTACCCTCCGATCTCTTTCAACTCTCAAAAAGTGAACTAGAACTTTCAATTTCTAATCGAATGAGAAGTTTATACGAGCATTCCTCCCATAAGATCCAAATATGCCCCCAGGGCATAATTTACATCGCTTGTCCCCGGGCCCTGGGTGGTTGTGTCGACACCGGAGTTTTTATTATATGATCTTTAAACTATTTTTAACATAATGGCTATCCTAAAATTTTTATCAGAGCCATTTGAGAAAAAAGGGCGCGGGGAGCTAGTTGCCCTCCGATTACTTTTGACTCCTAGTAAGGGCACTAGAACTCTCGATTTCCAATTGAATGAGTCCCCTCCAAAATTTATGCGATGACCTCTTCTATATGAAGTACCTTTGGGGAAAAAATATAATAAAACATTGGATCCATATGGCATTTACTTTAGGCAACGCTACAATTGACCCAGCAAAACCCCGGAAATTTTAAGGATAAAACCCTTCCCAATTAAAAAACTTAACGAACCTCACAGGGCTAAGGATCCTCGCACACTCCTGCTTCCCCTGCTATCCTCAAACTAATTCCTTTTTAACTTATATTTTCTTTTCATCTACATTTTCTAAATAATATTTATAACTCATCGTAGGGATGAAGGCAAAACAGCCACACGTACTCTCCCTCCCCCATCCCACCGCTGTATGGGCCATCAACTACTCTTGAGGATATCTACCCTAAAGATGGTAAAATCAAATCAAATGACACTACTTATATCCATTTTATAAAAAATACTTTATTTGCAATATCTTGAGAACAACTCGTGGAATGAATTTGAAATTTTAAGGTTGCGTAGGAAAACGAAGGGGGAATGTAGTAAGGGAATTTCCAATTTCTTGATGGGGGAGGGTAAGCTAAAAATGTTATGTTTCCAATCCACCTGAACATTTTTCCACTTTAAGTCCAAATGGTCACATAAAGCCACTGTTGGTTTCGAAACTGCTTACCAATTTTGATACATATTGCCGATCAACCGAAACTAAGAAACTCAGAGTCAAAACTCAGGCTGATAATTGACTTCAGCCAATAATTTTCTCTTCAAGGCTTACACCCAGGGTAGTCGGAGTTTTACCTCCCCCCGGCGTTTACCTCTTCCTTCCAGCATTCCCCCGGTGTTTACCTCCCCCGGGAAAATACCCCCAGAAAACATCCTCGCTGAAAATGCCCCCCTCCCACCCCGCGGAAAATATACCCCACAAAAATACCCCCCCCGCGGAAAATCCCCCCAGAAAATACTCCGCTCCACGGAAAATACCCCCCCCGTGGAAAATAAGGCTTTCTAAATTTTAGAATCTTATTTGAGTTTTTATTTTTATTTTTCGTAGGATGGAGGAATTTTGGTACTTGTGTATTATACGCCACTCACTTAAGTTTACACTGTGTAAAACTTGAGAACAAACCAGTTTATTCATTAGTTTTTTACAGCTTAGCACTAGAAAAGACACAGACAAGTGACAAAATAGATGAGAAATATATAATTTGGGCTACATATTTGCACATAAGGGGGGGGGGTGGTAAAGTATTTGGACAGTTTGAAGTCAGAAAACAATTCTGACTTCATAATATGCAAATAATTGTACCTAACACATTTTGAATGAAGACCTGCTATTCTTTACCCTCCCCCCTAATGTCCAAATGTATAGCCCAAATTTGTTTCTAAAATAACGAAGAAACTAGCGAAGAAACCAGTTTGTTCTCGAGTTTTTCACATCGTAAACTTGAGTGAGAGGCAATACACAAGCACCGGAATTTTTCACAGAGAGAGCCGGATTTCTCGGTATTATTTAGAAAAGATTAGAAATTAAATTTTTTTTAAACGAGTTTTTTCAACTGAAAGTAAGTAGCAACATCAAAACTTAAAACGAACAGAAATTATTGCGTATATGAAAGGAGTTGGCCCTTCCACAAGACCTTGCTCTTTACGCTAAAACTTTGACTTTTTGTCCTAATTCTTTAAGAACGATTCCTAAAACACAATGGTCGTTTGATTAGAACAATAAGCTTTGTTATAAAATTCTATAAAAAAAAACCTTTAACGTAAATAGCGAGATCTTGAGGAGGAAGCAATCCTTTTCTTATACGTGATAATTTCAGTTTGTTTTAAGGTTTGATGTTGCTCCTTACTTTCAGTTGAAAAACCTGTTGTTTTTTTGTTTAATTACTTACAGATAGTATTTGTTAATGGGAAACATAATTTTTTTAGAGAAAAGTAAAGAGCATTATTACACACAGAATGAGAAGAAATAAAGTCAAATAATCAAAGTAAAAACAAAGGAGTCTAATAGAAAAAAAAATACAAAGATATAAAATATTTTTTTCTATGAAAAAGACTATGTCAATAAAAAATGAACAGAAATTAATAAAAAAAAACTTTTTCCACAAACAAGTTTGTCAAAAAATAGTAAAGAGCCTCCTTAAGCAAAAAATGAGTAGATAATTTTCCATGCGTAAAACTACCACAAATCGCTATTGATATATAAACTAAACAGAAATTACAATAAATAACTGATTCAAACTCAAAACAAGCAACAGTTAGCATGAGTAGGGCTGAAAACCCCCACGCCTCTTCAAGACCAGAACATAATTTGTGCTTTACTAAAAACAAAATATATTTTCAATGTTTTCACTTTTTTTACTTTAACAAATAAAGAAACATTAAGACTATAAGGAATAGATATCGGAATATGCATATCAAACTGACAATGCAGGGTTTTTTTTATCTTTTTTTCTTTTTAGTAAAGTGCAAATTATATTCTGGTCTTGAGAAGACATGGGTATTGTCAGCCATACTTCTTCTAATTTTTTTTTTAGTTTGACTAGGTTATCTATTGTAATTTCTGTTTTTTTTTTGGGTTTCATTAATTTATTAATGGTGATCTGTGGTAATTTTACACTTTAAAGATAAGAAAAACAAACTTGTAGAATTTTAAAACGCTATCGTACGCAAAACTTAAACAATAAGAATTTGATGGTTCCCAAAGCCAACTATACTTTCAAAGGTTTAATTTAAAAAAACTTTTTCCACAAAATAATTTTCCAAAGAAAAGTAAAGAACTCCATTAAACAAAAAATGAGCAAAACTAAAATCAAATAATCTACCAAGCGTGAAACTACAAAAATCAGCATTGATAAATAAATAAAACCCAAAACGAACAGAAAATACAATAATTAACCAAGTCAAACTCAAACGAGCAGAAATTAACATAAGTTGGGCGCAAAACCCCTATGCCTTCCCAAGACCAGAAAAAAAATTTGCACTTTACTGAAAAAATATAAATTTTTTTACTTTTATAGCTTTAATAAATCAAATAATATTAACATTTTGATTACTAAATAACAGTATATGTACATTAAACTGACAATACACTTTCATTTGTATTCGACTATTAAAAAGGGCACTAGCCCTTTGAATTTCCAGTCGAATGAGCTTTTATTGAAGTTTCTACGACAACGCCTTCTTTAAAACCGTATATACCCCCAGGGCATAACTTAAATACTTGCCATGAAGGATGTGGGGGAGTGTCCTCCTCAAAAACATATTTTCTATCTGGAAATCAACTACGCTGAACAAAATGCCTATCTCAAAATTTTGATTGGATGTGTTTGGGGGAATGAAGGGCGTGGGGGGGGGCTAGTTGCCCTCCGATCACTTTCGACTATCAAAAACGGCACTATCCCTTTGAATTTCCAGTCGAATGAGCCTGTTCTGAAGTTTCTACGACAACGCCTTCTATAAAAACCTTATATGCCCCCAGGGCATAACTTAAAACCCTTGCCCTGAGGGTTGTGGGGTGTGTCGAGCTCAAAAACAAATTTTCTAAGAGCCAGTTTTGGAGTTTCTACGACAACACCTTCTATAAAAACCTCATATACCCCCAGGGCATAACACAAAACCCTTGCCCTGAGGGTTGTGGGGGAGTGTCCTCCTCAAAAACATATTTTCCGTCTGGAAATTAAGTACGCTGAACGAAATGGCTATCTCAAAATTTTTATTGGAAGTGTTTGAGGGAATGATGGGCGTGGGGGGGGGCTAGTTGCCCTCCAATCACTTTCGACTATTAAAAAGGGTACTAGTCCTTTGAATTTCCAGTCGAATAAGCCTGTTTTGAAGTTTCTACGACTGCACCTTCTATAAAAACCTTATATGCCCCCAGGGTATAACTTAAAACCCTTGCCCTGAGGGTTGTGGGGGAGTGTCCTCCTCGAAAACATATTTTCCGTCTGGAAATTAAGTACGCTGAACGAAATGGCTATCTCAAAATTTTTATTGGAAGTGTTTGAGGGAATGATGGGCGTGGGGGGGGGCTAGTTGCCCTCCAATCACTTTCGACTATTAGAAAAGGTACTAGCCCTTTGAATTTCAAATCGAATGAGCCTTTCTCGAAGTTTCTACGACAAAGCCTTCTATAAAAACCTTATATACCCCCAGGGCATAACTTAAAACCCTTGCCCCGAGGGATGTAGGGAAGTGTCCTCCTCAAAAACATATTTTCTATCTGGAAATCAACTACGCTGGACAAAATAGCTATCTTAAAATTTTGATTGGATGTGTTTGGGGGAATGATGGGTGCGAGGGGGGAGACTAGATGCCCTCCAATTACTTTCGACTATTAAAAAATACACTAGTCCTTTGAATTTCCGATCGAATGAGCCTTTTTTGAAGTTCTACGACAACGCCTTCTATAAAAACCTTATATGCCCCCAGGGCATAACTTAAAACCCTTGCCCCGAGGGTTGTGGGGGGTTTCCTCCACAAAAAGATATTTTCTATATGGAAATCAACTACGCTGAACAAAATGGCTATCTCAAAATTTTGACTGGATGTCTTTGGGGGAATGATGGGCGTGGGGGGAGGGGCTAGTTGCCCTCCAATCGCTTTCGACTATTAAAAAGGGCACTAACCCTTTGAATTTTCAATCGAATGAGCCTTTTTGAAGTTTCTACGACAACGCCTTCTATGAAAGCCTTATATGCCCCCAGGGCACAACTTAAAGGGCACACCCTTGCCCCGAGGTTTTTAGTGAAGTGTCCTCCCGAAAAACATATTTTCTATCTGGAAATGAACTACGCTGGACAAAATGGCTACCTCAACATTTTGATTGGATGTGTTTGGGGGAATGATGGGCGCGGAAGGGGGGGGGGCTAGTTGCCCTCCAATCACTTTCAACTATTAGAAAAAGTTACTAGCCCTTCGAATTTCCAATCGAATGAGCCTTTTTTGAAGTTTCTACGACAATGCCTTCTATAAAAGCCTTATATACCCCCAGGGCATAACTTAAAACCTTTGCCCCAAGGGTTGTAGGGAAGTGTCCTCCTCAATAATAAATTTTCTATCTGGAAATCAACTACGCTGGACAAAAGGGCTATCTCAAGATTTTGATTGGATGTGTTTGGGGAATGATAGGTGTATGGAGGGGGGGGGGCTAGTTGCCCTACAATTACTTTCGACTATTAAAACGGGCACTATCCCTTTGAATTTCCAATCGAATGAGCCTTTTTTGAAGTTTCTACGACAACGACTTCTTTAAAAACATTATATGCCCCCAGGGCATAACTTAAAACCCTTATTCCGAGGGTTGTGGGGAGTGTCCTCCTCAAAAAGATAGTTTCTATCTGGAAATCAACTACGCTGAACAAAATGGCTATATCAAAATTTTGATTGGATGTGTTTGGGGGAATGATGGGCGTTGGGGGGGGGGGCTAGTTGCCCTCCAATCACTTTCGACTATCAAAAAGGGTACTAGCTCCTTGAATTTCCTATCGAATGAACCTGTTTTGAAGTTTCTACGACAATGCCTTCTATGAAAACCTTATATGCCCCCAGGGCATAACTTAAAATCCTTGCCCCGAGGATTGTGGGGAGTGTCCTCCTCGAAAACATATTTTCTATCTGGAAATCAAGTACGCTGAAAAAAATGGTTATCTGAAAATTTTGATTGGATGTGTTTGGGAGAATGATGGGCGTGGGGGAGGGGGCTAGTTGCCCTCCAATCACTTTCGACTATTAGAAAAGGGTACTAGCCCTTTGAATTTCAAATCGAATGAACCTTTCTTGAAGTTCTACGACAATGCCTTCTATAAAAACCTTATATACCCCCAGGGCATAACTTAAAACCCTTGCCCCGAGGGTTGTAGGGAAGTGTCCTCCTCAAAAACATATTTTCTATCTGGAAATCAACTACGCTGGACAAAATGGCTATCTCAAAATTTTGATTGGATGTGTTTGGGGGAATGATGGGTGCGAGGGGGTGACTAGATGCCCTCCAATTACTTTCGACTATTAAAAAATGCACTAGTCCTTTGAATTTCCGATCGAATGAGCCTTTTTTGAAGTTCTACGACAACGCCTTCTATAAAAACCTTATATGCCCCCAGGGCATAACTTAAAACCCTTGCCCCGAGGTTTGTGGAGGAGTTTCCTCCACAAAAAGATACTTTCTATTCGGAAATCAACTACGCTGAACAAAATGGCTATCTCAAAATTTTGACTGGATGTCTTTGGGGGAATGATGGGCGTGGGGGGAGGGGCTAGTTGCCCTCCAATCGCTTTCGACTATTAAAAAGGGTACTAACCCTTTGAATTTTCAATCGAATGAGCCCTTTTGAAGTTTCTACGACAACACCTTCTATAAAAACCTTATATGCCCTCAGGGCATAAATTAAAACTCTTGCCCCGTGGGTTGTGGGGGGAGTGGCCTCCTCAAAAAGATATTTTCTGTGTGGAAATCAACTACGCTGAACAAAATGGCTATCTCAAAATTTTTATTGGATGTGTTTGGGGAATGATGGGCGTGGGGGGGGGGCTAGTTGCCCTCCAATCAATTTTGACTATTAAAAAGGACACTAGCCACTCCAATTTCCAATTGAATGAACCCCTTTTGAACTTTCAACGATAACTCTTTCGATACGAAGTGCCCGGGCATGGAGAAAAAAAACACATTGTGCCCACATCGTTCTTTACTTAGGCAGCGCTAGCGCGCTGCCTATGAAATCCAAACTGTGCGGGTGAAACGAGGCTTCTTTCGAGTAGTTGCCCTCAAATCACTTTCAACTATTAAAAAGGACACTAGCCCTTTGAATTTCCAGTCAAATGAGCTTTTATTGAAGTTTCTATGACAACCCCTTCTTTAAAAACCTTATATAACCACAGGGCATAACTTAAAACCCTTGCCCTGAGGGATGTGAGGAGTGTCCTCCTCAAAAACATATTTTCTATCTGGAAATCAACTACGGTTGAACGAAATGGCTATCTAAAATTTTTGATTGGATGTGTTTGGGGGAATGATGGGCATGGGGGGGGGGGGGGGGGGGGGGGGCTAGTTGCCCTCCAATCACTTTTGACTATTAAAAAGGGTACTAGCCCTTTGAATTTCCAATCGAATGAGCCTGTTTTGAAGTTTCTACGGCAACGCCTTCTAGAAAAACCTTATATACCCCCAGGGCACAACTTAAAACCCTTGCCCCGAGGTTTGTAGCGAAGTGTCCTCCTGAAAAACATATTTTCTATCTGGAAATGAACTACGCTGGACAAAATGGCTATCTGAAAATTTTGATTGGATGTGTTTGGGGGAATGAAAGGCGTAGGGGGGGGGGCTAGTTGCCCTCCAATCACTTTCGACTATTAGAAAAAGGTACTAGCCCTTCGAATTTCCAATCGAATGAGCCTTTATTGTAGTTTCTACGACAACACCTTCTATAAAAAAAACTTATATGCCCCAAGGGCATAACTTAAAACCCTTGCCCCAAGGGTTGTAGGGAAGTGTCCTCCTCAAAAATAAATTTTCTATCTGGAAATCAACTACGCTGGACAGAAGGACTATCTCAAGATTTTGATTGGATGTGTTTGGGGAATGATAGGTGTATGGAGGGGGGGGGGCTAGTTGCCCTACAATTACTTTCGACTATTAAAACGGGCTCTATACCTTTGAATTTCCAGTCGAATGAGCCTTTTTTGAAGTTTCTACGACAACGACTTCTTTAAAAACATTATATGCCCCCAGGGCATAACTTAAAACCCTTATCCCGAGGGTTGTGGGGGAGTGTCCTCCTCAAAAAGATAGTTTCTATCTGGAAATCAACTACGCTGAACAAAATGCTTATATCAAAATTTTGATTGGATGTGTTTTGTGGAATGATGGGCGTTGGGGGGGGGCTAGTTGCCCTCCAATCACTTTCGACTATCAAAAAGGGTACTAGCCCTTTGAATTTCCTATCGAATGAACCTGTTTTGAAGTTTCTACAACAATGCCTTCTATAAAAACCTTATATGCCCCTGGGCATAACTTAAAATCCTTGCCCCGAGGGTTGTTGGGAGTGTCCTCCTTGAAAATATATTTTCTATCTGGAAATCAAGTATGCTGAAAAAAATGGCTATCTGAAAATTTAGACTAGATGTGTTTGGGAGAATGATGGGCGTGGGGGAGGGGGTTAGTTGCCCTCCAATCACTTTCGACTATTAGAAAAGGGTACTAGCCCTTTGCATTTACAATCGAATGAGCCTTTGTTGAAGTTTCTACGACAGCGCCTTCTATAAAAACCTTATATGCCCCCAGGGAATAACTTAAAACCCTTGCCCTGAGGGTTGTGGGAGAGTGTCCTCTTCAAAAAAAAATTTTCTATCAGGAAATAAACTACGCTGAACAAAATGGCTGTCTCAAAATTTTGATTGGATGTATTTGGGGGAATGATGGGCATGGGGGGGGGGGCTAGTTTCCTTCCAATCACTTTCGACTATTAAAAAGGGCACTATCCCTTCGAATTTCAAATCGAATGAGCCTGTTTTAAAGTTTCTACGAAAACGCATTCTATAAAAACCTTATATGCCCTCAGGGCATAACTTAAAACCCTTGCCCCGTGGGTTGTGGGGTAGTGTCCTCCTCAAAAAGATGTTTTCTATCTGGAAATCAACTACGCTGAACGAAATGGTTATATAACAATTTTGATTGGATGTGTTACGGGGAATGAAGGGCGTGAAGGGGGGGGCTAATTGCACTCAAAGCACTTTTGACTATTAAAAAGGGTACTAGTCCTTTGAATTTCAAATCGAATGAGCTTGTTTTGAAGTTTCTACGACAACTCCTTATATAAAAACCGGTTATGACCCCAGGGCATAACTTAAAACCCTTGCCCAGAGGGTTGTGGGGGAGTGTCTTCTTCAAAAACAAATTTTCTATCTGGAAATCAACTACGGTTGAACGAAATTGCTGCCTCAAAATTTTGATTGGATGTATTTGGGGGAATGATGGGCATGGGGAGGAGGGGGGGGGCTAGTTGCCCTCCAATCACTTTCGACTATTAAAAAGGGCACTAGCCCTTTGAATTTCGAATCAAATGAGCCTTTTTGAAGTTCCTACGACAAAACCTTCTATAAAAACCTTATATGCCCTCAGGGCATAACTTAAAACCCTTGCCCCGTGGGTTGTGGGGGAGTGTCCTCCTCAAAAAGATGTTTTTCTCTGTAAATCAACTACGCTGGACAAAATGGATATCTCAAAATTTTGATTGGATGTGTTTGGGGGACTGATGGACTTGGGGGGACTAGTTACCCTCCAATCGCTTTCGACTATTAAAAAGGGTACTAGCCCTTTGAATTTCCAATCCAATGAGCCTGACAAGTTGCCCTCCAATCACATTCGATTATTAAAAAGGGTACTAGCCCTTTGAATTTCGAATCGAATTAGCCTTTTTTGAAGTTTCTACGACAAAACTTTCTATAAAAAACTTATATACCCCAAGGGCATAACTTAAAACCCTTGCCCCATGGGTTGTAGGGAAGTGCCCGCCTCAAAAACATATTTTTCGTCTGTAAATCGACTACTCTGGACAAAATAGCTATCTCAAAATTTTGATTGGATGTGTTTGGGGGAATGATTGGTGTGTGGGGGGGGCTAGTTGCCCTACAATTACTTTTGACTATTAAAACGGGCACTACCTCTTTGAATTTCCAATCGAATGAGCCTTTTTTGAAGTTTCTACGACAACGACTTCTTTAAAAATCTTATATGCCCCCAGGGCATAACTTAAAACCCTTATCCCGAGGGTTGTGGGGGAGTGTCCTCCTCAAAAAGATAGTTTCTATCTGGAAATCAACTACGCTGAACAAAATGCTTATATCAAAATTTTGAATGGATGTGTTTGGGGGAATGATGGGCGTGGGGGGGCCTAGTTGCCCTCCAATCACTTTTGACTATTAAAAGGGTACTAACCCTTTGGATTTCCTATCAAATGAGCCTGTTTTGAAGTTTCCACGACATTGCCTTCTATAAAAACCTTATATGCCCCCAGGGCATAACTTAAAACCCTTGCCCTGAGGGTTGTGGGGAGTGTCCTCCTTGAAAATATATTTTCTATCTGGAAATCAAGTACGCTGAAAAAAAATAGCTATCACTTTCGACTAAAAATAACGAATCACTTTCGACTATTAAAAAGGGTACTAGTCCTTTTAATTTCCAATCGAATGAGCTTTTTTTGAAGCTTCTACGACAATGTTTTGTATAAAAACCTTATATGCCCCCAGGGCATAACTTAAAATTTGCCCTGAGGGTTGTGGGGAGTGTCCTCCTTGAAAATATATTTTCTATCTGGAAATCAAGTATGCTGAAAAAATGGCTATCTGAAAATTTAGACTAGATGTGTTTGGGAGAATGATGGGGGTGGGGGGGCTAGTTGCCCTCCAATCACTTTCGACTAATAGAAAAGGGTACTAGCCCTTTGAATTTTCAGTCGAAGGAGCCTTTCTTGAAGTTTCTACGACAGCGCCTTCTATAAAAACCTTATATGCCTCCAGGGCATAACTTAGAACCCTTGCCCTGAGGGTTGTGGGGGAGTGTCCTCTTCAAAAACAAATTTTCTGTCTGGAAATCAAATACCCTGAACAAAATGGCTGTCTCAAAATTTTGATTGGATGTGTTTGGGAGAATGATAGGCGTGGGGGGGGCTAGTTGCCCTCCAATCACTTTCAACTATGAAAAAGGGCACTAGCCCTTTGAATTTCAAATCGAATGAGCCTGTTTTGAAGTTTCTAACACAACACTTTCTATAAAAACCTTATATGCCCTCAGGGTATAACTTAAAACCCTTGCCCCGTGGGTTGTGGGGGAGTGTCCTCCTCCAAAAGATATTTTCTATCTGTAAATCAACTACGCTGGACAAAATGGCTATCTCAAAATTTGATTGGATGTGTTTGGGAGAATGATAGGCGTGGGGGGGGGCTAGTTGCCCTCCAATCACTTTCGACTATTAGAAAAGGGTACTAGCCCTTTGAATGTCCAATCGAATGAGCCTTTCTTGAAGTTTCTACGACAGCGCCTTCTATAATAACCTTATATGCCCCCAGGGCATAACTTAAAACCCTTTCCCTGAGGGTTTTAGAGGAGTGTCCTCTTCAAAAACAAATTTTCCGTCTGGAAATCAACTACGCTGAACAAATTTGCTGTCTCAAAATTTTGATTGGATTTATTTGGGGGAATGATGGGCATGGGGGGGGGGAGCTAGTTGCCCTACAATTACTTTCGACTATTAAAACGGGAACTATCTCTTTGAATTTCCAATCGAATGAGCCTTTTTTGAAGTTTCTACGACAACAACTTCTTTAAAAACCTTATATGCCCCGAGGGCATAACTTAAAACCCTTATCCCGAGGGTTTGGGGGGAGTGTCCTCCTCAAAAAGACAGTTTCTATTTGGAAATCAACTACGCTGAACAAAATGGTAATATCAAAATTTTGATTGGATGCATTTGGGGGAATGATGGGCATGGGGGGGGGGGAGCTAGTTGCCCTACAATTACTTTCGACTATTAAAACGGGCACTATCTCTTTGAATTTCCAATCGAATGAGCCTTTTTTGAAGTTTCTACGACAACAACTTCTTTAAAAACCTTATATACCCCGAGGGCATAACTTAAAACCCTTATCCCGAGGGTTGGGGGGGGGGGGTTCCTCCTCAAAAAGATAGTTTCTATTTGGAAATCAACTACGCTGAACAAAATGGTAATATCAAAATTTCGATTGGATGTTTTTCGGGGAATGAAGGCCGTGGGGGGGGGCTAGTTGCCCTCTAATCCCTTTCGACTATTAAAAAAGGGTACTAGCCCTTTGAATTTCCAATCGAATGAGCCTTTCTTGAAGTTTTTACGACAGCACCTTCTATAAAAACCTTATATGCCCCCAGGGCATAACTTAAAACCCTTGCCCTGAGGATTTTTGGGGAGTGTCCTCTTCAAAAACCAATTTTCTATCTGGAAATCAACTTCGCTGAAAAAAATGGCTGTCTCAAAATTTTTATTGGATGTATTTGGGGGAATGATGGGCATGGGGGGGCTAGTTGCCCTCCAATCAATTTTGACTATTAAAAAGGGCACTAGCCCTTTGAATTCCAAATCGAATGAGCCTTTTTTGAAATTTCTACGACAACGCCTTCTATAAAAACCTTATATGCCCTCGGGGCATAACTTAAAACCTTTGCCCTGAGGGTTGTGGGGGAGTGTCCTCCTCAAAAAGATATTTTCTATCTGAAAATCAACTACGCTGGACAAAATGGCTATCTCAAAATTTTGATTGGATGTGTTTGGGGGAATGATGGGTGTGGGGGGGGGGGCTAGTTGCCCTCCAATCACTTTCGACTATTAAAACGGACACTAGCCCTTTGAATTTCCGATCGAATGAGCCTTTTTCGAAGTTTCTACGACAACGCCTTCTTTAAAAACCTTATATGCCCGCAGGGCATAACTTAAAACCCTTGCCTCGAGGGTTGTAGGGAAGTGTCCTCCTCAAAAACATATTTTCTATTCAACTACACTGGACAAAATGGCTATCTCAAAATTTTGATTGGATGCGTTTGGGGGAATGATGGGTGCGGGGGGGGGGGGGAGGGGGGGGGGGCTAGTTGCCCTCCAATCATATTCGACTATTAAAAAGTGCACTAGCCCTTTGAATTTCCAATCGAATGAGCCTTTTTTGAAGTTTTTACGACAATACCTTCTACGAAAAACTTATATGCCCCCAGGACATAGCTTAAAACCCTTGCCCCGAGGGTTATAGGGAAGTGTCCTCTTCAAAAACATGTTTTCTATCTGGAAATCAACTACGCTGGACAAAATGGCCATCTCGAAATTTTGATTGGATGTGTTTGGGGGAATGATGGGTGTGGAAGGGGGCTAGTTGCCCTCCAATAACTTTCGACTATTAAAACGGGTACTAGCCCTTTGAATTTCCAATCGAATGAGTCTTTTTTGAAGTTTCTACGACAACGCCTTCTATAAAAATCTTATATGCCCTCAGGGCACAACTTAAATCCCTTGCCCGTGGGTTATAGGGAAGTGTCCTCCTCAAAAATATTTTTTTCTATTTGAAAATCAACTACGCTGGACAAAATGGCTATCTCAAAATTTTGATTGGATGTGTTTGGGGGAATGACGGGCACGGGGGAGGGGCTAGTTGCCCTCCAATCACGTTCGACTATTAAAAAAACGCACTAGGCCTTTGAATTTCCTATCGAATGAGCCTTTTTTGAAGTTTCTACGACAACGCCTTCTATAAAACCTTATATGCCCCTGGGCATAACTTAAAACCCTTGCCCTGACGGTTGTAGAGAAGTTTCCTCCTCAAAAACATATTTTCTATTTGGAAATCAACTACGCTGGACAAAATGGCTATATCAAAATTTTGATGGGATGTGTTTGGGGGAATGATGGGAGTGGGGGCCTAGTTGCCCTCCGATCACTTTTGACTATTTAAAAGGGTAGTAGCCCTTTGAATTTCCAATCGAATGAGCCTGTTTTGAAGTTTCTATGACAACGCCTTCTATAAAACCTTATATGCCCCTGGGCATAACTTAAAACCCTTGCCCTGAGGGTTGTGGGGCAGTGTCCTCTTCAAAAACAAATTTTCTATCTGGAAATCAACTACACTGAACAAAATGGTTGTCTCAAAATTTTGATTGGATGTATTTGGGGAATGATGGGGCTGAGGGGGTAGTTGCCCCCCCTCAATCACTTTTGACTATAACCTTATATGCCCCCAGGGCATAACTTAAAACTCTTGCCCTGAGGGTTTTTGGGGAGTGTCCTCTTCAAAAACAAATTTTCTATCTGGAAATCAACTTCGGTGAACAAAATGGCTGTCTCAAAATTTTGATTGGATGTATTTGGGGGAATGATCGGCATGGGGGGCCTCAGGGCATAGTAGTTGCCCTCCAATCACTTTTGACTATAACCTTATATGCCATCAGGGCATAACTTAAAACCCTTGCCCTGAGGGTTGTGGGGGAGTGTCCTCTTCAAAAAAATTTTCTAACTGGAAACCAACTACGCTGGATTTGACGTATTTGGGGGAATGATAGGCGTGGGGGGCTATGTTGCCCTCCAATCACTTTCGACTATTAAAAAGGGCAGTAGCCCTTTGAATTTCCAATCAAATGAGTCTTTTTTGAAGTTTCTACAACAACGCCTTCTATAAAAAACCTTATTTGCCCTCAGGGCACAACTTAAAACCCTTGCCCCGTGGTTTGTGGGGGAGTTTCCTCCTCAAAAAGATATTTTCTATGTGTAAATCAACTACGCTGAATAAATAGCTATCTTAAGCTTTTGATTGGACGTATTTTGGGGAATGATGGGCGTAGGGGGGGGGGGGGGGGGGTTAGTCGCCCTCCAATCACTTTTGACTATTAACAAGGGCACTAGCCACTCCAATTTCCATTCGAATGATCCCTTTTCGAAGTTTCTGCGACGACTCCTTTGATACGAAGTGCCCAGGTTATGGAGAAAAAACAAAAAAACAAAAAACAACACATTGTGCCCACATCGTTCTTTACTTAGGCAGCGCTAGCGCGCTGCCTATGATAGCTAAACCTTCTTAAACTTTTAGATGCCATATGTTTTAGCTTAATTTTGATTGTTCGCCTATATTTTTTTCTTCTTCAATTTTTTCCCCACTGAAAATACCCCCTAGAAAGTAACCCCCGCAGAAAATACCCCCCCCCCCCACTTTTGCTTGTTTTGAGTTTGACTTGGTTATTTATTGTAATTTCGGTTTGTTTTTGGTTTAATTCATTATTTGATGAAAATTTGTGGTGGTTTTACGCTTGGAAAATTATTTGAACTTATCTCTACTTATTTTTGGCTTAACGAGGCTCTTTATTATTCTTTTACAAACTTGTTTTGTACAAAAAGTTTTTTAAATTAATTTCTGTTCATTTTTTATTGACATAGTCTTTTTGAGTCGTCCTAGCCGAGTGGATTGATGCATTGGAAATAGGATTCTTTATCCGAGATGGCGAGGGTTCGAATCCTAGTGTATCCAATTATTTGGTTTGGGACTGGTGTCAGTGGAGTGACTCTGTAAGCTCAGGCAGAGTTCACCCAGCTTTAAATGGGTACCTGGAGAAATCTGGGGAAGGTAAACAGGAAGGGTGTGCGAAAGCACAGGATGGTTCGCCCCCAACCCCAAATTGTAGTTCCTGGCTGAAGGGCCAAGAAATGGAGATTAGCACCGCCGGTAGGGACTATAAAGTCCAATGTCGTATTCTTTACCTTTTTTTTAGTCTTTTTCATAGAAAAAATATTGTATATCTTTTATTTGTTTTTTTTTTCTATTAGACTCCATAGTTTTTACTTTGAAGATTATTTGACTTTATTTGTGCTCATTTATGGTTTAATGAGGCTCTTCACAAGCTTTTTCAACAGTACTAAAAACTTTAACTCACTACTTTCAGTTGAAAAAAGTTCTTTTTCTCATATTTAATAATGTTTAAAAGATAAAAAAATACGATGGTACTGTTATTATGTAGATATTACCCAGGTCTATAGCAAATACTCAGGTAGCAAAGCTTAAGAATCTTTTATTTTCAGTTTTGAAGGCTGGTTGTTTGGTTAACGTGAAGCTTTATAATAAAAATACAGGAAGAATGATGTTAAGACTATTGATAGCATTTATAGGGAATCCAGGCCCTTCAATTTTATTTCTGAGTGGAATACTAGAAACCAGTGGTAGATCCAGGGAGGGGTGGAGGACACCTCTCCCCTAACGTAGTCTACTACTACTATTACTAACAACTCACCGCAGCACCAAGCCGCCTGAGGCCAACACAGCTACGCACGCTCCTCCTCCATCCCAATCTATTCAAAGCCTCCCTTTTTACACCCGCTCATGAAGTTCCCATTTCCTTTAAATCTTTCTTTATGACGTCCTCCCACCCCAGACGAGGACGACCTGCTTTCCGTTTAGCCCTAGACGGTTGGCCGAAAAGAACAATCTTCAGCAATCTGTCATCCTTCATCCGCACAACGGGCCCTAGCCACCTCAACCTTTCTTTCATTATAGCCCTAGAGAGCGGTATTGAACCACATTTTTCGTATAGCCTATTGTTTGAAACACGGTCAGTCAGCCGGGTACCCAGAACAATCCTTAAGAAATTTCTCTGGAAAACATCTAGAAAATCTTCATCCGCTTTTCGGAGCGCCCATGCTTCAGAGCCATATTTGACCACTGTCACCACTGTAGCTTCTAATATTCTAATCTTGGTTTGCAGACTTATCTTCCTATTCTTCCAAACTTTTTTTAACTGTGAAAAAACACCCTGAGCCTTGGCTATTCTACTTTTGACATCTTCACTGCTCGCACCATAAAGTAGCGTAATTTACTTCATTAACGCAACTTTGCGTTAATTAAACTTGCTCCTAACGCAAGTTTATCGGATCAGCCCGTTTTGCGCCCCCCCCCCCTAACAAAATCCTGGATCTGCCCTCGCTCCAAACCTTATAGCAATTTTCAAATAGAAATAAACTGAGAGGCAAGAAGAC
Source organism: Artemia sinica (assembly GCA_027921565.1). Classification (NCBI taxonomy): domain Eukaryota; kingdom Metazoa; phylum Arthropoda; class Branchiopoda; order Anostraca; family Artemiidae; genus Artemia; species Artemia sinica. Next base: position 54,475,062 of record CM051256.1, on the reverse strand, counting down.
AGAACAAGGGCCAAGGCAACAAGATAGGGGACAAAATTATTTTCTAAAGTTATCTATTTAATAAGAAATCTTAAGAAAGAAAGGAGGCCAGGCAGAGAGATGGCCCAATTAGATCTAAGCCTTATAAGCTAATCTAGGTTTTGCTCATCTGAGTAAGGGGAAGTAACCCCTTCTGCTATAGCAGAGTTACCAGAAAATAACTAGTTAAGGAAGGGTTCTAGGCGTTTACCACCCCCCCCCCCCCCCCCAAAAAAAAAAAAAACAACTATAAAGCAACCCCCACAGAAAATACCCCTCCCCCCAGTTTTGCTTGTTTTGAGTTTGAATTGCTCATTTATTGTAATTTCTGTTCATTTTTGGTTTAATTCATTTATTGATGAAAATTTGTGGTAGTTTTACTCTGGGAAAATTATTTGAATTTATTTCTACTTATTTTTGGCTTAGCGAGGCTCTTTACTATTCTTTTACAAACTTGTTTTGTAGAAAAAGTTTTTTAAATTAATTTCTGTTCTTTTTTATAGACATAGTGTTTTTCGTAGAAAAAAAATTATTTTAAATTTTTTTTTCTATTAGACTCCATAGTTTTTACTTTGAAGATTATTTTACTTTATTTCTGCTCATGCATTTTTGGTTTAATGAGACTCTTCACTTTTCTTTAAAAAAACTTGTTCCGTATGTTTCCCATTAACAAATACTATCTGTAATTAATCAAATAAAAACAACAAGTTTATTCAACTGAAAGTAAGGTGCAACCTCAAACCTTAAAACGAACAAAATTTATTACGTATATGAAAGGGGTTGCCTCTTCCTCAAGACCTTGCTCTTAACGCTAAAGTTTTTCTTATAGAATTTTGAACAAAGCTTATTGTTCTAAAGGAACCGTTCTTAAAGAATTAGGACAAAAAGTCAAAACTGTAGTGTAAAGAGCAAGGTCTTGTGGAAGGGGCAACTCCTTTAATATACGTGACAATTTCTGCTCATTTTAAGTTTGGATGTTGCTCCTTACTTTCAGTTGAAAAAATTTATTTTTTTAAATTTAATTTCTGATCCTTTTTAAATAATACCGGGAAATCCGGCTCTCTCCATGAAAAATTCCGGTACTTGTGTATTATATGCCGTTGACTCAAGTTTACGATGTGTAAAACTCAAGAACAAACCGATTTCTTCCTAGCGGGTCTGCATGCAAAATGTGTTGGGTACAATTATTTTGCATATTATAAAGTAAGAATTGTTTTCTGACTTCAAACGGTCCAAATGCTTTACCCCCCCCCCCCCCCCCCCCTATGTGCAAATGTATAGCCCAAATTACATATCTCTCATCTATTTTGCCAATTGTCTTTGTCTTGTCTAGCCCTAAGCTGAAAGAATCTAACCAAGAAACCAGTTTGCTCTCGAGTTTTACGCAGCGTAAACTTGAGTGAGTGGTGTTTAATACACAAGTACCAAAATTCCTTCTCCCTACAAAAAAAAAACAAACAAAACTCAAATAAAATTCTCAAATTTGGAAAGCCTTATTTTCCACGTGGGGTATTTTTCGGAAGGGGTATTTTCCGGGGGGGGGGGGTATTTTCACGGGGGTATTTTCTGGGGGGGGGGGGTATAATCCACGGGGGTATTTTCCATTGAGGGTTATTTTCAGTGGGGGGGTATTTTCTGTGGGTTTTTTTTCCGCAGGGGGAATTTTCTGGGGGAGGGGGGTAAACGCCTAGAACCGCCAAAACCACACCCAGGTACGGACCGAGCGTGATAGAAACTTTAATAGGTTTAATCTAGGCAATGGAATACGCCGGGGAAAAACTGTCTATTTTTTATGGATGCAAAAGTTCCAAGAACATTATTCATTTCTCGTATAATTTTTTGTCAAGAGTTTTAAAATTCAATTTTAGCTTGATCCATCATTCTGAGTGTAATGGCTATTTCAAGCTTTGAACCGATGCGGTGAGGGTTTACGGGAGTACCTGGGGGAATAAGAGCAAAAGATTGAGTCTGATGCCCTTTGGTCACTTTGGGGTAATAAAAATTACAGTAGAACTTTCAATTCCCAAATCCCAATTGAACGGAGACACACTGCTTTTTATTTTGTCATAGCTACAGCGCTGTCTCTGGTTTTCTTTTAAAAGACTAGAAAAATCAGAATTTCCAACATATGGCTGTTTTTAAAAACCGTCCACTCCATTAGAACAAGCAAATCAATTTTTGGGTGCTTCGGTCTTTTCTTTACCTTTAATAATTTCTGTTTTTTGGAGTTGGAATTTTACTAGGAGTTATAAATTCGAATCAGCACCGTTCAAAGGGGGGAGGGCGACAAGAGGAAGCTTCTTCTGGCACCGCGGCTCAGGGGCACCAAGTCTGGGGCTTCTGTTGTTTTTATTTGTGTTAAGTCAGTAGGAGGCGTAATTGATTTTACCTCGGGCGCCACCAACCTAAGGAACGGTCCTCGTTAGAATGGTCTGTATCTTATTTTGACAAAAATGTTAAATAACGTCTTTCGAACTACCACAAACGAAATAGCATAGATACACAGCTACAGTCTATGAAACGAAGATTTAAAAAAAAGTCCTTTATTGAATAAGAATTGAACTCAACTTTTACCGAATAAGCTAAATGCGACGAACATCAACAAAAGCAAAGGTAGACAGTGAGGTGAAACTCAGTGCGTCTCCTTTATCACACACAAAAGAAAGAAAATATACACTTCTAAAAAAGGAAAAGAGTTACTAGAGAAAGGGATAACTAGAGAATGAATCACCAAATAATTTACAAAGCATTAGAATATCCAACACAGAGTTTAAAACACAATTCAAATTCATTTTCTTCAAGACTAGAAAAAAAAATTACAAAATCTTTGGTAAGCGCTGTACAAGATGTAGATAAAGCTTACATCACTTTATTTAAAAAAAACAAAAGCACACGAACATCTGCAAACTATTTAATTATTCATTATAGTATTTCTAACAGGGTAACAAATTCAAAAGTAGTGACAAGCATTAGTGACCAGAATCGATATTACGAAATAGAAGATTAGAAGCTAGACCTACATCAATAGTTTACAAGTGAAGACACAAGAATACTTTTACAAAATGCATTTATATTGAGAGTTACACAAGCTAAAACCTATTGTAATTTCAGACACGCAACTCAAAACATCCAGATTTTGTTATGTTTTTAAGGTATTGATAAAGTGTTTTCCACCTGAAACCTGAAAACCGAAGCATCGTCACGAAGTCGAACGTGCCTGACGCAAATTTGTTTGAACAAAGGAGGGGGGAGAAATTTCACCAAGTATTTAAAAAAGGCCTCACCCTCGGGCAAATCACTAGAAAAACTTAAATTTTTTTGATAATTTTTAAGATCATAAGGCTTCAGGAGAGAACAAATACCCTTAACATCCCCTGTCTACTTGTGTCTGTAGCGTTGCAGCTTAAATCACGGTAAATATTTTCTTGTACAGTCTGAGGAATTTCGTAGGTAATTATCTCTTATGCCCACCAGATTCAAGAAGTGAAGTTAGGATTAACCTAATGATATATACCTAAGCATGATGAAAATAAAATACTTTAGTAGCAAAATTATGGAAATTACAACAGAGAATAATGGAAATCAGGCTCCCCAGAACGCATTATATTAAAATGGTTTCTAACCGAACCGAAATACAAACTAAAATATTTAATTAAAATATGCCTACAATGTAGTGCATATACAGTCTCTCACGCTAAGCTGAAAGAAACTACAGAAAGAAACCGGTTCTTCAGACCAAGAACTTGGGTTTGGTGGAGATAAGAAATAAGTACCATTTCACAAAACGAAGTTACTGAAATTGAATCAAAGATAACATAATTCGAAGTTCAAAAGATTAGGGAGATACCTTTTTGGCAACATAAACTTCTCTATTTCTTGTTAGCTTTTGATAGCCACCGTAAACAAACAAATAAGATTTTGTTGCAGGGCAGCACATAGCGCCATTTATAACGATGTGTCCCACTAGTCGGAACAGTTGCCTTTCTTTAGGGCAGTTCTTTTACCCCTCTTTGTGCTAGGATCTATATATTTTGACAAAGAACGCTTAAAAGTGAAATCTTAGCAATAAGATCTTACATCTCATAGCGTTCTTTTGCAAACGTCTTTCATTATTCTGCTCTGATCAGCGGTCTAAGAACAATGATGAGTATATCATCAAAGTTCTCTTCTCATTGTTCAATATGGCAGAAAGATTGTTTACACTTTTTGCTAACATCAGTGAGCTGTAAGATCTTAGGACAAAGATGAGTTAAAAGAACGGAAATCTTTGCAGAAAGATGCGAGATCTTAGATGTAAGATCTTCGTGCAAAAGAACGGCCTTTTTATAACATATGAATTGGTCAACGTTGAAGAAGAAGATGATTGTTTTTTCATGCTATTACAAAACTGATAGTACCGAATCCATGTCTCTTTTTATTAGTATTTCCTTTAGTGATGACTCCTTGTCCCAGTCAAACAGTTTGTGATAACGAACTGTAAGGAAGGATCGACGCGACTTGGCCGAATGGTAACCGAAACTTTAAAAAAGAAAACTTGATAACAAGGGCTAAAATGTAATAACAGGTTAAGATGGCAAGGCCTCGTTTTACAGATGAAGGAATACAAATTGCCAAAGTTTGAGCTTTTTGGTCATCCATCTAGGGCCAAAGGAAAGCAGGTTGTGACAAAATGAAGTGGCTAAAGATGATAAGGAAGGTGTTGAAGGAAATAGAAACTTTATGGGATGGGGCAAAGAGTGAAGCTTTAAATAGACTGGGATGGAGGAAAAACGTGTGCTACTGTGGTGACCTCAGGTGGATTGGTGCTGTAAAAAATTTGAAATAGTAGTAGCAATAGCAAGAGTCCTTGTGGGACAAATATCATAGAACTGTGGTCAACTTTGCTGAAATAACTTCAGAAAACCGATATTAGCAGGGAAAAAAAATTTGACTGAAAAATTTGATACGAAGCAAAAAAAAATCTCTATGCCTCAACAAATTTTACAAAACTCAAATAAACAATATTTGGATTTATATGACGATACACCATCACTACTCAACAGTGAGGACATATTTATCATTGCTCTTCAATCAATCACTATTCTATTTAACTTTCTAAGCTTAATTTTAAAAACTAAGGGTGTAGGTTTAACCTAAGCTTTATGACTAATTAATCAACTTTCTATTAAAAAGCCACTTTTGAAACATTTTCGGCCAGGTTTTGAAAATGAGCAAACTCTATAGCGCGCAGATATAATGTTGGGGGAGTGGGCATTTCCCAAAACAACAAACTGGAAAACTATTTAAAAATCAAACTAAATTGTTTTAAAACTGGAAAACAATACTGAAAACAAAGTAAATTATTCTAAAATCGTCAGTATTACAAGATTCGGGCCGTTAAAGCCTCCATTATGCTACATAGTAAAATATTCATCGCGGGTTCTCATTACCGTGAGCTAAGTTTACGAAAACTGTAGCATGTCCTTAAGTTACATTAGTTAATCATAACAGCAACTGGTGGAAACAGAAGCAGAAAAAATGTATATTGATTCTTTCTGCCGGTGTACATTGGATTGCTATTACCAACTTTCTTTAATCATTTTCCCAAAAATTAATAATCCACACATTTCTAGGATTCCCTTGCTTTCCGTTGTTTTATTTCCATTGGTATTGCAGAAAAAACAACGTCTTTGGTTACTTTTTCTGTCAGTCTACCAAGCTGGAAAATAAAATTTCTATTTATGTAGAAAATGTCCTTTAGAATTGGGTTTCAGCAAAACTCCATTGCAAGGAGTTCTCAGTTAATACTAGGCCTACTACTGCCATTACAATGGTAGCCTTCAAGTAGAGGCTATTAATATGACTTGAAATACCGGTAAAAATTATGTTTGTCTAATATATCTAAAGTCAAGGTCACTTTTGAATTCAATTTAAAAAAAAACAACAGCCAATAACATGCAAAACATTTGCACATTGAATCGGTAAATGAAGCTCCTTATCTTCAGTTCTAAATTAATAAGGACATTTTTACTTATACACGATAAAGACATTATAATTGTAAGCTCCAAAAATATGTAAAACATAGACAGGAATTTCGAAAATCCTATAGCCTGTAAGTAGAAGGTGTAACGTGATCTTAAAATAGTACTGTAAGCAGGTCTTTGAAAATATACAAACCCGAATTCATCTTTGACTTTAAATATATGTTTAAAAATTAAATTGGTATCGTTTCATGTCAAGGTGATTAACCTATATTTTCGTTCAGAAAAATAGATATTTTGTAGACTCAGTGGTGGTTCTAGCCCTGGCCAGGGGCATCTCCCCCGCCAGTTTTCTGACATCTGACATTAAACTCCTTTCATGCTAAATAAAAGACATACCTGTGGTAAACCTGCCCCCTCTCCCCAGATTATGAGGCCTAAAACCGCTACTGCGTAGGCTCATTCACTTTAAGTTTTGACAATAACGGTACTTGATAGATATGCCAACCAGACTCAAGAAGTGAAGTGAGGTTAATCTTAATGAAATATACTAAAATATAATGAAAATATAATACTTTAGTAACAAAACTATGGAAACTACAACAGAGAATTATGGGCAGCAGGCCGCCCAGCACGCATTATATTAAATACCTAACCTAATCTACAAGGCCTTATCCAGGGGGGGGGGGTTAGGGGATTGAAAGGTTTGTCTGACTCGAAAAAACGTAACAAAGTGGACATAAACAAATTTTGTATGCGTTTTGAGGTTTTTTGTGTACCCCCCCCCCCCCAAAAAAAAAAAAAAAAAAATTAAATTCAGCAAAACCCCCTCCGAAAAAAAATCATCCTGGGTACGGCCTTGCTAATCTAACCAAAATACCAAGTTTACTTATTGAACATTTAATTAAAATATACATGCATAGTAGTTTTCTCACTGAGCCTAAGTTCCAAATGGAAACAGAAAAACCGGTTTTAAACAGACCAAACAACTTGAGTTTAGTCGGGATGTTAACAATTACCACAATAATATCTGGAGTTTAAAAACCGTTCATAAATACAAAGGATTTATCGTTGTATTTGCAACAAAATCGTCGGGCAACATAAAAAAAAAACCTCTCACTAACCTCTGTAAAGATAGCTTAAGACAATACTTATAAATATATACATTTACTTCGGAATGAATCAGTGTACTTTGCTTCTTTCTAGCTTAAGTTTTCCTTATTGCTAGTGTCTGTGCATCCAGCAACTTCTTTTCTTTTGTAGACGAGGTAGAGAAGAAGTGACTTAACAAGCGGATGATCAAAATCCAGACGTTCTTGGTTAATCAGATAATCGAGCGTTTCCCGGAAACAACAATCAAAGCCGGCTAAAGTTGTTGGGTCTTCGCGGAGAACAGATGACGTTATGAGTGGCTCACCAGTTTGGTCTAAAAATACATATCGATTTTGTAGATACTGTCTTTCTGGACTGACACGCTTTGAAGAAAATTAACATAGACATCCGTACATTTCGCTCTCAATTTAAAAGTAGCACGAAAAATTTAAGAATTCAAATAACACTTTTAGAGCATAAAGATTTTATGAAGAAACAGTATTTAAAGCCTTGAGAAATGTACAATCTTTATGCAACAGTAGATTTGATAAATACCAGAAGAACAAGTCTGTAATTACTGGTTTTTTTTTGTATATTATTTGACCCATTAGAATTTTAAAAATGGTACCTTACTTTATACCAGAGATAACGCAATTTGTCCTTCCATTAAATTGAAATTTCCTATCTAAAGAATAAATTTCAATTTGAAAAAAAACGTAAAAGTTTGACAAGCCAAGAGCATTTGAATCATTTTTATTTATGAAATTTTTGACTAATTTTTTGAGGCGGATACTATTTGTAAATCGATGAATTAGGATAAATATAAACAAAGCCCTTTAAACTAAAATCACACATAATAAACATTTTTGAGTCCATAATAGAACGCTAGAATATAAAATTATTCATGGCATTAATTTTGTATTTACATTTATATATATGTATATTTATATATATATATATATATATATATATATATATATATATATATATATATATATATATATATATATATTATATATATATATATATATATATATATATATATATATATATATATGTATATATATATATATATATATATATATATATATATATATATATATATATATATATATATATATATATATATATATATATATATGTATATATATATATATATATATATATATATATATATATATATACATATATATATATATATATATATATATATATATATATATATATATATATATATATATATATATATATATATATATATATATATATATATATATATATATATGTATATGTATATATATACATTGTAGCTGAAAAACAAAACGAGTACTTTTGAAGCATCGTAACAAGGGTGGGGGAATCCACTAGCAGAAGAATAAATAATAATTATTTTTCCGTATAGTTTAAGTTGAATGCATTTTCAACGATATCTCACACCTTAAAAAGTTCACACAAAAATCAAAGTCTGACAAAAATTATTCGCATGAACTTCATCAGATAAATATTATCATATTAGCTAATCATTATGCTTATTAGTAAACATTTTAGTTGCAACAAAAGATAAAAATCCAGAGAGAGGATATTTCAAATACAGACACGACAGTTCTGGAAAAATGAGGCTAAAATAAAATGATACGCCTATCAGTATTGTTCACGAATGACTAACTATAAATTCGTCTTCCGAAATACAGCCTAAGCTAAATTGTCCTAATTAGTGCATGGGAAGTCTTTGAAGCTCTTATCTAAATTTCTTTTCTACTTCTAGGGCTTTAAATACTTGCAAAGCCAGAATTACTAGCTGTCTTAAATACAAAAAGAAACTAAATGTGGCTTAGAGTAAGCTAATTCTTGACTGCAAGCCTTAACTAAGAGCTTCCCGGGATGTGAGCTGGATTCCAAGTGAAAATAAATAAAAAAAAACAAGTTTTTTTAACTGAAAGTAAGGAGCGACATTAAAACTTAAAACGAACATAAATTATTCCGTATATGACAGGGGCTGTCCCCTCCTCAATACCTCGCTCTTTACGCTAAAGTTTTTTGTTGTTTTAAAAAATAAAGTTGTGTGACAGATTCAAACTTTAGCTTAAAAAGCGAGGTATTGAGGAGGGGACTGCCCCTTTCATATACGGAATAATTTCTGTTCATTTTAAGTTTTGACGTCGCTCCTTACTTTCAGTTAAAAAACTTGTTTTTTTTTAATTTAATTTCTGAACGTTTTTTGAATTAATGCAGCTTTGATTTGGCTTACCGTACATGAATAATTAAAACGAAATTTGCATATTAATTTTACTTTTTTTGGCTAAATGGCTTTCTCGAAATTTTGTTCTGACGTAACTTACGAATTAACTTACGTAACGAACTTCTATATTCGTATGTTTTTATTACGTATATTAGGGTGTTTGCCCCCTAGTCTCTACCTCGCTCTTTACGCTAAAGTTCCAATTTTGTTCGAAACACAAACCCCTGAATCACAATGGCCGGTTAATTAGAATAGATAGCTCTTTTGAAAGTACTAAAAAAAAAAAAACTTTAGTGAAAAGGGCGAGGTAATGACTAGGGGGCGAACCCCCTCATAAACATAATAATTTCTGTTTGTTTTAAGTTTTAATGTTGCTCCTTACTTTCAGTTGAAAAAAATAGTTTTTTTATTTAATTTCTGATCGTTTTTTAAATAATGCTGGGAAATCCGCCCCCCCCCCTTCATTGAAATGTCCCTTCCCCCAAGGAAACATCCTCCATGGAAGGATCCTCCCCGTAACCCCCTCCTCCAACCCCCCCCCACCAGAAAAAAATCCCTCCTTAAACGTCTTTATACTTCCCATTAACCAATACTATTGGTCGCAGTATAAAGATATAGCAGTAAGTTTACCGCGGATAATTTCTGGCTCTTCATTCTCGGTGCGAACAAACAGCTCCTCCCACTTATTCTTGCATTAGCTCGTACAAACACCTCCTCTCATTTGATCTGCTGCCATCAGTGGTCCAATTACCCTGGAACACGTATTTTTGCAGAAACTTTCTCAAAATGCCTTTGAAACCAACTTGAGACTTCAAAACCTACTTTTAATTCCTAAAAACATCTAATAACAACATGCCACTACTAATTACCGATTTTCATATATGTATTGGAATAAATTAATTTAAAATTAGTATCTTCAAAATTTAGTATTCCAACGTTGAAGCCAAGTTTCGCGTTCAAGACAAATATGACTTGTCTACCCGTGAAAAGATCTAATGTCGCTTATGTTTCTACGTTCTCTGGAGCACTCGCACCTCGGTCTGGGTTTTTATAATGGGTGAGATAGGGGAAGATCATACTGCCTAAAATTTATATACTGTGCTATAGGTAAACAATGGGCAAAGTTCATAACTTCCATCCCTTCCCCCGGGAACCTAGGGGTACTAAGTCATCCTCACAGACATATCTATTAGATTTTCGACTATGCTGAACAAAATGGCTATCTCAAAATTTTGATTGGGTGACTTTGCGAAAAAAATGAGCGTGGGAGGGGGCCAAGTTGCCCTCCATTTTTTTGGTCACTTAAAAAGGACACTAGAACTTTTAATTCCCGTTCAAATGAGCCCTCTTAAGATATCCTAGGACTACTGGATCGATACGATCACCCCTGGAAAAAAAAAACAAACAAATAAATACGCATCCGTGATCTTTCTTCTAACAAAAAATACAATCTTCCACATTTTTGCAGATAGGAGCTTGAAACCTCTACAGTAGGGTTTTCTGATACGCTGAATCCGATAGTGTGATTTTCATTAAAGTTCTATGACTTTAGGGGGTGTTTCACCCTTTTTTCACAAATAAGGCAAATTTTATCAGGCGCGTAACTTTTGATGGGTAAAACTAAACTTAATGAAACTTATATATTTGAAATCAACATAAAAATCTTTTTTTATTGATGCGTCTATGGGTATCAAATCCGGTTTTTAGAGTTTCGGTTACTATTGAGCCGGGTCGCTCCTTACTTACAGTTCGTTACCACGAACTGTTTGATGATATACTTGCTAGCCAAAGAGGCTGTCAGACGACAGGCGTAATAAAAAAACTTTTGTGGGAGGATCATGGAAAAATTGTTTTGCCCCCTTCCCCCAAACATAAAATCTTCAGTCCCCTTGCTCCCCCTCCTCATCCAAATAAGTCTAAACTGGATGTTTCGACTCGATGATTGCCCCATCGACGAGACAAAACTGGACACACTAGCTTAACTACGTATAAATTTGTCACCTTTTAATGAAACATACTGACTGTAAGGAGTCCCTATAATGAGAAATACTCCCTTGCATTCAGGCTTCACGCAAAACAAACAAAAAGACTTTCTCGTGTGGATCAAAAATTTACTGACGCTTCAGGCCCCGTTTTGTCTCTTTGGAAACACTTCAGGCGCCCTTTGTGTAATATGACGTTTTTCAATTTATTGCCTGGCTGGGAATTATTGATATTTACCAGTTATGAAATCTAAGATTGAGTATAGTAGGATGGAGACATCCAGCCTAGCTCCATGTCTGCCAGTTTGGAGCACTATTTATTTTGTTCATAAAACATATTGAATCTTGATCTTTTGCCACCATACTTTCTGTAAATTAGACACTCCGCCGAGGATTCACTTTTCCCCATTTATTTTTAGAAATATATATACGAAAGTCTGTAAAATTCCAAATTTGTAATTCATATCCTTTCGATTCACCACATTAGATTGCAGCTGTGCATACAAAGTATTTGCAAGGAGTTTTGGTGGTTAAACAGTAATCCATCAAGTTTAAATTTGTGGCAGTCAAAGGAAAAACTTGAATTCGTTCTGGTTGATTAGAATGATTAGAAAACTTGCAATTGCAGCCGTTCACAACATCCGCGTTTTGATTGATACGACAAAACTATTTTTTAAAATTTAACAAAGTGTAAACTTGCTTAGGTTCTGTTTTTATTACACCTGAAGTGTGTTGTCAGCAGAGATATAATGTAATGTAAATTTATCTATAATTAATTCTTTTATATAATAACATTATAATATTATAATTATAATATTATAATTAATATATATATATATATATATATATATATATATATATATATATATATATATATATATATATATATATATATATATATATATATATAATATATATATATATATAATATATATATATATATATATATATATATATATATATAATATATATAATATATATATTATATATATAATATATATATATAATATTATAATATTATAATTAATTGTAACGAAAAATGTAATTATAAGAAAGGAGAAGTTACTTTTTCTAGTTATATTTTTCCGCGTCTTACTTTAAAAATTTTAACTGAGGTTTTGGCATTATAGTATTATAGTCTTATAAAAGTGTTATAGTCTTAAAAATGATGATTTTATTTTGTCAACGTTCTCATTTCTTATATATTCAACACTGAATATATAAATTAATACAATAGTAAAAATCTTGCCTGAAAGTATTAATAGATAAAAAATTCTGGAATAAGGTAAAAAAGCCTCATTTTAAATTTTATACCTACAAAGTCACAGCTGCTTTTTTTGTAACTTAGATTTACTTGACACAGCCGAATAGCTTTGAGTATATTCCGGTTAAATGAATTTGAAAAGCAATATACGATGTTCAATCCTTTCCGTGTCTGCCATCTAATTTGTCTTGCTCTTTTTATGCATTCAACAAATCTATTGCTTGAAATGATTTCTTCTTGCTTCTAGTTAATATAATACAATTGAATTTCACTGCCTTATCTGTCTCTCCCTTATAAAAGGTCAATTCGATGCTAAAAAAAAAGTGGGAATTCTTACAGAAGGATTCCTACAGCCCGCATGTTTTCATGCCTATTAAGGCACATATGCAGGATTTTCTTCGAAAAAAAAAAAAAATATTTGATGAGTTGAATAAGAAGTACCCAAGAATTCGGGAACAGACCTGAACAAAGCAACACATTAAAGCGACCTTAATTTAGTAAACCGAACGCATTAAAAAAAAAGAAAAAAAAAAAAAAAAAAAAAAAGGAAATATGAGCCTAAAATCTAACCAAGTTCGTGTGTAAACCCATCTCTGGATGAATCGCACAGTTACCTTTGTACTCCTGTATTAAAGGCACTCTTTTATATACTGCTAGTTTGGTTAATGCTAATGAAGTAAAATAAAATAGGATGAATATATAATAGTTTAGAAACAAATTTGGGCTATATATTTTCTCATTAGGGGGGGGGGGGTAGGGGGTAAAGCATTGTATATATTATTACGTAACCTAACCTAGGTATCTTTCCCCCCCTAAAGCCCTAAAAACAACAGTTTAAATATCGCATACGCAATGAAAACCACGCTATACATTGTATTACCTTATAGCGGTGTCTTCGATTAACCCGTCAAAACCAGTTTTTTCGTGACTGGTTTCCATTGCAGTACATAAAAGAGTGCGTTTAGTACAGGAATACCATTACCTTCAATTTCCTTCGAAAAACAAATCTCAAAACTAACTAAAAATACTAGCCAAGTTTTCAAGTGCTTCATACAAGACTATGCCTTATATGCAAATATTTACCTGTATAATCTATAAAACATAAATACCCCTTTAAACCAGACTTTAAATAAAATTTCATGAAAATGTAAAATTTGCTTGGACGTAAACAAGCCCGTATCCAGGAGGAGGAGGTAGGGGTTTGAACCCCCCCCCCCCACCTTGAAATCTTTGTACAACTTGTAAAAACGTAACAAAAATAAAGGTAAAATCATGTTTGATGCGTTTTTTTAAGTTTTTTGTACCCCCCCCCCCAAAAAAAAAATTGTAACCACCCCCCCCCCCCCGAAAAAAATCTGAATACAGTCTTTGACGTGAAATGACAATCCCCTAAGAAGGTCATTTTGACCGGAACAGAATCCATATGTCAACTCTGGCCAAAGGTCAGCTCTTTATTTCTAACTCTAATTTTGGGTAGGGTTCACATCGGTGTCGGTGCCTTTTCATATAACAAGTTGATTTAAATTCATAATTGTCCACTACACAAACCATTGAGCTATACAATTAAGCGGAAGTCTCACCACCAACTCAACTCTTTTATGGTGACCCTTGCAAATTAACAATATTCTTCATATACAAAGAAAGACATTGAACAGAGGGGTTACAAAGGACATCTAAAAAGGCGTGATGATTCCAGGCTGAAGAGATATTCTATATTTCAAAAGGGCCTTGTGTGATTCTATATGCCTACATCCGTTTGCAACAAATTTTGATGACATATCAAGATTAAAGAATTAGATGATTGCCCACCCATCGTGAACCATTAATCAATATCACTATTCTGCCACCTTTTTGTAAACATCCAAAATTGTCAGAGCGATCAGTACAAAAGATTCATGAATCTTCGTAAATACATTCTTATGTTTTTATAAAAATAAATCATTCGTAAAACGAACTAATATGACCATTGTTTGGAATCCTGAATTTTTTATTCTTCTGTTCCGGGCTAATAATAAAACATGTGGCCCCTGTATCATTTCTGTTTGGACTGAACACAAGTATTCAGACTCTCAGCCGATTGGAAAAATAGTTTTATGGTAAATTTCGGGGGAAACAAATTCGTTTTCTAGAATTTTTTCCAGTGCACTACGGGACTTACGGATATAAACTTGAAAATGCCAAAAAAAAAGAAAAAAAGTTTTTAGTATCATTTCTGGACTCCATTTTTGGGTAATCAATTTGGTATACCATCAATTTTTTTATTTATTTGTTTTAGTTTTTTATATATATATATATAGCAAAACGGAGTTCTCTTGGCCCAAGGACTTACAAATATAAGTTCCAAGCTGACAAGACAATGAATTTTGTATCTCGTTTTTCAGCCTAGTTTTCAATGGACTCGGCATTAGAACTTGTAGATATGAAGCCATTTCGAAAGAAAATATTGAAACTGTCTTGGACCCCATTTTTGGGCGAACAGTTTTTTTTTTTTTTTTTTTTTTTTTTTTTTTTTTTTTTTTTTTTTTTTTTTTTTTTTTTCATTCTCGTTGCAGATATAAAGCCATTTCGAAAAAAAAATGTTGAAACTGTCTTGGGCCCCATTTTTGCGCGAACAGTTTTTTTTTTTTTTTTTTTTATTCTCGTTGCACATTGCGATCTTCATCATTCAAATGTTTACAGATACAAGTATCAAGGTAATCGAAAAATAATTTTAGGCTCAGTTTCCTGCCCCACTTACTTATCGTTTTTTTTGTGTGCGGGGGGGGGGGGGGTCTGTAGCTTGCTACCTATTTTTTGTATAGTAAGGCTCCTGTTTGTCTAAGAACTTATAAGTTTTGAGCTATTGAAAAACAATATTTTGGCATTTTTTGGTGCTTATTTTTCGGGCAAAAAAAGTTTTTTAGCTCAATGCCTTATTGGGACAAAGACATGGAAAGGGGTCCAAATGCCCCATCTTCACATTCAACCCTTAATGAGGGCGCTGAATCTTTAAAATTGTATTCGACTAAGTGCCTTCCGAAGCTCCAACGACCACCGATTCTATACGACGTATGGAAGAAAAAGAAATAAATAGGAGAAACGACGGTCTTTCAAAAGTTAACACTAATGCGCTGACTTCGATTCAATATTTGTTTTTGTACAATTAGTAGGAAAGCTGACTCCACAGTTATAAATGAAAGACAGCTAATTTTTAATACATCAAAGTTACACACTTACCAGTGTTAGATAGCTCCTTTTCGATTTCATCAATCTTTTTTAACACAGAGTGCATGAAGCTATCACTTCCACTCCCCATAGACATTTATAAAAGGTATCCTTTAAGACGGAGTGCAAATCACACTGTTCTTCTTTGTAATATCTCCAAGCTCTAAAAGAAGACAAATTGTATTATAGTGAAAAATAAATTAAATTTCTAACAAAAAGACACTTTGAAATATCAACTGTCAAAAAAGAAATTCTTCTTGTCAAGTTTTCAGTAAAGTTTTAAAATCAATGGGGGATCTTCTGAATATTTTTGTAACAGCATAAAAAAGAGCTTTTCTAGATCAGTCCTTAAATCCAGTAAATGAGAAAAATGGTATTAATAAGATAGAAAGATGAATCGAAGAAAACGCAAATACTGACTTTCAGAATGTCTTTCTTGGTCGATAAATTCAGAGATTTTATTAATTCATTTTCTAAGTTAATTAAAACGACGTATACAATAAATGACAGGATAAGACTTACCAAATTGATGAAAATACTGAGTGAATACGTAGTCTACGGATGTCTTGACATGCTCAGTAATATCAGCGGTTTTGTTAGCCGATGTCAAATAATTATGGAGAAAGATTTTAAGCCTTCTTTGCTCTTGGGAAGAGATACAAAGAGGAAGAAAGATAAGACTGATCCCCCACTCCAAAAAAAGATTAGCTTATATATAGTATAGAAGATAGATAAAAGAAGCATAGAACTTTTTCCATAGATCATAGAAAATAATTCAGGCCAAATTACCTTTTACACCCATGATCTATTTTTTTTTTTTTTTTTTTTTTGCACGGATCAAATTTCAAAAGCATGAAAATAGTATTTTATTGAAAAACAGCTACATTCATAAAGTTGAACCTTCTCCCCATATTCCAAGAACACCACATCCAAATATGGATTTTTGCCAGCTTAACCTCCCTTCATATGGAGGGACAGATTTGGAATGAGTGTACAATAAACATGGTGTAGGAGGTGACATTTATTTATTACTCTTTATCATCATCTAGCGATGGTAACGATCAAAATTATTAAGACTCTTTTGATGAGCTAAACACAAAAGTATCGACACTGAGCATTCTTTTTGGGGGGAGGGGGAATCTTATTTCTTTCCTAATTAATAAGTCATTCGAAAACCTTTTCTTTGGTTCCTTAAGGTGGTTTTGACACCTTAAAATCATTTTAAGAGCCACAGCGTCGGCTGACCGTCTCAAATACAAAGGCATAAACGGATTTACTCCGGGAACTAGCCACCATCGAGAGCTATGGAGAATCTGTGGTTTGACCATGAAGTTTGAGTAGGGGGAGGGTAACCATTTCTAACTGTACACGATCATTGACCTCCAGTGAGCTAGAATACTGCTAGTACAAGATCACGACCGGGACATGTGACATCATCAGATAAGGAAATTTCACATCGTGAACATTCTTATCAGGGAGTTAGAAATACTAACGGGACAAGATATCTGTTTCATACAATTTCTCCATGAGACATGATATATTTGGAAGGTGTCATAGGAATTTAAAATGTATCTGTGCACAGTTGCCAGAACAAAGGAAACGTCAGAGATTAATAAATATTTTAGGGGATTTAAAAGTAGAAACGAAAAAGGTATTGTATCTCAGGGAATGCTAACTCTATTAAGAGATATATATTATTTTTTATTTTGGTGGTTCTTGACTGTTTTGTGTACAATAGAAAAGTACCATTTAAGCAGCGTTGTCAATATAAAATATGCTTTAACATTCTAGGATACTAAAAAGTTGATACTAATAGTGATGTAAATGCCAAGAAAGGAATTTTAATAAATAAATTCTGAACCATCCATAGAAATCCTTAGATATCAACGAGTGAGACGATTATGGATTTGAACATCAAGTACCGCTACCATCAATGACCTCAACCTCCAAGGGCCCTCTCTCCCCCCAACCTCCTAGGGGACACTTCCTCCAACTTTTTTTTGAGGATGCCCCCAATTTTCAATATAGAGGCTCCATTAAGAGTTAAAAATGTATAAGAAAAAAATTATCAGAACGTCATTTCTGACCTCATCTTTCGGGATTTAGACAAGAGGGTGCTTTGAACATCCGATTCCGATACTTTTTGCCTAACATTATCAGATATGTCATTTAGAATGTTATCCTTTTTTTAAAGTCCCCGTGTGGCCTAAAATGTTTCCTCATTATGACTTTTCTATTTACCAACCTTAGCGCATCAGTTATTCATGCAAACATCCAGCAAAAAAATCCATTCTAAAAGAAATTACCAGCACTTTAAAATTAGGACACATCGAAACATCTATTTTAGTAGATATTTTGACTGATCTGCTAAATTAAACGTTCCCTGGATAGATACAGTTTGCGAACGTTCATAAAACGTTGAATAGTTTATTTTTCCTATGTGACGCCCTTGAGACGCAGAAATTTAAGAATAGAATGGTTTTTCAGCTACAGTAGGGAACAAGTTTAAAACTTAAAATAAATATGATTACTCTCTATTTTAAAAACTTCTGGCTGTTTTCCAAATCATACCCGGACCTATCCAAGATATAATTTGAGGTATCGGCCCCTTAAAATCCTTATTAATTGCATTTAAAACATGCGAAGTAATTTCAGTAAACCGTAAACCTTTGGGCAAAAGTTACCTCGGGGTGCCTTTTAGGTTACCCCCCATTCTCCAACTTTTTCTCAAAATGACATGCAATACGTTTGTTGTTGTACTCGTTCATTTTAATCTTTTTTTTCATATTTTTTTTTATTTTTTTGGGTCGATTTCAGAAGGACATTTGAGGTGAAGTTTTATTTTTGAGTTTGAAAAAAATAGAGTTATTAATTGAATGAAGGCAGATAGTTTGTCACAGTGCCAAAAAGAAAGTTTACCGGAAGAGGAAGTAAAATATGAATTTAAGCCCCAGTTTTCAAGGTTTTCTACATAAATTTTCGCTAATAACCCGGATAGCGATGCTTCCATAGGGAGACCATTTTTTTGTTGATAAAAAGACTTATGGAACTGAAAATACATTGAAAACTTATTACAAATTTTGACTAGGGAGGTTTAAGTTTTTCCACTAAATCTAGGGAGTTAATTATGTACGATTTCTAGGAATAAAGCAAAGGTTTGAAGGCTGTTCATGACCACTTTCCAAATATTGGAAGCATACAGCTTTAGTACATGCTACAATTGACCTTAAGGGAATACCTTGCTTATGTAATTTCGGTAAACCGTAAAACTTTGGGCAAAAGCTACCTCGGGGTGCCTTTTAGGTTACCCCCACCATCCAACTTTTTCATAAAATAACATGAAATATGCTTGCAGCTGTACTCGTTCATTTTAATCCTTTTTTCATATTATTTATTATTTTTGTGGGTCGAGTTCAGAAGGACATTTGAGGTGAAGTTTTATTTTTAAGATGAATTTGAAAAAAAACAAAGTTATTAATTGAAATGAATGCAGATAGTTTGTCACTGTGTCAAGGAAGAAAGTTTATCGGAAGAAGAAGTCAGCGTAGGGTTATTAAAAAATGGAGAAGTCACCTGGAGGTTGAGTTGGAGTAAGATCCTCCCACACCAACATATTATTTACTGTTAAAACACCGAGAACAGTGAAAATAAAATCTGTTCTTCGAATGGGTTAATGCAATGTTTGAATTGAGTATGCTAATGGGTTATTGAATGGGCTTTTAGCTATCCTTGGAAAAGTAACATTAACTTTTAGGTTACTCCCCTGCCCTCCAACTTTTTCTTAAACTGACATGAAATATGCCCACGGCTGTACCAATCATACGCTATGCTTCCTCATAGACACGACGCGGTTTTTCCCTGTGGTACTCCATGGACGATTATTGACACCACACGACTGTACCATTTGAGAACTAATGTTACATCAAACAACAACATAGCAGATTATAACATAGATCAAGGTGTAGAGTTACACATATCTTTGTATTGTGAGTGTGCTATTTGTAATGGTCCCTATCATGACTTCAGTAGTTCATATGAGAGTAATGCAGCAAATTTAGAAATCATTGAAAATAAAATAAAAGAGGACAATTTGCGTGAAATGAGAAGAAGAATCTTTGATGAAATGGTGAGAAAAAGGGTAGGCTCATCAGTTTCTGTAGTGGAAGAGAGTGACAATTATCACAAGAAACAATACAGACAATTGACATCCTCTCCATTACAAGGAAGATCAGGAGCACAAGGAAACTCTCACAAAAGGAGGTACGACATAACAGAAAAGAAAGATATAAAGAAGAGACAAAGACAAGATGGATATCTCTACAGAGGGTACTATCAATAGAGAACACGATGAATTATTTTATGATGCAGATTCAGAATGTCTAAAGTTGTTCAGTAATGTTAATAATGTATAATAATGTATGAATCATATTTTTATATTAATATCCAACATGTCATTACTTCATTAAAAATATACTATACATTACTTTGTTATATTTCCGTAATTTTAGAGTACACTAGCACCACAGACACTTAGAATATCTATTAAAATGTTGGAGATATATGATATTAACAAACATCTAATATTTTACAAGCTAAGTTACGTAACAATTTTCATGTTTCATACGTAGTTTTAAGTTCTGGAAATTAGGAGTTACGTAACAATTTCCATGTTTCATTTGCATGCAATGAATTCAATGAGTTTTATGACTCTCCCACACAATGAATTTAGATGGTTTTAGGACTCCCCCCCCATAGTCATAAGTCTTTCTAAGCTTGAGCAAAGATATAAAAGTTCGATGAAGTACTTCACTGCTCAAATATTACATTAATAACCTCCAGAATGATACGACTATATGACACAGAATTTATTGGTTTGAAAAAATCATCCTGTGGTATTATATATTTGAATTTGCATTTTTATTATTGTCAATCTAACCCGAAGAAATTGACTATTATCATTGGATGGTAAACTATAATTTGTTTGATTATGATAAAAGCTTATGGAGTACTACATTACACCATATAAACAGACTGGGATTCTACGATAGAGTGATTACATCATATAATAAAAGTAGTCAAGAACTGAAAAATGTTCAGGAAGAAGTCAGTGAAATTTGCAGCTTTTTTGGGGTTGAAGCACTATATGTAAAGGGTAATGTACATACAGATAAAGTTTTAATTTGAAACTGTGCCCCTAGGATTCCACTTTTCAATTTAGAAGAATTCAAGTGTCCTAAATTTGAAGGGGCTTATTACTGTTCTGAAAAGGAGGTTAGGTTCTTCACGCAGTGGTTAGCTAGAGACTTATGTGATCGTGATAAGTGGATAAAACATGGTAAAAAGTATTCTATATCATGGGATCCTCGTTTGTGCATGTTTAACAGTGAACTTTAAGTATTATTTTTATGTAAATATATTTTTTTCCAAAATCTTTTAATATATTTAAGCAATAAATATCTTTAAGCCTTGCCCGTCTTTATTCTTTGGAATAGTTAATCTCCATGAAAATTATACTTTCAGATTC
Source organism: Artemia sinica (assembly GCA_027921565.1). NCBI lineage: Eukaryota > Metazoa > Arthropoda > Branchiopoda > Anostraca > Artemiidae > Artemia > Artemia sinica. The sequence goes on along the minus strand of CM051256.1, from coordinate 54,453,779 downwards.
AGCATATCGAGGAACACACTTTCAGGTTCAACATGTTGGAGAACCGTAAATGGTCATCCATAAAAGGGTAAGTTAACCCCAAAAGGTTAAGAATCTATGAAACTACACTTTCAGACAAAGTATTTCGGAGAACTCCAACATTACTTTTTGACTTTATGTATATCACGACACCAAATTTTCTCAATGAAAAATGAATAAGTTACAAATCAATTCTAATTTCTTCCAAAGAAAATAAAAAAGTTCCACTTTCGTTCTGATTTTTCTCAAAGAGATGAAAAAATTTAAAGTTCTGTTTCAAATTTTTCGTAGAAGATAGACAAAAGTTATACCTTGATTGTAAATATTTGCCATGAAGATAAGGAGCTCCACTATAATTTTTAGTTTTCTCAAAGAAGTCCATAAATGTTCAAGTTCTCTTCTGAATTTTCTTAAAGAAGAGAAAAGTTATCTCAATTTTGAATTTTACCAAAGAAGAGTTACATTTCAATTCTAAATTTTCCAAAGAAAATAATAAAGCTTCCACTTCAGTTCTTGATTTCCCAAAGACATAAAAAGAATTAAAATTCTGCTCTAAATTTTTCCGTAGAAGATAGAAAAAGTTATATAATGATTGTGAATATTCGCCATGAAGATAAAAAGTTCCACTTGAATTCTAAATTTTCTCAACGAAGTGAAGAAAAGTTCAAGTTTTCCTCTGAATTTTATCAATGAAAAAGAAAAAAGTTACAGATCAATTCTATTTTTTCAAAGAAAATAAAAAGCTTCCACTTCAGTTCTGATTTTTCCTCAAAGAGATGAAAAATTTAAAGTTCCGTTTCAAATTTTTCGTAGAAGATAGAAAAATTGTTATACCTTGATTGTGAATATTCGCCATGAAGATCTGGAGCTCCACTTTAATTCCGAGTTTTCTCAAAGACATGCAAAAATGTTCAAGTTCTCTTCCATATTTTCTCAAAGAAGAGAAAAAAGTTAGCTCAATTCTGAATTTTACCAAAGAAGAGTTACAGTTCAATTCTAAATTTTCCAAAGAAAATAAAAAAGCTTCCACTTCAGTTCTTAATTTTCCAATGACATAAAAAAATTAAAATTCTGTTCTAAATTTTTCCGTAGAAGACAGAAAAAGTTATACTTTGATTTCGTTGAGAAAATTTAGAATTAAACTGGAACTTTAATCTTCATGGAGAATATTCACAATCATAGTATAACTTTTTCTATCTTTTACGGAAAAATTTAGAAAATAACTTTAATTTTTTTTGTGTCTTTGGGAAATAAAAGAACTGAAGTGGAAGCTTTTTTATTTTCTTTGGAAAAATTAGAATTGAACTGTAACTCTTCTTTGGTAAAATTCAGAATTGAGAAAACTTTTTCTCATCTTTAAGAAAATTCAGAAGAGAACTTGAACATTTTTGAACTTCTTTGAGAAAACTCAGAATTATAGTGTAGCTCCTTATCTTCTTGGCAAATATTCACAATCAAGGTATAACTTTTTTCTATTTTCTACGAAAAATTTGGAACAGAACTTTAAATTTTTTCATCTCTTTGAGAAAAATCAGAACTGAAGTGGAACCTTTTTATTTTCTTTGGACAAAATTAGAATTGATCTGTAACTTATTTCTTTTTCATTTAGAAAATTTTGTCTTGTGGGACACATACAGTCGAAAAGTAATGTTGGAGTTCTCCGACATGCTGAATCTGAAAGTATAATTACATAGATTCTTAACCTTTTGGGGTTAACTTACCCTTTTATGGATGACCATTTAGGGTTCTCCAAATATGTTGAACCTGAAAGTGTGTTCCTCGATATGCTGAATCTGAAAGTATAATTTTCATGGAGATGAACTATTCTAAAGAATAAGACGGGTAAGGCTTAAAGATATTTATTGCTTAAACATATTAAAAGATTTTGAAAAAATATATATTTACACAAAAATAATACTTAAAGTTCACTGTTAAACATCCACAAACGAGGATCCCATGATATAAAATACTTTTAACCATGTCTTATGCACTTATCACGATCAAGTAAGCCTCTATGTAACCACTGCGCGAAGAACCTAACCTCCTCTTCAGGACGGTGATAAGCCCCTTCAAATTTATGAAACTTAAATTCTTCTAAATTGAAAAGTGGAATCCTAGGGTCACAGTTTCGAATTAAAACTTTAATTGTAGTTACATTACCCTTTACATATAGTGCTTCAACCCCGAAAAAGCTGCAAATTTTACTGACTTCTTCCTGAACATTTTTCAGTACTTGATCACTTTTATTATATGGTGTAATCACTCTATCGTATAATCCCAGTCTGTTTATACGGCGTAATGTAGTACTCCATAAGCTTTTATCATAATCAAACAAATTATAGTTCACCATCCAATGATAACACTCAATTTCTTCGAGTTCCATTGACAATAATAAAAAAACACATTCAAATATAACACACCATAATTATTTTTTCAAACCAATAATTTCTGTGTCATATAGTCCTATCATTCTGGAGGCTACTAATGTGAATATTTGAGCAGAGAAGTACTTCATCAAATTTAATATCTTTGCTCAAGCTTAGAAAGACTTATGACTATGGGGGGCTGGAGTTCTAAAACCATCCGAATTCATTGTATGGGAGAGTCATAAAACTCACAGAATTCATTGTGCGGAGGAGTCATAAAACTCTCGGTGTCTATTGCATGCAAATGAAACATGGAAATTGCTACGTAACTCTTAATTTCCAGAACTTAAAACTACATATGAAACATGAAAATTGTTAAATAATTTAGCTTGTAAAATATTACATGTTTGTTAATATCATATATCTCCAACTTTTTAATAGATATTCTAAGCGTATATGTTACTAGCGTACTCTAGAATAATGGAAATATAGCAAAGTAATGTATATTATATTTTTAATGAAGTAATGACATGTAAAATATTAATATAAAACTATGTTTCATTATTTTTAATTCTACACTTTGATCTATGCTATAATCTGCTATGTTGTTGTTTGATGTAACATTAGTTCTCAAAAGGTACAGTCGTGTGGTGTCGATAATCAGCCATGGAGTACCAAAGGGAAAAACTGCGTCGTGTCTATGAGGAATCATAGCGTATGATTGGTACAGCCGCAAGCATATTTCATGTCATTTTGAGAAAAAGTTGGAGGGCAGGGGAGTAACCTAAAAGTTAATGTTACTTTTCCAAGGATAGCTAAAAGCCAATTCAATAACCCATTAGCATACTCAATTCAAACAATACATTAACCTATCCAAAGAACAGATTTTATTTTCACTGTCCTCGGTGTTTTAACAGTAAACAATATGTCGGTGTGGGAGGATCTTACTCCAACTCAACCTCCAGGTGACTTCCCCATTTATTAATAACCCTACGCTGACTTCCTCTTCCGATAAACTTTCTTCTTTGGCACAGTGACAAACTATCTTCCTTCATTTCAATTAATAACTCTATTTTTTCAAACTCATCTTAAAAATAAAACTTCACCTCAAATGTCCTTCTGAACTTGACCTACAAAAATAATAAGAAATATGAAAAAAAGGATTAAAATGAACGAGTACAGCTGCAAGCATATTTCATGTAATTTTAAGAAAAAGTTGGATGGTGGGGGTAACCTAAAAGGCACCCCGAGGTAGCTTTTGTCCGAAGTTCTACGGTTTACCGAAACTACATAAGCAAGGTATTCCCTTAAGGTCAATTGTAGCATGTAAGAAAGCCCTATGCTTCCAATATTTGGAAAGTGGTTATGCACAGCCTTCAAATCTTAGCTTTATTCCCAAAAATCGTACATATGTAACTCGCTAGGTTTAGTTGGAAAACTTAAACCTCCCTAGTCAAAATTTGTAAAAAGTGTTCAATGTAATTTCAGTTCCGTAATTCTTTTTATCAACAAAAAATAGTCTCCCTATGGAAGCATCGCTATCCGGGTTATTAGCGAACATTTATGTAGAACACCTTGAAAATTGGGGCTTAAATTCATATTTTTTTCTTCCTCTTCTGATAAACTTTCTTTTTCCCACTGTGACAAACTATCTTCCTTCATTTCAATTAATAACTCTATTTTTTCAAACTCATCTTAAAAATAAAACTTCACCTCAAATGTCCTTCTGAACTTGACCTACAAAAATAATAAGAAATATGAAAAAAAGGATTAAAATGAACGAGTACAGCTGCAAGCATATTTTATGTAATTTTAGAAAAAGTTGGATGGTGGGGGTAACCTAAAAGGCACTCCGAGTTAGCTTTTGCCCAAAGTTTTACGGTTTACCAACATTACACAAGCAAGGTTTTCCCTTAAAGTCAATTGTAGCATATACGTAAGCCCTATGCTTCCAATATTTGGAAAGTGGTTATGCACAGCCTTCAAACCTTTGTTTTATTCCCAAAAATCGTACATATGTAACTCGCTAGGTTTAGTTGGAAAACTTAAACCTCCCTAGTGAAAATTCGTAATGAGTTTTCAATGTATTTTCAGTTCCTTAATTCTTTTTATCAACAAAAAAATGGTCTCATTATGGAAGCATTACTATCCGGGTTATTAGCGAACATTTATGTAGAACACCTTGAAAATTGGGGTTAAATTCATATTTTTTACTTCCTCTTCCGATAAACTTTCTTTTTGGCACTGTGACAAACTATCTGCCTTCATTTCAATTAATAACTCTATTGTTTTCAAACTCATCTTAGAAATAAAACTTCACCTCAAATGTCCTTCTGAACTCAACCCACAAAAATAAAAAAAATATGAAAAAAGGATTAAAATGAACGAGTACAACCGCAAACATATTTCATGTCATTTTGAGAAAAATTTGGAGGGTGGGGGGTAACCTAAAATGCACCCCGAGGTAAATTTTGCCCAAAGTTTTACGGTTTACCGAAATTACTTGTTTTAAATGCAATTAATCAGGATTTTAAGGGGCCGATACCTCAAATTATATCTTAGATAGGTCTGAGTATGATTTGGAAAACAACCAGAAGTTTTTTGAAATAGAGAGTAATCATATTTATTTTAAGTTTTAAACTTATTCCCTACTTTAGCTGAAAAACCATTTCTATTTTTAAATTTATTTGTCTCAAGCGCGTCACTTAGGAACAATAAACTATTCAACGTTTTATGAACGTTCGCAAACTGTATCTATCCAGCAGACGTTTAATTTAGTAGATCAATCAAAAATGTCTATGAGAATAGATGTTTCGATGTTTCTTGATTTTAAATTGCTGGTATTTACTTTTAGAATGCATTTTATTGCTGGATGTTTGCAAGAATAGCTGATGCGCAAAGGTTAGTAAATAGAAAAGTATTAATGAGGAAACATTTTAGGCCAAGGGGGACTTTAAAAAAAGGATCACATTCTAAATGACATATTTGATAATGTTTGGCAAAAACTATTGGAATTGGATTTTCAAAGCACCCGCTTGTCTAAGTCCCGACAGATGAGGTCAGAAATGACGTTCTGATAACTTTTGTCTTATACATTTTTAACTGTTAATGGAGCTTCTATATTGAAAATTGGAGGTATCCTCAAAAAATAGTTGGAGGAAGGGTCCCCTAGGAGGTTTGGGGAGAGGGGGCCCTTGGAGGTTGAGGTCATTGATGGTAGCGGTCCTTGATGTTCAAATCCATAATCGTCTCACTAGTTGATTTCTAAGGATTGTTCAGAATTTTTTATTAAAATTCCTTTCTTGGCATTTACATCACTATTAGTATCAACTTTTTAGTATACTAGAATGTTAAAGCATATTTTATATTGACAACGCTGCTTAAATGGTACTTGTATATTATACAGAACACAGTCGAGTACAACCAAAATAAAAAATAGTATGTATCTCTTAATAGAGTTAGCATTCCCTGAGATGCATTACCTTTTTCGTTTCTACTTTATAATCGTCTCACTCGTTGATATCTAAGGATTTCTATGGATGGTTCAGAATTTCTTTATTAAAATTCCTTTCTTGGTATTTACATCACTATTAGTATCAACTTTTTAGTATCCTAGAATGTTAAAGCATATTTTATATTGACAACGCTGCTTAAATGGTACTTTTCTATTGTACACAAAACAGTCAAGAACCACCAAAATAAAAAAATAATATGTATCTCTTAATAGAGTTAGCATTCCCTGAGATGCAATACCTTTTTCGTTTCTACTTTTAAATCCCCTAAAATATTTATTAATCTCTGACGTTTCCTTTGTTCTGGCAACTGTACACAGATACATTTTAAATTCCTATGACACCTTCCAAATATATCATGTCTCATGGAGAAATTGTATGAAACAGACAGTCTTGTCCCGTTAGTATTTCTAACTCCCTGATAAGAATATTCACGATGTGAAATTTCCTTATCTGATGATGTCACATGTCCCGGTCGTGATCTTGTACTAGCAGTATTCTAGCTCATTGGAGGTCAATGATCTTGTACAGTTAGAAATGATTACCCTCCCCCTACTAGTTTTATCGAAAAGACAATGATATTTTACGCCCCTTATGTTGGCAAGGATTTTAACCAAAGGGGATAGCACTACAGGGAACTCCCAAAGCTTCCAAATTGCTTTAATGAAATTTGCTCTAAGCTGGCCTTAAGCATTTGCCTAGCAAGAATGCAAGAATATTTTTATGGAATGCCTTTTCCTGAACTTTAAAAAGAAAATTCGGCTCCATTTAATTGAAAAAAAATCGCTTTCTAATAAAGTAAGTTTCATTAAAACTCAGTGTCTCTATCTCAAACACAAAACGGTAAAATTGAAATTGTTTTTTTAAGATTTCAGGGAAAGTAGGTGTCGGCTTTTAGTGTTTAGTCGTTTGTTTGGATCTCTTATAAAAGCTTTTCAAGCCATGGCACTAAATGCCACTTCATGGCACTACACCCCAATCAATTGACCAAACAAACTAAAAAGCTCATAATGAATGAGATAGGTGACCATTTATGTTATTGAAAGTAGGGAGGCTATAATATCTCCCACGCGACACCACTGCTGCCATCTACAATTGAGTCTAACGCTGGGCTAACATAATTTATTCAAAGATTATTGATCGACTCTAACGGGTCAATGACACCATTTTCAAGGTCGATTTATTTGTTGTTTCTAGGTGTAATGACTCCGGGACAAAGTTTGCACATGAGCATTGAATTCTAACGGGAACAATGTATTGATCGACTAGAGGGGAACTGGATTTTTGAGAAATTGGTTACATAATCGGCGGTGAATGTATTGATCGATTCTAACGGGAACAGGATCACGTGTCTCTTTCTAAGCCAATCAGGGAAGTTACGTAAGGTTTACCATTACAGCACAATTCGCCTTTGTATATAACGGACATACATTGTGGTTAAACTATCATAAAGTTTTAAGACACCATGGATAAAGCATTAATTATTGATGAGTTGGAAACTTTGGTTACGTCGATTTAGAATGTGAGTTCTGTTCAGTAAATTTTCTTAGTTTATTTGCAAATAAAATCATTTTACATAGTCACAACTCCAGTAAATTCAAATTCAGGCTACACCCCTCCCCGACAATACAACCTCCACTATATGATGTTTATAGTCGATAGAAAGCGTAAAATACACTCTTTTTTACCATGTAAACCACCCCCTTCCACCTCTGTTTACGACTTTAATTTTTTCATTGGAAATAATTCTGTTTTTTTTATAAATTTATTCTTACCTAAAAGTGACAGTCAGCTTTCTGTCAATCCTTAATATATTGTTTCCATTTAAGCTGCTAACTTGACTTAAGCATTTCCGCAAACGATTTAAACAGGTGTAATTATTGAACCCTTTAAAGTACATCCAGCTTTGCTAAATCCTTATGAATTTGGATAGCAAAGCTTCCGCTGAAAAAATGATACTTTTCGCGTCAAATTAAAAACAGTTTCACGCAGAAAGAGATTGCAGTTAATTAAGCTTGCGGGCTCACAACCTCTATGGAAGAGGAAAACGAGTTTTTTCCCAAATTAATGCCTAACAAATATTTTTAGGACATTATGTAAAAGGGGGGGGGGGGTTTAAGAAAAAAGATATATAGCTATAATGAGAAGATTTACTGAAGCGCAGGCCCTTTTAAATTATATAAAACTTTGACCATAGAGGAATAATGTGTAAATATATGCGTTGTGTCTCTAGGCATGTTTTTAATTTTTTTATAGCGCTCTTTCGATAAAGTTTCTTTTATATTCCCAGGAGGGAGCGTGAAAACTATGGTTTTTTAACTTTGATACACAAGGCTAGAAAGAAAAGTCTTTAGGAGTTGATTCTATAAGAGTCTTTAGGATTTTTTGTGCAGACATGTACACCCTTTGACACGAAAAATAATGTGCTCATTCTGACACGCAACACTGAAGTTTAGTGTTTGATTAGCTTTTAATTATATCATATTTATGGCTGACTATTTTGGGATCTATATTTTAAATCATTGTATTGGATTTGATACAGTTGTTGGCTCTAAAGAATAATATTTTTTAAAATTATTTTCTAAATGGTAAAAATAGAAACATTAATTTCTATCCTAAGACTACAGACTACTGATTGTCAAGGTTTATTTTTCACAAGTTGTGTAATAAAAACGTTTGATTTCTAAGCCTAGTATATTTCTCAAAATTTTTTACTTTTTGCTTTGTTGAAAAGGGAGATAAATGCTTTCTAGACAAAATTATACCTGACAATAAATTCTGGTTAAGAGCGGGGGACTAATTTTTCTTCTGTAAAACGGGGAATCGTTTTTCCTAAATTTTTTCTTCTATTCTAGGAAAATTTTGAAGAATGCGTGCCCCCCTCAAAAGAGAGCTAAGGCGAATGGCACTACTCCAATGCAACAACTGGAGATAGCTGGCCCATCGAGATCCACCCACATCCCTTCCTGACAAGCGCTGCCTGCCCAAGTCCCATCCGCGCCAGCCCCAATACAGCCAGGTAGAAAGATAAAGAGAGAGTGGGCGGGTAACTACAAAATGGTGAGCCCCACTGCTCCAACCCCCAAAGCCAGTGACATCGCTGCACCGGCTGCACGAGTCTGGTATATCAGTGGCCCGGCTGTGAAAGATCTTGATGGACATGATACGATCCATTTGAGCCCCAGTCATACAGCAGGGCTTTCAGGACAAGATACAATGCATGGCCCTTCTAGACAAGCCGTATGCCAAACATCGGCTCCTTCTCATGTAATATCTGAGCTATCAGATCCCCGTCAAGTGTCAGTGCACTCTTCTCAACTGTCTCCGTCAAGTGCTGAGCCTTCCATGCAAGGTGGAAGGGTTGGCCCCTCCAGGCAAGTCATAGACCAACCAATGGCTCCCTATCGTGTAATGTCCAAGCCTCCAGCTTCCTGTCTAGTGTTTGATCAATTTGAAGACGTGAGTAAATTTTTTTCAATCAAATAAGCTATTTTTTTAGCTGTTAGAGAGCCTTTTACACTTTACTTTTGTTTTTTCACTTTTTTTCTATTATTCAGGACCAGGCTATAGAAATATATAAACAAAACTATTTTTCAACCTAATACAAGCTTGTCGAAGACATTAAAATGTTATTTTCGGTATAATATTAATTTCCCCACCACCGCCCCTTGTTTTAAATTTCACTGCTCCCTCCCCATCAGAGATACCTAAATATAATGTATTTTTTTTGCTTGTCAAAGAAACTGCTCTTTTCTAATCTTTCCTATCACCTTATTTTCTCTGCCTACTGCAGACGTTTTCGCTATTTTTTCAACCTCATAATAATATTTTTCGCTAATTTCTAGTTTACTGTTAGAGAACCTTTTATATCACCATTTGAAACTAATAATGTTATTTTTCACTAGAATATTATAGTTTTCCCTGAGTTTTAAGGGACTTAGAAGTAAGCCTTTTTTTAAATTTTTTTTAGGCCATTCATTTCATCATTTTTCAACACAGTAAAAGCGTGTCAGAGATATTAAAAGTCATTTTTCGCTATTTTTTCAACCTAATAAAATATAACGTTCTCCCTTTGAATTGTTTAAATATTGCATACATTCAGCCAGCTGAATTCTCTTAGCGAAGCTAAAAAAGACACTATATCCCGGACATAATTTCCCATAATAAATAGCAAAATATTTGCGATATAAACTGCTTTATTAGCGAATGCTTCATCTTGCTTCTACAAATATTATAAAAACAATTTTCTATCGGAATGAGAGGATATGGTCTGAAAGGGATATGCTATCCATTTCAAATCAAGTAAAGACCCCGGTTTTTTCAAAGCAGATAGAGTATTAATATGAAATTTTTTGAGGGGTTGTTTGAAGAAAATCAAAACCAATTATCTTTTCTTTTAGATTGTAAATATCTTACATTAAGTTGGAACTTTCAGAATATATATAGAGTAGGGAACAGTGAATTGACCAAATGCTACTATGTGCATACTGCTACTACTACTAAGCGCGTTTTAAATAATAATCCAATTTTAAAAATAGGGTGATTTAGACACTTTGAAAATAAGCTATTTTCTTTTATAGGTTGTATTGGTACCATATTCCTTGTTGCCATCCTCGTCAGTTGGAGAAGAAGACGCGCCTGTGGAGCTCTCCAACAATTCACCATGGAATGGTAATTCACTTGAAATACCAGATAATATTGATAATTTTTAACTGATTATTTTAATGTAGATAGTAGCACAGTTGGGCAGGGGGACTTACCTTTGCTAAGTCCAAACACCTTACAGCTTTTAGAGGATTTTACCCGGGAATTAACAGGGAACCCTCCCCCCACTGATTACACACTTCCACTTCAAACTAATGAAGTGGCATGGAATAACCCTATTATTGAACAATGAGGGGGAGGGATGGTGATAATATACAAGAGGGGGAGGAGGAGGAGGGTGACAATACCCAATTTATAACATTTCCCGAATTCCAACTGTCAAATTCAATTTTAAGTACGATAGTCGTTTACACTGCAACTTTTGGGGACCCTTTTAATTCGCTTATGGGGGAGGGGGTAATTTTGTATTTGACCCTACAGAAATTGTCCATGAATATGTAGATAGAATTTGTGCAGTGTTAGAAAACCAGATTCAGTTGTGAGGGGGTAGGGATTCAATTAAGGTTTCAATTGTTTTAAAGGTGTTTTATTTAAATGAAGGTAAAAGCGAGGTTTATGATCATTATGTAAATACAGAGAGGCAAGTGATCTATCCGCATTTAGAAAATTTTGAGGGTGTTTTTATGGAGTGGATAGACCACATTATTAAGCATCTCGAAAATTATAGCAAAAATGGGAGTGGTTCAGTGGTTTTATTTGTTGAAAATTAAAGTGTAAATATTTGTAAATTTAAAAAAGATTTTATTTTAAGAGGGGGTGAGGGGTCTGAGAGGGATACAGTTTTAAAATATAATCCAGATTTAGAGGGTTGCAGAGGCGTTCAACGAATCTATTTTGAAACAGGTCAAAAATGTTTCATGTACGCTTTCCTCGTATCAGCTTTCCGACCTCTAGCAGATGTTGCTACAAAGAAAAATTTAGAATATTGGGCTGTACATGGGAAGGTGGGGTCCGATTTTCCCATTGCAGATTTTTCATGTTAAGAGGGAAAATACCCAGCAACGCTAAGGTCTATTGATATTTTTGAAAGAGCCAATGCCCATTTAAATATCGGCGTTACTGTGGTTCAATACGAAACTGAATTTAAGGATGGGGTTCGTTCTAATAAGAAGGGGGTAGTGTTCCCAGTAAGAGGCCCGTCGATTGAATTGGTAAAGCACTGGGTTTGGTTTTTGTACGCACCATCTAGTGACCTCAATGCAATTGGCCATTTCAATCCGATTACAGACATCATTAGAGTTTTGGAGTAGAGTAAAAAGGGCCGGGTTGTATGTTTCTACTGTCCAACATGCCTGTCTCGATTTCTTAGCGATTTAAAACTACGGAATCACATGAAGCATTGTAGACGGCATGGCTACCAGTCAGTGGAAATGGTTTCAGGTGACAGGGCCATTTTACGCTTTAAAAATGTTCAAAATACCCTCCTCCAAAGCAATAAAATCTCTTTGGATTGTAAGGCGAAGCTAGTGGAAGTGAACGATCCTCGATTTCTGAATCGAATCAAAGAACATCGAGCCATTGCAGTCTCCTACGCCCACGCACAAAGAGACAGTTCTAACACTATGCAGTTAATAGAAATAGTCGAAACGTTGGATGAGGGCGAGTGCATGGTCAAGGCACTGACCAAATTAATTGGCACCGCTAATGGAGCCATTTCTCGTTTGAGAAATACATATTACCCAATGTTGTTGTCTACAGAGGATCGTCTCGCAAATAAAATTCAAAAAATATACTGGGTTTGTAAGGGGGAGTTTGAAGAGGGGGATAAGGGGAAAGGGACTAGGGGGAAATAGGGGAGAAGGGGAAAGTCAGAGACCACAATCACTTGTGGCAGGAAATATCATCTGGGGGAGTAATTTTAGAGGGGTAGCACATCAATCATGCAATGTGAATGTAAGCCAGCAGATTTTTATTCCAGTTTTTATTCATAATTCAAATTATGATTTAAAATTTATTTTACCAGCTTTGGCACGTATGCACAGGGAGGGAGGGGGAGTAGATAGTCCATGGGTAAACAATTCATTTACCTATAACATCATCCCCAAATCAGCTGAGAAGTTGGTGCTTCTCGAGTTGAAATGGCAGGTAGTGAATAACGGGCATACGTGCCTGAATAAAATCAGGTTTTTAGATTCATTTAGTTTTTTCCCCAAGGCATTGAGTCAATTGATTCAAGTGCAGAAAAGTGACAATTTTGATAGTTTTCCTTTGCCTATACAGCACTTTCCAGACAGTGAAATGTATGGCCTATTGACCTGTAAAGGTGTATATGCATACGACTGTTACTGTTCTGGCGCTCGCTTAAGCCAGGTGAAACTACCTCCCATTGAAGCTTTCTTTAATTCACTCACCAACAGTGAATGCACAGCCGAGGAATACAAATTTGCCAAGAAGGTCTGGGCTAAGGGTAATTGTAAAAATGGGTGGGATTATTGTAGACTGTACTTGGCCAGTGACGTTTTAACTCTGTTAGATATTGTCTGTAAAAACACAGATCAAATCTATTCAGAGTTTGGACTAGATATAGGATATTATTTTTCCACACCACATTTGGAGATGGACTTGATTTTAAAAATTAGTAAAGAGGAAATAGGCTTGATAACTGATATAGATCAACACATTTTTGTAAAAAGGTCAATGAGGGGTGGGTATGTTTTTCATGGAGATCGCATTTTGACAACAGATCCAAGCGGACAAGACACTGGTGTAAAGTCAAATGCAGTTTTCTTGGACATGAACTCGTTATATCCCTCGGAAATTTCTAACTACTCTTTGCCGTGTGGGAACTATAAATGGCTTGAGAATTCTTGGGAGTTCCCCGACATTCACACCATCGAGAACAATGGGCAACAAGGATGGTTCTTTGAAATTGATGGTCACATTCCATTGGCGCTTCATGATTCAGTCAGAGATTTTGTTTTCCCCTGTATCAATCGACCAGTGACCAAGGACTCACTGAGTCCCTACAATCGATCATTGGTTGGGGATATGGGGATGCACTGGACCCCCTCTAAGTAGAAACTGATTGCAGATCTGGACCCTAAACATAATATCGTTGATAACCATGTGCTTTTACACTGGATGGTGAACAATGGTTTCAAGATCACCAAAATACATAGGGTCCTGCAATTCAATAAAAAACCCTACTTGAAGACGTTTATCGACATCTTTGTTGATAAACGCTCTCGGTCAAACACAAAAGTAGAAAAGGAAATGTACAAGCTAATTCTGAATTCAGCCCTTGGAAAAATGTGCGAATGCGTACGGAAAAGATATCGATGTGACGTCGTGACTGACCCCCAAGAGTGTGCACGAATTATTGCAGACCCAAATTTTACATCGTTCACGAGCATAGAGACAAGCATGGTTTTTCTACACAGGAAAAAGAGAAATGTGGTACTGAACAAGAATATAGCAGGAGGTAGTTCAGTACTTGAAATTTCCAAAAAGCTCATGATGACGTTTTTTTACAATGTGTGCAAGCTACAATGGCCAAGGGAGGGGGAGGTTCAAGTTTACTATGGGGATATAGATTCTCTGCTGTTAAAAGTAAAACCGGGGATTTATTGGGAGATTTAGAAAACGGGGAACACATCAGCTCGAGGATGGATTTCACTAACTGGAATCCGTCTCTCTACCCCGAGTTGGTGAAACGTCAGGCCCCCAACCAACTACTCATGTTAAAATCAGAGACGGGAAGTGATTTGATATCCAATGGGTGTTCCCGGGTCCTAAAGTTTATTGCGTTGAAACTCATAACAGGGATGTAAAACAAGCGTGTAAAGGGGTGCCTACACATTTTGTAAAGAACAATTTCAACATGAGTGTGTACAGAAACTGTGTAGAGAGTAGCCTAGTGCCGAGAGCACAAGTGCTTGCAATTCGCTCTCTACAGTATAAAAATTATGCTGTTAGAGTGGAAAAGAATGCAATGTCATGTATATCCGACAAAGTCTTTGTGCTCGAGAATGGTGTGAATGTACTCCCCCACGGCCACTACCGTAAATCAGACCGGGTTGAATGTTTAGACTATCGCAATCAACTGGGTCTGGATAAATTGACCTAACCCAACCTTTCATAAATTAACCCAACCCAGCCTAACCATTCATGAATTAACTTAAATGCTCAAACCTAGCCAGCAGTGACGGCGACCCTTGTATACTGTTTCGACCCCGGGGGTGGGGGGTCCTGCCCACGGCCGGCCTTCGGCCCGTGGCTCCCGGGGGGTAGGGGTCCCGCCCGCGGCCGGCCTTCGGCTCCCGGAGGGTGGATGGTATAAATTCATAGTGTTCAACTGTGCTATTTTAAGGTTGTTTTATGTGTTGTACAAATAGTGCTAATGTACAAAAAATGTGTGTGTGTACAAATAGTGTTGGTGGACAAAAAGTGTTTTTTATGACAATAAGTGTTATTGTACATATAGTGTCGTTGTTCTTGTTGAACAAAAAGGTGTTTTTGATAATAAATATTGCTTTTAAAAAAAAAGTGAAAAAAATGTTGTTGTTAATAAATGTTGTTCTTCTTCTTCAACAGAAAAGTGTTTTTATGTTAATAAATATTGATGTTCTTGTTGAACAAGTTTTTTTGTTCAATAAATGTTGTTCTTGTTGAACTGAAAAGTGTTTTTATGTCGAATAAATGAATGAAATACTGTTTTTCTTGTTAACGTACTAGATAGATCTATGGGAAAATTATTATTACTACTTATTCATTTGACAAGTATGGTTTACAGTTAGTTGTAGTCTGACTGTTGTCAACAGCATCAGCAGCAGTTTATATCAATTTAAAACACGATTCAGGTCGTTTCTGTGTGGTCCATCAATGTCTGGGAAAACGACACTTTTAGCTAAAATAATTCAAAATTGTAATAAAATGTTTTTGGAAAAACGAAAGAAAATTTATTATTCCTATAGTATTTGGCAAGAGTCCTACGATCAAATAAAAGCTATTGCCACATCAATACCAATACAATTCATACGAGGACTTGATGTTTTCAATAGTATTGAACCAAACTCGTGGCTGATTATTGATGATTTGGCTGAATCCATTGAACAGTTCTCAGAGGGAATGCTACAACTGTTTACCGTTCGCTCTCATCATGAAAACATTTCCATAACCCAAGTTCTACACAATCTGTTTCATCAGAGCAAATGTTTGAGAACCCTTGCTTTGAATTGCACCATTTATATTATCTACCGAGTTGTTCGTGATTCTAGCTCGCTAATAACTCTCAATAAGCAAATATATGCAGGTGCCCCCAAATTTCTGCTGTCAGCGTACACTTAGGCGACAAATAAGCCCTACGGCTACATTTTGCTAGATCTTAATCAGAGCACACCCGAGGATCTACGTGTAGTCCCAGATATTTTCGACAAAGAAATTACTGTATATCTTCCGGTGAATAGAAGAAAAAGCTATTAGATGCCACTATGACAATGAAGAAACTACACGAACAACGGCATTTATTTTCCGTTTTAGGCACTTCAAAACCTCCACTCAGGAAGGCTATACTCAAACATGGTGTTGACAATGATTTCATTAATCTAATATCTGAACTTTGTTTAAATTTAACTGAGGGCAATGTACACTTGTCAGAAGGTGTTAGACAACAGACAAAGCAACATCGTTCCACTGTACGCGCCTTGGCTTGCAAATACAAGGGAAAATTTTTAAAAGAAAATGTCTCCTTCAAGCGGGCGGTAGCTTTTTTACACTTTTACTGACAATAAATGCAGGACTTGTAAACAGTTTTCTCTAGAGAATGGCTAAACCCTATAAATTGATGCCATTTGAACTTGTCCTCTCGCCCGTGGAACATTTTGAAGACAATCTAAGTAAATTCATTATTGACGAGAATATTGCCGATGACAAAAAGCTAGTTTTACTTCAAGATGCATTGCGACGTATGGACAAACATAGAGCTTATCGTGAAAGACCCGTCGTCACCGTCACAGATCCTTCTAAAAGGAAAAATCTCCTCAATATTCTGCAGCAGTGCAATCAAAGGAGAAGGAATTGAATTCCATGGTGTCAACAATTAGAAACCTATTGCCAGTGACCTATCGAGAACAGAGTAAAAGAGTATTATCATATCTCATGTTGGAAACTGGTGGTGATCAAGTTCAGGTCGATAGCACAGGGAAACGAATTATAATTCAGGGAAAAAGTTACAATGTAGTTAATTTAATTTGTGATATGGTGACGAATCGTAAAGGACTTTTATCATTTGACAATAATCTATATACCTTTCTAAATGCATCAAACTTCCCCAAAAGTCTTATTGGCAATAAGCAAATTCTAAAGAAACTAAGAGAATATAGTCCTCCAACATCACCAGCACCATTTAAAAAAGAAGAAGATTCAATATTGGAAAATACTAGCAGCAGCAGCAGCAATGATTTTATAACACCTGTCGCTGCTAGTCAAAAGTGAAGACGGATTGATTCACCCCCCAAAGTGCAAAGGGGGAGTGGACATTACACTACGTGTTTGCGTTCAAAATGGTTGAAGTTCTGAAGCATGTCTATGAAAATATTGATGAAGCGGAAAGTCTAAGTTCCCCCACAACGCTTTCAAAAGTTGCCTCTGGCATAGATGGCAGCAGGTTAAAAAATGCAAAAGAGTATCTTGAATGAACCGAGTTACACACTGCATCGGAATCGCAGGCTTCGTGGCAAACAATATCGATAAACTAAAGCCTTTTTCCCTCTGCATATAATGCAAACTGATCTTTTAACTTTAGACACGATTAAACGACGTCACAATGCACCCTACAAATATCTTCTAGTGGTAATCAGTGTCTTTAGTCGCTATGCATATGCCATTCCATTGCAATCAAAGAGAGGTGTTGAAGTTGTTCATGCTTTAGAAAGTATTCTCGAACAGTATTGCTATAGAAAAATTCAATCAGATCGCGGTAGCAAATTTGTTAATCCTCATGTGCAAAAGGTTCTATTGAAATATAATACAACACTTTATCATAGTCACAGCCCGATAAAGGCTGCATTGGCTGAACGATTGATAAGAACGATTCGTCTATTAATTTCAAGATATTGTACACTGAAAAATACTGCTGCTTTTATTCATGATTTAGATAAAAATCATGCGAGAATATAATCAACGACCTCATCGATCATTGTCCAACTCAAGCCCTCGGGAAGTTCATTGCTGTGAAAATACATTTGATCAATATTCTAATGGCAATGAGAAGAAAAAGAAGAAATTCAATGTTGGTGATACTGTTCGAATTAATAGAACCACCAATATTTTTGAAAAGGGGAATTATTTATGGAGCACTGAACTTATTTAAGTGTCCAAAATCCTAGACACTACACCCACTACATATCGACTGCGAGACACCAAAGATGATGAGACTAGCAACAATCCTTTCCTTATATTCTCTGCAATCCTCTCTCGCTAATATTTCCGACTCCCTGATTGGCTTAGAAAGACGCACGTGATCTTGTCCTGTTAGCGGATCAATAATTCACCGTCAGATTATGTAATCAATTTCTCAGAAATCCAGTTCCCCTCTAGTCGATCAATACATTGTTCCCGTTAGAAATCAATGCGCATGTGCAAACTTTGTCCCGGAGTCATTACACCTAGAAACAACAAATAAATCGACCTTGAAAAAGGTGTAATTGACCCGTTAGACTCGATCAATAATCCTTGAATAAATTATGTTAGCCAAGCGTTAGACTCAATTATAGATGGCAGCAGTGGTGTCGTGTGGGAGTTATTATAGCCTCCCTACTATTGAATCCCCCTAAGTAAATACTAATGATCTGATTTGACTTGATGGATTTTCCTTTGTACCACGACTGAAACTCCAACTAATTCTGAGAAATGTGGATAGGAAGGAAATTTACTCCCTCCAAAGGAAATTTCACACACTGACATCTTTAGTACTCTGTATACATAGCGTATTGACATCAACATACTTTTAACTTTTAAAAATACACTGACCTTTTTTATGCTATTTGGAAACAAGCTTTATGCCTTTTTTTACTTAAGAAAAAATACGAAGAAAAAAAGTAGAATACATTCTGATCTATTGTCGCTTTTCCCTGTATTATTTATTACAGTGAATAACAAGAAATGAATCACTCACATTAATTATTTGCTACTTTTCTCATACATAAAAGAATGTCTATAAACTAAACAGTGATGATTGGGTTAGAAAATTACCATTGCATCTCAGCAATGGATCAAAATACCTAATTTTTCACAGTTGCTTTTGAATTGAAGTTATCAAATATTTTGCAGTAGGTTGCATAGGTTGCATCAAGACGTGGCTAATTGTAGACAGAGAAAAGCCAAGACAGATAGTCCAAGTAATTGAGAGGCAAATGTTTAAATGGCTGCGGCACGGGTAAATGGCGGGAGTATGCATGACTTTCTTATTGGACGCATACTTCCACGTCCATCATTCCCCCAAAGATATCCAATCAAAATTTTGAGATACCCAGTTTGTTCAGCGTAGTTGATTTCCAGATAGAAAATATGTTTTTGAGAAAGAAAAACGAGCAAAAATGGGGTTTTTATAGGCCAAATGAAAATACTGAAAAAACAAAGCGAATATTTCGAGAGGACAAAGGCCTCTCTTCTTCAGCGCGAAACGAAACGATGTATCCAAGGAAAGTGCCGAAGAAAAAAAAACAACAACAAAAGAGAAAAAAACAACAACAAAAAACAAATGTGGAAAGTCAATGTGACGTTTGTTTTTTGTTGTTGTTTTTTTCTCTTCGGCACTTTCCTTGGATACATCGTTTCGTTTCGCGCTGAGGAAGAGAGGCGTTTGTTCTCTCGAAATATTCGCTTTGTTTTTTCAGTATTTCGATTTGGCCTATAAAAACCCCATTTTTGCTCGTTTTTCTTTCTTTATGAGATCTCAGGCCATTGTGGTTTAAGAAATTATCTATGTTTTTGAGGAGGACACTCCCCCACAACCCTTAGGGCAAGGGTTTTAAGTTATGGGGGCATATAAGGTTTTTATAGTAAGCGTTGTCGTAGAAACTTCAAAAAGGCTCATTCGATTGGAAATTCAAAGGGCTAGTGCCCTTTTTAATAGTAGAATGTGATTGGAGGGCAACTAGCCCCCCACGCCCATCATTTCCCAAAACACATCCAATCAAAATTTTGAGATAGCCATTTTGTTCAGCGTAGTTGATTTTCAAATAGAAAATATATTTTGAGGAGGACACTCCCCCACAACCCTCAAGGCAAGGGTTGTAAGTTATACCCTGGGGCATATAAGGTTCTTATAGAAGGTGGTGTCGTAAAAACTTCAAAAAAGACTCATTTGATTGAAAATTCAAAGGGCTATTGCCCTTTTTAATAGTCGAAAGGGATTTGAGGGCAACTTACCCCCCTCTCACGCCCACCTTTTCCCCAAACACATCCAATCAAAATTTTGAGACAGTCATTTTATTAAACGTAGTTTTAAGTTCTGGAAATTAAGTCTTTGAGGATAACACCTCCCCCACAGCCCTCAGGGCAAGGGTTGTAAGTTATGCCCTGGGGGCATATAAGGTTTTGTATGGACAACATTGTCGTATAAACTTCAGAGAGGGCTCATTTGATTGGAAATTGAAAGTTCTAGTTCACTTTTTAAACGTCAAAAGATATTGGAGGGTTATCAGCCCCCCCCCCCTAAACCCTAATTTCCCAAAGGCACCCAATAAAAATTTTAAGATAGCTATTTTGTTAAAAATAGTTCAAAGATCATATAACAAAAATTCCGGTGTTGACACAACCCACCAGGGCCCGGGGGGAGGCGTTCTAAGTTATGCCCTGGGGCATATATGGGTCTTATGGAAGAGATGCTCGTATTAACTTCAAAGAGGGATCATTTGATTGCAAATTGAAAGTTCTAGTTCACTTTTTAAGAGTCAAAAGAGATTGGAGGGAACCTAGCTCCCCCCTCCACGCCCTTTTTTCCTCAAACCCATCCGATAAGAACTTTTAGATAGATTTTTTTTAAATAGTTCAAATACCGTATTACGAAAACTCAGGGGCCAACACAGCCCCCCCCCCCAGGGCCTGAGGGCAGGTGTTGTAAGTTTTGCCCTTGGGGAATATATGGTTCTTATTGAAGGGATGCTCGTAAAAAATTCAGAGATGGCTCATTTTATTGGAAATCGAAAGTTCTAGTTAAGTTTTTTCGAGTCAAAATATATTGGGGGGCAACTAGCCCCCCACACCCTTTCCCCCAGATGCATCCAATAAAAATTTTGAGATAGGCATTAAGTTATAAATTTCTCAAAAGTCAGATAACAAAAACTCAGGTGTCGTCAAAACCCCCCAGGGCCCGGGGCAGGCACTGTAAGTTATGCCCTGGGGCATATATTGTTCGTATGACAGGGATGCTCGTATAAACTTCAGAGAGGGCACATTTGATTGGATATTGAAAATTCGAACTCACTTTTTAATAGTCAAAAGAGATCCGAGGACAGCTATCCTCCAACCCATCTGATGAAAATTTTGAGATAAACATCTTGTTAAAAATAGTTCAAAGGCGGGGTAAAAAAAATCCGGTGTCGATAGAACCCCCCAGGACACAGGGGAAGGCCTTCTAAGTTATGCCCTAAGGGAATGTATGGTTCTTACGAAAGGGATGCCCGTATAAACTTCATAGAGGGCTCATTTGATTGGAAATTGAAAGTTCTAGTTCACTTTTTAAGAGTAAAGAGAGTTAAACTAGCCCCCTCCCCCACGCTCTTTTTTTCCCAAACCCGTCCCCTACAAATTTGAGATAGCCAGTGTATTTTGTTTATACGCCAGTACATATTTAATATGTGATTTAATATGTGATTTAGTGTTTATTTAATATGTGAGTTTTGTTTCCTATTAATTTATATTTTTCTTTTTTTCTTTCTTTTTATGTGTTTAGTATGTTTTATTTTGATGTAAGTTCAGTTTTTTTAAAAGAACATTTTTTGTTTCATTTTCGCTCTTTTTTTCCGTTGAAAAAGGCTCCCGGACGTGGGGCCGAAATATTCGGATTATGTTTGTTTAAGTAAGTGTTTATTTTATTGTACTCACTGCTTTATAAAAATTAAAAACCGTTTTTCTTGCTTAATTTTTCGTAAATGGAAATTGTTCAAAAATTAAATAACAAAAACACCCCCCAGGGCCCGCGGGATTGGCGTTGTAAGTGTTGTCCTGGGAGCGTATATTGTTCTTATGAAAGGGATGCTCGTATAAACTTCAGAGGGGGCTCGTTTGATTGGAAATTGAAAGTTCTAGTTCAATTTTTAAGAGTCAAAAGATATCCGAGGGCAACTAGGCCCCCCCCCGACAAACACCCTTTTTTCCCCAAGCCCATCCGATAGGAAAAATTCCTGTGCCGACGGAACCCGCCAGGGCCCGGAGGCAGGCGTTACAAGTAATGCTCTAGGGGCATATATAGTTCTTAGGGAAGGGATGCTCGTATAAACTTTGGAGAGGGCTCATTTGACTTAAAATTGAAAGTTTTCGTTCACTTTTTAAGAGTAAAAATAGATCGGAGGTCAACTAGCCCTCCCCCTCCTCCACGCCCTAAATGCATCAGATAAAAATTTTGAGATAGACATTTTGTTAAAAATAGTTCAAAGCTCTAATCACAAAAAAAACTCTGACGTCGGCACAGCCCCGCAGGGCCCGGGGGTAGGCGTTGTAAGTTATGCCCTGGGGGGCATATATGGCTGTTATGGAAGGGATGCTCGAATAAAATTCCTAGAGGGCTCATTTGATTGGAAATTAGAAGTTTTAATTCACTTTTTAAGAGTCAAAAGTGATTGAAGGGAAGCTAGCCTCCCCCCACACTCCATTTATTTGTTTTCCCCAGAGGCACTTCATATAGAAGGGGTCGTCGTATAAACTTCAAAGAGGGCTCATTCGATTGGAAATCGAGAGTACTAGTGCCCTTTTTAAGAGTCAAAAGTGATCAGAGGGCAACTGGCCCCCCAAGCCCTTTTCCCCCAAATACATCTGATAAAAAATTTGAGGTAGCCGTTTTGTTAAAAATAGTTGAAAGATCATATAAAAAAACACCTTTACGTATGGTCATTTCGTTAAAAATAGTTCAGAGATCAGATGAGAAAAACTTCTGTGTCAACACAACCCCCCCCCCCCCCAGGGCCGGGGAAGGCGTTGTAAATATTGCTCTGGGGGCATATATGGAAGGTATGCTCGTATAAACTTCAGAGAGGGTTCATTTGAATGGAAATTAAAATTTGTAGTTCATTTTCTCAGAATGAAAAAGATCAGAGGGCAACTAGCCCCTCCCGTCCTCAACGCCTTTGGGCGTATCGGATGGATAAATCCATCCGATAAAAATTTCAGGTGACCATTTTGTTAAAAATAGTTCAACCATCAGATATTAAAACTCCTGGGTCGACACAGCCCCCCAGGGCCCAGGGGTAGGCGTTGTAAGTTATACTCTGGGGATATATATGGTTCTTATATAAGGGATACTCGTATAAACTTCAGAGAGGGCTCATTTGATTGAAAATAGAAAGTTCTAGTTCACTTTTAAAGAGTCAAAAGAGACCGAACCTTAATCTAGTCCCCCCACGCCCTTTTTCCCCAAACCCAGCCGATAAAATTTTGAGATAGCAATTCTGTTAAAAATAGTTCAAACATCAGATAATAAAAATCCGAGGTACACAAACCCCTTTTTTTCACTTTGATATTGTTACTTTGATATCAGTTTTGATACTTTGATGAATATTTGATTTTTTTTAAAGTTTGATTTTGAAATAAGGAATTTTTAAAGACTTGAAATTTCGCAAATTTCGCATCAAAAACGCACGAAAATTAATTAAGAAAACTTTCCGAAAAATAAGTTTTTCAAAGAAAAGTAAAGGCCATTTTAAACAAAAGCTCAGCAGATACAAATACCTTTTAAAATTCAAACTCAAAACGACCACAAATTACTATTAAAGAATAAATGAAACCCAAAACGAACAGAAATTAAATAAGCAATCATAGCAAAAAGATACAACAAGTAATAATATAAATGAATAAATAGATCTTAAAGCGACTAATGCTTAGATTGAATGTGAATATCAAGCTTAAAATGAAAAAAAAAATATTTTCCTATTGAAGTATAAATGAAACTTAAAACGAACAGAAATTAAAAAACAATCAATGCATTGATTGTAGTAGGATTTAGACTTTTACAGTGAGAGAAGGAGGTCATACTCAAACTCTTGTTTGTGGTGATTTTTGTTTGTTTCAAGCTTGATTTGCATATTCAATTTAAGTTCCACTCGTTTTAAGATTTATTTATTAATTTACATTGATATCTATTTTACGTTTGTTTGCATTGGTTGTTTATTTAATTTCTGTTCGTTTTAAGTTTCATTTATACTTCAATAGGCAAATATTTTTTTCATTTTAAGCTTGATATTCATATTAAATCTAAGCATTACTCGCTTTAACATCTATTTATTCATTCATTTATATTATTACTTGTTGTATGTTTTTGCTATGATTGCTTATTTAATTTCTGTTCGCTTTGGGTTTCATTTATTCTTTATTAGTAATTTCTGGTCATTTTGAGTTTGAATTTTAAAAGGTATTTGTATCTGCTGAGCTTAAGTTTAAAATGGCCTTTACTTTTCTTGAAAAACTTATTTTTCGGAAAGTTTTTTTAATTAATAAATACTAAATATTAATTCTTCTTTCGTTTCTATCAATCACAGACTCACATACGTGGAACTAACAATTTCTTCCATTTCATTGCAATTTTGCTTTGTCATTTAACCGCTTACACACGCTAAACTAACACGTTCTTATATTCCATTGTAACTTTACTTTGTCTTTTAATCACTGACGCACGCTAAACTAAAACGTTTCTTCATTCCATTGTAGTTTTTCTTTGTCTTCTAACCGAAGATTTTGTTGTAAAACATTTTGTTTGCAATTTAATGTGATTATTGATGTATCTTGTTCCATGCCTTTTTCTTTAGTTGTCCAGAGCAGTTTGTCCTTTTGTGTAGTTTTGCATGCGTCATAGATACTAAAAACGATATGACCACTGCTAGGGGGAAAAGACGTAATTTTTTGCTTTTTAAGTGTATATAAATATTAAGTGACTAACATGTCTTTTTTTTCCCAAAAATAAGATTCTAAACAAATTGTCTCAATCTCATGACCTATCAAGATCATCTTTCTTCAGGCCGCAAAATCCTAAGGTGACAATTAAAAAAAAAAAAAATATGGAGCCTTTTTCAAGAAAAAAAATTATTCGTACATGAATTAATAAAGTTACAAAAGCACTTTGT
The DNA here is from genome assembly GCA_027921565.1 of Artemia sinica. Taxonomy (NCBI): domain Eukaryota; kingdom Metazoa; phylum Arthropoda; class Branchiopoda; order Anostraca; family Artemiidae; genus Artemia; species Artemia sinica. The sequence goes on along the minus strand of CM051256.1, from coordinate 54,428,945 downwards.
AACTTCTTCACCAAAATTTGAGAAAACAGTCCAACACAGTGCCACCTCCCAAAAAGTTTACAAGAAATTTTTAGGCCATGCGTGTATAAGGTCAATGGTACTCGTTTATGTAACTTCTACGGATGTTTGAGAGGAACATCCACCTCTGGATTTTACCGCATCTATACTGAAGTGTTGAAAGCAGTATTGCCGTCCGTGCTGCAACCATTAACACATTTGGTAAACCTCTATTTTTAGATGAGCGTGTTACCATCATTCCTCAAGAAAGCAAGAATAGTTTCTCTTCACAAAGGTAGCTCTCGGAATGACCCAACAAACTTTTGACCGATCTTTATTCTTCTGTATTTTCCAAATTCTTCAAAAAGCTATGATAACCAACTTTACACTTTTCTTGAAGTGAAGGGATTCCTCAACCAAGGACAATTCGGATTCAAACCCGGACACTTGATGGAACATCCTCTGGCGTCACTAAGCCTATTTATTAATAAGGAACTTGAACTGATACTCGTGCCAGACGCTATTTCGCTTGACCTAAAAAAGCGTTCGACAGTATGGATCACAGAACTTTTTTAGGTAAACTAGAACACATTGGGGTTAGAGGAGAGGTACTCCAATAGTTATGGCCTTAGTAACCGATTTGTTTACACAGAACAATATCTGCTGAATGACACCGTTTTTAAATTTGATGTACCGCAAGGCTCAGTCCGGGATCCACTGTTATTCGTGGTTCAGGTGAATGTCCAAAGTTGTGTTCTGGATCCTTCATTCAACACTTCGCGGTGCTGAAAATTATGCTGTGATCTAGAAACCTCGAGCAATGAGGGCGAATCTGATCAACGTGCGACTTTGACATTTCAGCATTCCAGAGTAAACTTGAGGTCATCTTAGAAGCAACTTACGTCTGGATCGATGCCAATCGATTTGTAATAGATGCTAACAAATAGTACGTTACTACGTTCTTTTCTTATCGAGGATTGGAACTCTTCATCCAGAAATATCAGGGCTAAAGACTTCTACAGGAACGATCAAATGACCAGGAACGGGCTATGCGAGGTACCTAGGTGTACTCCTTGACGAAAACCTTTCCTGCCTACATCACATCCATGCTGTTGATTTGAAGCTTTCCCGTAATCTTTGCATAGTGAGAAAACTGAAGCATACATTCCATCACACAACTCTTTGTCTACTGTAAAATGGACTTATCAAACTTGTGTGTTTTGGCTTATCAAAACTTTTTATCAAAATATTGTTCGTCTATTTGGTTTTCAAAATCACGACCTACAAGAAAAGGCTTGATTCAATCCACAAACGTGCCCTGAAAATAATTGGAAATGTTGACAAGCTTCTTTCACCTGCATCGCTTTATCATTTATCGTGCTCAGTTATCGTTTTCAAATTTGTTTCCGGTTTACTTCCTGCAGCATTCCACAATTTGTTCCAGAAACACATCCTAGGAATAGGAGATCTGGATCAAACGTTCTGGTGAGACGAACACCTACAGTATGTTCGGATTTTGCCGTGGATGTGGCATGTGCGAAAGTCCGGAACTTATTTTCTCAAGAGCTGAGATGTTGGAGCTCCCTTGGGTGTTTAAAAGAAATAAAAAAAATTGTCTGATTTATTTTCAATAAATAGAGCTAATTAATAATTAAGTTTTTTTAATTATTTAATTATTTAATCATTTTTATTATTACTGTCTCCTTTTTATTTACTTATACTACTATTCTGAAAGATTCAAGTAGCTGTCCTTTCGGGGAGCAATGGGGATACTTTTTAGATGTTGATTTGTTTTGATGAAGGATGTGGTTGTGTTGGAGAGTGATGCGAGCGCCGCAACGTGTGATTAAGAGGAATTGTTAAGTTTAAGGGACTCAACTTGAGTTTTTTTTAATAGAGAATATTAATTTATCCTTATTTATTTCTATTTATTTTAATTAAAACCTTCATATTCATTTAATTTTTATCCAGTCGCTTCAGTGGTTTAATCCAAGATACTCTATTTAGCGTCTGTGGTAATCAATCAAAGTAGCAATAATTGTCTATTGTTTTTTTTTCTTGGTTTTAGATTTTATTTGGTTTTAGATTTTATTTGATTTTAGGTTAGTTTGGATTTTTCATTGTTTTTAGCATTGAAGGCTCCTTGTTTTATACAGGCAGAATATCCGGCATTTTCAACCATTTCACTCCAAAAATAATCTAGAGAATTTAAAATAAACACTGTTTTTTTTTAACAGCGGGAACTTGATATTTCATTGCTAGAACATGTTACTCCAACCAATTCACGCCACAGTGCCACACTATTAATGTTCTGTAACACCCTCTGATACACTTTTCATCATTACTAAAATATTTTTCAGATATTTCTGGTTAAAAATTATGCTTCGATCTGGTGATTAAAGTTTTTTGGCAAGCCAAGCCATTCATAATGCTCCACAAAACACTCCAAACCATCGCAGCTTTAAGCTCCTGCCCCTCCAGCATCCACGTGGAATCACCCAATAATTCTCCCTCTGGGATATTTTGAACTTTTCCCACGAAAAGAAGTTCAGGAATCTAAATTAAACCCTATTTTTACTTGAACAGCACAACTCGGCATTTCATTGCTAGAGTGTGATACTCCAAGCAATTCATGCCACAATGCCACATTATTACTGCTCTATGGCACCCTCTGACATCACTTCATCACCGCCAACACATTTCTCGTTAAAAATTATACTTAAACACATATACTTGATTCAGGTTTTCGTAGGCCAACCCCACGTAACATATTATGTCAATTCACAACACCGTGGCATTATTCCATTTTTTACATATTTTCATTGAAAAAGCAAAAAATTCTACATTTCTCGTGGATAGCCGCGTGAAACCTCAACACTAAGGTTCTTTGATGTGCTTTATTTGGTGCTGTAATTTTCATCAATACCCGTTACACCCTGTGAGAGTGTTTCCCCCTTTACAAAAAATCAAATTTGTTTCAATAGAATACAAAACTACAGGCAAATACAGGCAAAAATGTCGAAGATTTCTCACTGATGTAGTCAATAGCCAAGATTTTCTAGGATCCCCCCCTCCCCGACTCCTTACGAAATTGTGAAGTTGTTTTACTACTAGCACACATTCACTAATCTTTTCACATCGAATTTCCCATTATTTACATATTTTCATGGAAAAAACAACAAATTCTACATTTTTTATAAATAAACGCGTGAAACTTCAACACTAAGATTCTTTGAGGTGCTGTATTTGATCCTGCAACTTTTATCAAGACCCGTTACAACTTTTGAGAGTGTTTCTTCCTTTTCAAAAATCAAATTTGCTTCAGTAGAATACAAAACTTAGATTACAGGCAAAATTGTCGAGGATTTTTCACTCATATAGTTAATAACCAAGATTTTTTAAGATTTTCCTCTGACTCTTCACGAAATTGCGAAGCTGTTTGACTACTAGCACACACTCAATAACCTTACCACATCGAATTTTCCATTATTTACATATTTTCATTGAAAAAAAACAAATTCTACATTTCTTATGGATAGGTGCGTGAAACTTCAACATTAAGGTTCTTTGATATGCTGTAATTGATGCTGTAAGCTTTTTTCTTCTTCGGAAAAATCCAGAACAGAACTTCATCTTTTTCTCTTCTTTGAGAATATTCAGAAGTGAAGTCATACTTTTTTCTCTTCTTTGGAAAAAATTCAAAATAGAAGTTTAAGATTTCTATTCCATGGAAAAATTCAGAAGAGAACTTGAGCTTTTCTTCTCTTCTTTGAGAAAATTCAGAACTTAAGTGGACCCTTTTCTCTTCTTGGGAAAAAATAAAGCGGCGAAGTATAACTTTTTCCATTTTCTACCGAACATTCAGAAGTGAAGTTTAACATTTCTATTCCATGGAAAAATTCAGAAGTGAAGTGAGACTTCTTTTTCTTCTTTGAGAAAATCCAGAATTGAACTTGAACTATTTCTATTCTCTGTGAAAATTCGGAATCGAAATGTAACTTTTTTCTCTTCCTTGAGAAAATTCAAAAGCGAACTAGAACATTTTTTTTTCTCTTCATTGAGAAAATTCCAAAGCAAAGTGGAAATTTCTCTCTTCTTAGGAAAACTCAGAATTAAAGTGTAACTTTTTCTATCGTCTACTGAAAATTCAGAGTCGAAGTTTAATATTTTTTTCTCTTCTCTGGGAACAAATTCCTAATCGAATCTTAGTATTTTTCTCACTTCCATAGAAAAATCCAGAAGAGAAGTTGAACTTTTTTTTTCTTTGAAAAATTCAGAACAGAAGTGGAAATTTTTTATCTTCGTTGGTTAATCACAGAACCGGACTATATCTTTTTCTCTTCTTTGAAAAAATTCAGAATTGAAGTGTAACATTTTTCTCTTCTCCGGAAAAATTCAGAAGAGAACTTGAACTTTTCTTCTCTTCTTGGGAAATTCAGAACTTAAGTGGAACTTTTTTTTTATTCGTTGAGGAAACTCATAACTGATGTGCAACTTTTTTTTCTCTTTTATAGAAAATTCAGAATTGAAGTTTAACATTTTTCCTTTTCTCTGGATAAAATTCAGAATCAAACCTTAGCACTTTTTTTCACTTCCATGGAAAAATCCAGAAGAGAACTTCTCACTTCACTTTTGAATTTTCGTGAGAAGATAGAAAAAGTTAGATCTTGATTCTGAACTTGAACTATTTCTTTTCTTTGGAAGAGATTTGGAATCGAAATGTAACTTTTTTATTTTCCTCGAGAAAATTCAGAAGAGAACTTGAACTTTTTTTTCTCTTTGTTGAGAAAATTCCAAACTTAAATGGAACTTCTTCTTCTTTATGAAAACTCAGAACTGAACTGTAATTTTTTCACTCTTATTTGGAAAAATTTTGATTCGAAATTTTAATTTTTCTCTTCTTTGATAAATTCAGAAGAGAACTAGAACTTTTTCTTCTTTGAAAAAACTCAGAACTAAAGTGTAACTCTTTCTTCTTTTGGAAAACTCAGAACTGAAGGATAACTTTTTTTCCTTTTTCAGAAAAAATTCTAAGTCGAAGTATAACTTTTTCAATCTTCTACCGAAAATTCAGAAGTGAAGTTTAACATTTCCCTCTTCTTAGGAAAACTCAGATCTGAATCGTAACTTTTTCTTTCTTCAACTGAAAATTCAGAGTTGAAGTTTAATTTTTTTCTCTTCTTTGGAACAATTTCAGAATCGAAAAATATTTTTTAAGAACGAAATATTACAGCATCAATTTCAGCACATCAAAGAACCTTAGTTTTGAAGTTTCACGCACCTATCCATAAGAAATGTAGCATTTGTTGCTTCTTCAATGAAAATATCTAAATAATGCAAAATTCGATGTGGTAAGATTGCGCTAGTAATCAAACAACTCCCCAATTTCCTATAGAGTCAGGACCAAATTCTTAAAAAATCTTGGTTATTCACTATATTAATGAAAAATCCTCGGAAATTTTGCCTGTAATCTAAGTTTTTGTATTTTATTGAAGGCAAATTTGATTTTTGCAAAGTAATGAAACACTCTCAAAAGGCGTAATGGGTCTTGATAAAAATTGCAGCCTCCATTCCTGCACATCAAAGAACCTTAGTGTTGAGGTTTCACGCTTCTATCGATAGGAAGTGTAGAATTTGTTGTTTTTTCAATGAAAATATGTAAATAATAGAAAATTCGATGAGGTGAGATTGGTGAAAGTGAGATAGTAGTCAAACAACTACACTACTTCGTGAAGAGTGAGGGTTGAGAATCTTAGAAAATCCTGGTTATTCACTATATCAGTGAAAAATTCTCGACAATTTTACCGGTAATCTAAGTTCTGTATTCTATTGAAACAAATTTGATTTTTTAAAAAGGGGGAAATACTCTCACAGGGTGTAATGGGCCTTGATAAAAGTTACAGCATCAAATACAGCACATCAACGAGCCTTATTGTTAAGGTTTCCGGTGTCTATCCGCAAGAAATGTATAATTTTTAGGTTTATCAATGAAAATATGTAAAAACTGAAATAATGCTACGGTGGTGTGAATTGACATGATTTATCACGTAGGGTTGGCCTAAGAAAACCTGAATCCATGGGTTGAAGTATAATTTTTAACAAGAAATGTCTAATAAATGTGTTGGAGGTGTTGATGTGATGTCAGAGGGTGTCACAGAGCATTAATAGTGTGGCATTGTGGCATGAATTGCTTGGAGTGTCACACTCTAGCAATCAAATGCCGAGTTGCGCTGTTCAAGTAAAAAAAAGTGTCTAATTCAGTTTCAAGAGCGTATTTTCGGTGGGAAAAGTTGAAAATGTCTTAGAGGGAAGGTGAGTGGGCGATTCTACGTGGGTGCCAGTGGGGCAGGTGCGTAAAGCTGTGATGGTGTGGAGTGTTTTGTGTAGCATCATAAATGGCTTGGCTTGCCAAAAAACTTGAATCACCGGACTGAAGCATTATTTTCAACCCGAAATGTCTAAAAATGTCTTAGGAATGATGAAGGGCGTGTCAGAGGATGTTACAGAGCATTAATAGTGTGGCACTGTGGCGTGTATTGCTTGGAGTAACATGGTCTAGCATTGAAATATCGAGTTCCCGCTGTTCAAAAATCAAAAACAGTGTTTAATTTAGATTCACAATCTTATTTTCGAAGTAAAACGGTTGAAAAATGTTCTACGGGGGATTATGAGGGGTGGTGCCACGTGGATGACAAATAGGTAGGCGCTTAATACCACGGTGGTGTGAATTGACAAGGTCTATTACGTAGGGGTGGGTTGGGAAAACTTGAATTACCGGATTGAAGCATAATTTGAACAAGAAATGTCTGACAAATGTATTATGAATACTGAAGGTGATGTCAGAGGGTACCACAGAGCAGTAATAGTTTGATATTGGCAGGAATTGCCATGGGGGCATCTTGTTGAGGGTGGATTGCTAAAACATAAATCAATGAATTTAAAAGCATATTTCTATTATGAAAATATCTGTAAATGCCTTTATAATAAAGAGCGTGCCAGAGGGTACTGTATGCCATCCATAGTTTGCCAGGGTTGCATGCTTTGCCTTGGACTAGATCACTCTAGAGCTTAAAAGATAAGGTGGAAGGTTTTAAAAGATTTTTTTCGGGAGAGGAGGGCCGAAATTCAACATCCCAGTCAAAGAGACGATGGATCACCGGATTGAAGCATAATTTTTAACAAGAAATGTCTGAAAAATGTCTTAGGGATGATGAAGGGAATGTCAGAGGGTGCCACAGAGGAGTAATAGTTCGATTGTTTGATAGTTGATTGATTGCTAAAACATAAAAAATGGATGTAAAAGCATATTTTATTATGAAAATATATATAAATGCCTTTGGAATAATGAGCATGCCAGAGGGTACCGTATGCTATCCCTGGTTTGCCAGGGTGACATACATTGCCTTGAACTAGCACACTCTAGAGCTTAACAGATAAGGTGGAAGGTGCTAAAGGAATTTTTCGGGAGAGAGGGACTGAAATCTAATATCCCAGTCAAAGAAACGATGCAGTATCGGTACAAAGCCCTTAATATCGTATAAATGTAACTCTAATAATAACGCGCCCCTTGGAAATGATTGCTAGGGGGAAGGGTGGGGTGTATTGTCAGGATATTGTGAAGTCTTCATAGGTTTAGCTAAAAAAAACGGATATTTTCCTTAAAAGCTCATAATATGGCTTAAATTTAACTCTGATATCAACCCCACCCATAAGAAATACTTTCTAGGGGGAGGGTGAGGGCGTTTTGTCACGATAGTGTAAAATAATCATAGTCTTGGCTCAAAGAAACGATGCATTTTCGTTAAAAAGTTCTTAATATTGCTTAAATTTGTATCTAATATCAGCCGTATCCCCTGGTAGTGTATGCTAGGACCCCCTACACCCTATAATACACGGTTCTTTTTTGCATATATTACGATAAGCGTTTTTTCACGTTTAATTTTTTGTTAGTCGTGTTTTTTAACTGTTTTTCCCATGTTTTTAATTTTTTTTTTTGAACTAGCTCCACATGGTAGCTATAGTATGGTACTGAGGTGTAAATTGCTTCGAGTAACACACTCTAGAAAAGAAATGCCAACTTCTCACTGTTCAAAAAATATATTGTTTAATTTAGATTCATTAGCTTATTTTCGGACCGAAAATGTTGGAGATGTCTTAGGGGGATGATGAGGGGGTGGAGCCACGTGGATGACGGAGGGGGAAGTGTTTAATATCACGGTGGTGTGGGAGCGTTTTTAAGGTTATCATGAAAGGCTTGGGTTGTGATAAGCTTGAATCAATGGGTTGAATGTACAATTTTTTAATGAGATATGTCTGAAAAATATTTTAGGAATGAAGATGGCACATAAGATGGCAGAGGGATGGCACAAAATAGTAATAGTGTGGTACACTGCCGGGAATCGCTGGTAAATAACAGCAATAAAAAGTATATCCATTGAGGGTGTTCAAACATTAGAAATACACTTAAAATGTTGATGACAGGTGTCACGATGTGCCACAGAGGAGTAATAGCGTGGTACTGAGGCGTAATTTGCATAGCGGTGCCATTTCTCTAAAAAAATAACAAAATAGAAATGACTAGAAATGAAGAATTTATGAACTATTTCAGCTAGTTAATGCTAAGTGTTGTAATAATGGTCCTTTTCTCTAAGAAAACACAAAAAATAGAAAAAACATATTATCTTTTGCTTGATTACCCGCGTGATGTGATTAAAATGAAGAATTTATGAACAATTTCAGTTAGTTAATACTACTTGTGTAATAATGGTTCGTTCCTCTAAGAAAACACACAATAATAGAAAAAAACATATTAAATTTTTCTTGATTACCCACGCGATATGACTAAAATGAAGAATTTAATAACTATTTCAGTTAGTTAAGATTAAGTTTTGCAATACCGCTAGAAAACAGGGCTCCCGTAGGAATCGAGTATTTCCCTAATTCAGAATATTGTGAATGGGAGTTTAGTCGTGTTGTTAGAGCGCTTTCCCACTGGAAGAAAATTGACCTTTCAAGTCCCAGCGAGGACAAAGAACTAAAGAATAAAAAAAAGAAACGCTTTGAACGTTTCAAGCGGAAAAATAAAATGTATAAAAAAGGGTATTATGTAATAGTGAGGCGTGCCGTCATTACATAAAAGTTTGTGCTGACCTTACATAAAGTGTGCATTGCCATTAAGTTAAAAGAAAGAAAAAACTCTTTGAACGTTTCGGTCAAGAGATAAAATGCCAAAAATGTATAATATGACAGTGATAGTTGTGCTGTCATTACGTGACCTCACATAAGGCGTGTGCGGGTGATAAGTTACAAGCGGTGGTTTCCCCATGGGTCCAGACGCTAGGTTACATAAAATTTTGTCATCCATATTTGAACTCACCGAATAAGAGGGTGTGTGCCGTTTGACGTCAGTGGAGTCCAGAGGGGTGTGTCGTGGAAGTCTTGCCAAATGCGTTCTCTTTAATAGAACCGGTGACCGGAATCGATAAAAAAGGGCGAGGGTGTGTCGTGACGTCAGAGGGCGGGAATCTTGCCTGGAAACAGGGCTCGCGTGGAAATCTTGCCTGGGATGTCGTGACGTCAGAGGACATGCCGTTGGAATCCCATATTAATCTCCCTATCTGACTGTTTAAAGGCGAGGTTGTGTCGGGACGTCAGAGGGAGGGAATCTTGCCAGCTGACTGCAATTCCAGGTGTGAGGGACTAGGAGCTCCACCTATACACTCCCTATGCTAATTCCTTATTATTGCTACTTGTTAAATATCCCGAGCACACTCCAATTACTGATACTGAAACACCTGGGAATCTTGCCAGGGCTGTCATGACGTAACAGGGCATGTCACAGAAACCCTATGGGAAAAAGGAGGGCATATCATAGAAATCCTATGGAAAAGGGAGGGCATGCCATTGAATAGATTGACGGGATACTACTTTTGCATTTTTTCTCCTGTTATATTTTTTTAGTTGTCAAGTTACATTCTAACTTTTTTTTTATTGCTGTTCTACACCTGTACGTGTAAAGTTTGTTGGTGTTTAGCAGGAGGAGGGGGCGTTTAGTGATACAAGTTAGAGATATGAACATTTTGCTTATGTTTTGAAAACCTCAGAAATCTTCCTTAGAAAAATAGTTACTTCTACAGCGCCAAGGAAATCGATGCGGGATAAAAATCTTAGAAATTATTTTTTTAGTGTGCAGTTCATTTTTCAAACAGATCGTGGTAACGAACTGTAAGTAAGGAGTAACCCGGCTCTATAGTAACCGAAACTCTAAGAAACGGAATTTTGATACCAATCGATACATCAAAGACTCAGATTTTTATGTTGATTTCAAATATATAAGTTTCATCAAGTTTAGTCTTACCCATCAAAAGTTACGCGCCTGAGAAAATTTTCCTTATTTTAGAAGAAGGGGGAAACACCCCATAAAGTCATAGAACTTTAGTCAGAGAACCATACTGTTGAAGTTTCAAGCTCTTATCTGCAAAAATGTGGAATTTTGTATTTTAACCAGAAGGAAGATCACGGATGCGTGTTTATTTTTTTTTCTCCAGGGGCGATCGTATCGACCCAGTGGTCCTAGAATATCACGGGAGGGCTCATTCCAACTGAAAATAAAAGTTCTAGTGGCCTTTTTAAGTGACCAAAAATGGAGGGCAATCAGGCCCCCTCCCAAGCTCATTTTTTCCCGAAGTCAGCGGATAAAAATTTTGAGATAGCCATTTTGTTCAGCATGGTCTAAAAATACAATAACTATGTCTTTGAGGATGAATTAATCCCCCACAGTCCCCGGGGGAAAGTCTGCAAGTTATGAACTTTGCTGAGTGTTTACATATAGTATTGGTTATTGGGAAATATACAGTTGTTTTCAGGGGGATGTGTTATGGTAGTCGGTGGGGGGGGGGATTAAGTGGGAGGACCTTTCCATGGAGGAAGTTTTCATGGGGGAAGGGACACTGCTATTAAGGGGGCGCCGGATTTCCCAACATTATTTTTAAAAAAGATCAGAAATTAAAATTAAAAAAAAAACTATTTTTTCAACTGAAAGTAAGGAGCAACATCAAAACTTAAAACGAATAGAAATCATTACGTATATGGTTGGGTTTTCCCCTAGTCATTACTTCGCTGTTTTCGCTAAAGTTTTTTTTCATTCATCAGATCTGTTTATTCTAATTAATGGCCTTTGTGATTAAGGGGTCATTCTTAAAGAAATGGAACAAAATTTGAACTTTAGCGTAAAGAGCGAGGTATTGACTAGCGGGCGAACCCCTAATATATGTAATAAAAATATACGAATATAGAAGTTCATTACTTAAGTTATTTCGTAAGTTACGTCAGAACAAAATTTCGAGAAAGCCATTTAGCCAAAAAAAGTAAAATTAATATGCAAATTTAGTTTTAGTTATTTATGTACGGTGAGTCAAAATCAAAGCTGCATTAATTCAAAATCGTTCAGAAATTAAATAAAAAAATAAGTTTTTTTTAATTGAAAGTAAGGAGCGACATTAAAACTTAAAACGAACAAAAATTATTCCGGATATGAAAGGGGCTGTCCCCTTCTCAACGCCTCACTCTTTACGCTAAAGTTTGACTCTGTCTCAAAACTTTGTTTTTAAAACAATAAGAAACTTAAGATTAAGAGCGAGGTGTAGAGGAGGGAACAGCCCCTTTCATATACGGAACAATTTCTGTTCGTTTTAAATTTTAATGTCGCTCCTTACTTTCAGTAAAAAAACTTGTTTTTTTATTTAATAATATAGAAGAGCTGATGTTTTATTGCCTGCTCTGCATGGTATTAAACCTATTCAAAACGTTAAGCCCAAACCAATGTCGGTTCCATTATTGAAGAATAAGCTAGTTCCATACTGTATTCCTGTTCTCTGTGTCTAAACATGTATTGTTTTGTAAGTATAGATAATAAACTTTTTGTTGTAAATTTGAAGTTTTGCAGGAATATTCAGCTAGTTCCATATTAATATAGTTCATATTTATAAAGTACAAGGGTATTAAAAATTAAGCATAATTTTGTAATTGTTTATTGACTTTTCTACAGGGTTTGTCCGGAAAGTAATAGGACTGATTTTCTTTTGCCTCAACTGTACTTCAAACCGTGAGCGTGCCAACTGGATTCGGTAGAGGGTGTTTCTAGCTAACAAACGATCGTCTGGTCAGTTGTCTCCGAGCCCTTGGAGAGTCAGGACAGACATTTGTATGTGACGTGTTTCTGTGAGTGGTGCAGGCCGGAAATACAGCGTTCGTTAGAGCAGAGTTACGCTATTAAATTCTGTGTGAAACTCGGTAAATCTGCGACAGAGACGTTTGATATGATCAAACAGGCTTACCCAGATGTTGTTTTAACAAGAAGTGATGTGTTTGGTGGCATCGGGCCTTTTTGGAGGGCCGGGAAGAGGTCGTCAATGAAGATCGTGCTGGAAGACTTTCGACTAACACCGACAATGTGACTCGTGTGCGCAAAGTTTTGAACTCAGACCGTCAACTAAGTATTCTTTTAATTGCCCAAATGTTAAGTTTACTAAAATCTGTTGTTATGACATTATGACGGTGCATTTTAGCATGCGCAAGATATGCACGAAGATAGTCCCAAAAGTGGTCAAAGAAGACCAGAAAAAAGCGGCGAGTGGAGGTGTACCAAGAAAATTTGAACATGTTTGGAAGTGACCCCCAATTTTTGAACAGAGTAATCACAGGTGACTCCTGGATCTTTGAGTATGATCCCGAGACAAAGAGGCAATCTTCCGAGTGGCAATCGTCGGCGTCTCCTCGCCCAAAAAAGACAAGAATGAGCAAATTCAAAGTGAAAATGATGCTCATTGTCTTTTTTGACATTAAGGCATCATCCACCATAAATGTGTTCCTCCTGGACAAACCATCAACAAGTTTTATGTGGAAGTTCTCAAGATACTCAAACGAAGGGTCAATCGGGCTCGACAAGAGATCGCATCCGACTGGAAGTAGCATCAAGTCAACGCCCCGGCTCATACCGTCTTTCTCGTGAACAGCTAAGTGACCGTGGCCGGAATCACAACGCTTCCGCAGCCACTCTACATCCCATATGTGTCCTATGGCCTTTTTTTGCCTTGCCTGAAAAGGCCGATGAAAGGCTAATATATATATATATATATATATATATATATATATATATATATATATATATATATAATATATATATATATATATATATATATATATATATACATATATATATATATATATATATATATATATATATATATATATATATATATATATATAATATATATATATATATATATATATATATATATATATATATATATATATATATATATATATATATATATATATATATATATATATATATATGTATATGTATATATATATATATATATATATATATATATATATATATAATATATATATATATATATATATATATATATATATATATATATATATATATATATATATATACAAAAAAAAACACATCAAAAATTTATTTATATTCATTTTTGTTACGTTTTTACGAGTCAGACAAACATTTTGGGGGGTTTAAACCCCTCCCCCCCCCCAGATTCGGCCTTGATATATATACACTATTATTAGATATTTTCCCTTTCAGCATGAATTAGAACAGCTCTTTAATCTTCGTGGGTTCAAAAATAACATAGTGGGCTGGCAAACGTCAGGATTTCCATGACTTGGAAAAAAGGAAGCTTTATACGAAACTTCCGTTTTTCTTGCTAGACTCTTTAATCTTGAAGGCCCTAATCAAAATTCCATTGACGAGACATTTAAAGTTTAAATTCACAGCCCAATATCAAATTACTTGATATAAATGGCGATTTAAAATAAATGCACAGCAAAAACTCCGATCCTCCCAGGAAGTGAGGAAAATGTCTCTGAAGAAAAGGCGTTTCAACCTCATGACAGTGCAACGCCTACTCGGATGCAGGTTCATTGAGTAGTTTCCTATGCATCTTTGTTAGGCAATTTCATTGCCAACTTACCATGTGGGATTTAAAGATCCAAATATTTTAAGTACAAAGAAAGGAGATTTAAATCCACACATTACCGTCATCCATGCGAAACAGTCAATACTCTTTAACTCTGATTACCACCGCCCCGGCATCAAGACTTATGCCCAATAACCAGCTGAAAAAGTGGGTTTCTTGTTTGGAGGTGTAATTTAATTGATTAACCTTTTAAACCTTTATCAAAAGTTGTTGCTGGCATAAACCTTTCATCAAAACCCATGCAAGTTAAAATCAGATGTATTTTTTTTTCTTTACAATATACTAAGAAAAACATTTCTGCATATTTCGTTTTATTTTTGGCTCGATATATTTTCCGATACATTTTTCTTGAAAATCAAATTTTTACGTGAATCAAAGATGTGCAGTTTTTATATGTTAAAAATTGATGAAGCAGTATCACGATTATAAACACATGAAACGATTTGACTTAACTCTTAACAATAATAATTAAATAATAGTTAACAACATCTAAAATATTTACAAAAAAAAATCCTGTCTGATATTCTTTTGAGGCCGTCTTCAATGAATAAAAATTACACGAACAGAAATGGAAATAAATAACCAAGTTTAGCTTAAAACCAAGATAAATTTCCAAAACTAAGGGTATAGCTACCACCGTCTCAAACCATCCAAAGGCTAATGCATAGTTTGTACATTGCTGAACACAAAATATATTTAAAGCGGGTTTTCATTTATCATTATAACATCGAAATATTGAAAACTGCTCAAACTTCCAGAAATACTTGTTGCTATATATTGTGATGGTTTAACCAATCAATATATTTTATTGTTGGCAATATATTTTTATCAATATAAACCAAATGCATAGAAAATCCATTATTATTTATTGATTCGTCACATAAATTTCTTATATTTTTGATTGCAATGTAAACAAAAGATTAAGTATGGACAAACGATGCCTTTTTAAATAGCAAAAAAAAATTAAAAGTCATAAACGTATTTGTTCCGAGCAATTCTTTTTCTTTCCTATAATCTTAATGTGCACTGTGGTACGTTCGAAGGCGAATAAAAGACACATTGTTCGAAATATAACTTGTTCGATGAAGTGCGAATGGTGCACTAGCTTTTAAATGATTTGAGGGGGCCCTCTTTAAGCCAAAATAAAAGGCCGTATCCAAGGGGCTTCAGAGTTTGAAGACCCCCCGAAATGTTTGCGCGACTCGTAAAAGCCTAACAAAATACATATAGACAAATTCTTTATGTGTTTTAAAGCTTTCCACCCCTCTCCCCTTCCTGAAAAAATCTCCCACTCGAACAAAAAACTTGTATACGCCCTTGATCAAAATATATGTTTTATGGATTTGATCAAAATAAATGTTTTATGGAAAATTCTAGAATTACGCAGTTGACTGTTGTGTTATATCTTTTATTATATCAAAAGGGCCTCAGATCTTTAAATGTCCATTCGAATAAATCATCTGCTAATAATCTAAGATTACTGGTTCGATATAATCACCCCGGACACAAAAAAAAATTATGGGTGATAATTCTTCTCTAGAATAATACAAAATTTATATTTCATAGATAGTGGTTTTATCATTCGCATACATTTTGAATTACGCAATATAATTTTCATCAAGATCACATCCCTTTTTAGGGGAGTTTTAGCCTATATTTCTGAACTTGCTAATAGCTCTTGATGTGCAGCTTTAAGAAGGGCAACTTTAAGCTTTGCATATTTAGAATCAGCATAAATAATATATTTAATTGCTGTATACTGTAATCAAAACTTAATTTTTAGCGTTTCAGTTTCTATGGAAAAGGGTCGCTTTTTACTTGCAGATTGTTATTACGATTCGTTTGATCCAATGCTCAACTAATGTGAGAGAAGCTACCGCTACCAATCTTATACATTTCATCTTAATATTCGTAGATCAATTGACCAAAAGCATGTTGAGGGGGATGTTGAGCTAATCAAAAGGCACTAAGCGCACGTTGCCAGTTGCCACTAGTGCTACTATTACGACTGCTACGGCTTTTACTTCTACTGAGGTTAAGGATATTACGTGAACATTTAGGGGGGGGGGGGTTCTGAAGTAAATGAAAACACACTGTTTCCGTTCAGGTTACCAAAAAGATGTGTGAGCAATTTCTCAGGAATAGCTCAGAGTATTAAGTTGACACTGTCAGGGCGTGTTGAAAGAGACCTTAAACTGAGCAAAAGGCTCTCCGTGTATACTGCTACTACTACTGCTGTTACTTAAGGGGGATTTTGAACCGACCAAAAGGTACTATATGTATACTATTCCTACTAATTCTACTACTACTAATACTACTATTAACGCTGAGGGTATTTAGGAGACATTCATAGAAAATGTTGGGGTATGTTAAATTAAATTTAAACCCGTTGTATGTATGCAGGCTGTCAAATGGTCATATCAGAATGTATATCATGAACCGCCTCGTAGAGTATTAGGTTGCAACTTTCAGAGAACGCTGAGGGGCATGCTAAGCTAATCAAAATGCACTATATGCATTCTACTGTTACTAGTAGTAGTAGTGCTATAACTGTTGTTAGTGTCTGCATTACTAAGGCTAATGATACTTATGTGCAGCTTTCAGGGATTGTTGACGGATCAAAACACATTATGTGCATACAGGTTATCAATAGGACGTATCAGAAATATCTAAAAACGGGATAAAGTATTAAGTTGAAATTGTCAGGGCATGAGAAGGGAATTTTATACTAGATGAAAAAAGGTACAATGTGAATGTAATTACTGCTAATACTACTACTGCTATCACTAATAGTACTCCTATTGTTACTACTATTACTTCTGCTAGAATATAGGGTATATTCTATACCTTAGAACAGGATATAAAGTAGAAACTTGCATGGAAGGTTTATATTGCTTTAAAACTAAACCAAAAGGCATTATGTGTATGCTGGTTGCCAATAAGATGTCTCAGCAATATCTCAAGAATAACTCTGGGTATTAAGTTGAAACTTTCGGGGCTACTAATATTACTACTTCTGCTCTCACAATTGAACTAAATCAAAAGAGTGTTAGTGCATCCAGGTAGTCGAAATAGCATAGACATAATGTTTTAGGAACGATATTAAGTTTTATTTTACAGAAAAACTTGAGGAGATGCAAAACTAAATTAAACAATACTATATGTCTTTAGAAAATCAAAAGGACGGATGATACTAAAAATTGTTGAACAGTTCTCTCCAACATGTAAATGGTAAGCAAAACAATGGATTCTTAAAAAAAAATGAAAAAAATTAAAATATTCTTTTCCAGTGAAAAGCACTTATCTCAATAAAAAAGAGACCAGACATTAATTTTAAAAACTTTTCACAAAATAGGTTTTTCACAGAAAATTAAAGAGCTACATTAAGCAGAAATGAGCAGAAATATAATCAAATAATTTTCCAAGCGTAAAATTACCATAAAATACCATCAAATGATCAACGAAACCAAAAGCGAACAGAAATTACAATAAATAATTGAGTCAAACTCAAAACGAGCAGAAACTAAGATGAGTAGGGCTGACACCCCCCTAGCCTTTTAAAGAACAGAACATAGTTTATACTTTACTACTTATTTGGGGGGATTGCCCCTGTAAAAGGGCCCCTCTTTATGCAACAATCTTTTCCTATGTAGCATAAAATATTAATTCTACATGCTTACCGGCACACAGGTTCCTGGGGGGTGGGGGTGGGGGGTAAGTACTACCAAGAGCTTAATTTTCAGCGATTTTGATTGGTAATATTTCTTTTTTCCTATTAGTAGCCTATACATTGCTTCAATGTGTGGAAACATATGGATACAATGTATCTAAGCATAAGAGAACCCAACTGTAGAGGTCGCGACAGCTTCAGCCGCGTGGAATAATAAAAGTCAAACAGAATTTCCATCCCTTTGAAAAATAATGACCCTTGCCGAACAACCGAAATTCTGTATTTAAAATATTAATACACACAATTATCAGCCGTTTATTCTTTACACGTCTTTAGGAAGAAATGGGTCATCGCAACATAACTGCCTCCGAAACTGTAAGCTCATTACGTACTTTCCGATAATTTTATATTAAGTTGATATCTCCGAATTTAAACTCCATGAGCAAAAATTGTTGTTTTGTGCCACAGACTAGCAGAAAACACCTCTTTTCTGGAGTGCTGTCTCTTTACTACTTAAAAACAAGGAACTAAATTTTTTTAATATCCGTTCAAATGACTGTGTGCTTGATATTCATTGGACCAATCGCTCGATATGACCAATCCCGGAGGAAAAAATCAAAACAAAAACAAATCAAGCTCAAATTTTAAGTTTTATTTTGACCCGCGGATCCAACTCCACATAGATTTCTAATTTTAGAGCTCGTACCTTGGGAAGGTACGGATTGGTTTATTTGGTTGGCTTGTATTAGTTTAATATGTTAAATTTCTTTCACTTTACTATCTAAAGAATAAGAAAAACTTTTAATTTGGGACGGTCGCTTATTTTTGGTCACCTTCTGCCTATCCGTTTCTACGTTTAATTTCGATGCTCGTACCAGATGACTCAGAAATGCCCGTGCCAGTCCAATTATTTTTTAGCCTTGCCAGTTAATTTTAAGGCTAATTTTGTGTTCAATCATTCAGAGTCAAAATAAAACCGAAACAGTTGAGCACGTTTCTTTGTAGAACGTTGATTTTACAAAGTTTTTTTTTGTCATATCTCTTATCTTACCGACCTGTTCAATTGGTACATTAGAAATTGGGGAGAACTCCTGAACGAATAACTTCAATATAAAAGAGGACTGCTTCTCCACTTTTTGGGAGGGGAGCGACAATTTTGAAACACTATTCCTCCCTTCCCCCGCAAAACCTGGGGTTTATAGTATATTTCTAAAATATACAGATTTGCAGCAGCAATTTTAAAGTTGACCACTAGCCCTTCCCGGCCAGCTTGTCTTGGACGCTATGCATCGTCCATATAGACTGTTTGTCCACTGACTGGTAGAATTCAATGACGCTATGCCTGTACCAACAGTCAAACCCCATGGAGGGTGGTACTGAATCTCTTCTTATAAGTCCTGTCACAAGAAGGATCCTGAATGCTAAAAACAACTTTGTATTTTGTTACTTGAATAGTCTATTCTGTTCTTGACAAAAGAAATGTTCCTAGGTTGAATTATTCTAGTTACTACTGCATACGCAGCCAGTTGACAGCCGTACCAACAGTCAGTAGAAGGTGAAAAAATTCAAAGCGGTCTGCTTAGCAGTATCTATATGACCTTACTGGTTAACAAAATTAGCCCCTGGCAAAACCAAAAAAGAACTCACCAATGTTTTTTGACTATTCGCAACAAATTTCTAAAATTGTAATTTGTCCTCTCTCCAGTAGCTACAAAGAATTTTAAAGCCTATTAAGTACATTAAAAACAGGATACTGAACCCTTTGTCACTGCGCACTCTGTAATGATGACTGATTTGTGGAATATACAATATATAGTCTACAAATAGAAATACCAAGTAATTTGTAGTAATCTTAATATTAACCTACAGAAAAATTAAACTTTTGAAATAATACATACTAAAATATAAGTTTATTTACTTATCCAAGGTAGCCCATCGTTTGGGTGTGGTATATATTATTCTATCGAAAAGTATAACAAACACAGAGATGAAGAACTTCAAAACCTGGAAACTGCGTTTCAGGAATAGTCTTTCAGCTCATAACCCTCAACTTTTAGCACTAACAACTTCAATTGGCACGCGCTTTCCTCGCTCGGTTGACAGACCAGATCAGAATCCCTCCTCCGCACATCTGCTTATTCCGATTGATTTTTAACGTATTCAGCAAATTGATAGTCGTTCAGCCAGCAGAAAGATAAAATAAGAATCACCTGCTCTTTGTGATAAGAGATGGACCCCTAGACCAATTTATTCCCTCTGCAGTAATGTTGTATACCGGTCGATTTTTTTTTACTAACATTACTGCAGAGGGACAGAAACAGATATCCCCAAATTGTTAAATAATGGAGTGGAGTGAGGCCTTACGGAGTATAAGTTAACAATGAAGTATTTGGAGATAATGCGGCTAAGCGAAAGTACAAGGGTGTAACAGTTTGTGCCACATGGAGTACCAAAGAAATAAGTTTTTACGATTGTGCTGCATGTATGCTTCTATTTCAAATTCAGCTCATTTCCCCAGAATTTCTGTTTGAAGTTCAAGCAATAAGTAATTACCTATCAGCTGGTATAGGCCCAAAATAGATAAGCGGTCTAAAAATTGGCAGCAAGATGTAAATTTTCTTTTCCTCCTCCTGAACCAAGTCAAATTAATTAATTGAATGATTAATTGATTAAGCTAATTAATTAATTGTTTTGACTGGTTAATTTAAATCAAGTTGAAGTCAATTAATCAAAGCTAATTAATTGATTGAGAATGCCGTTTACCGTTATATGTGTTTTCCGCAGCGTATATTACTATTATCGGACTTGTTAGGGTTATACCTGCAATCGTTCATTTGTGTTAATTTATGCTTTATACTAAATGAAAAAAAGAAGCCACTGATTTGCTCAATAGTAACCGATAACTTAACAAACAAAGTCCGAAACTAAAAGAATCAAATTTTGTTGCTTATTAAAAACGTATAAAATTCATCAAGTTTAGTGTCGCCTTCAAAAGTTACGAGCCTGAGAACATTTGCCGCATTTTTCAAAAAGGGGATAAAGACCCCCAAAACATCAAGTGATCTTAATGAAAATCAGACCGTCAGCATATCAGATAACCCTACTGTAGAGGTTTCTGCCTGCTGTATACAAAAATGTGGAATTTTGAATTTTTTCCCAGAAGAAAGATCATTGATGTGTGTTTATTTGTTGTTTTTTTCCCCAGGGGTGATCGTATCGAACCAGTGATCCTAGAATATTGGGAGAGGGTTCATTTGATCAGAAATCAAAATTTCTAGCGCCCTTTTTAAGTTACCAAAAATTTTGGAGGGGAGCTAGCCCCCTTCACATGCCCCTTTTTTCCAAAATGTTGTCTGATCAAAATTTTGAGATAGCCATTTTGTTCAGTATAGTCGAAAGATCTATTGCATATCTTCCAGGAAGAATTGACCCCCCCCCCCCTCCAGCATTCGGGGGAAAGGCTACAAGCTATGAACCTTGCCCATTGTTTACATATAATAATGGTTATTGGGAAGAATACAGCTATGATATTCGGGGGGATTTTTCTGGCGGGGGGTTTTAATGATGGGGGTATTACATGGGAGGATCTTTCTATGGGGGAATATTTCATGGGGGAAAGGAATTTTCCATGGAGGGGGAGCCAGATTTCCTGGCATTGTTTAAAAAACGATCTGAAACTAAATAAAAAAGAGTTTTTTTCTGAAAGCAAGGAGCAGCATTAAAACTTAAAACGAACAATAATTTTTAAGTGTATTTCGGGGGTTGGCCCCTCCTCAATACCTCGCTTTTTACGCTATGTTTTCTTAGAACTCTTAAAAAAGCTTATTATTCTAATTAAATGGCCCTTGTGTTTCAGTTGTCGTTCTTAAAGAATTGGGACAAAGCGTCAAACTTAAGCGCAAAGAGGGAGTTGTCTAGGAGGGGTAATCCCCCTCATGTACATAATAATTTCTGTTCGTTTTAAGTTTTAATGTTGCTCCTTACTTTCAGGTGAAAAGCTTGTTTTTTTATTTAATTCCATCAGAATCAGCTGAGAATTAAATTGCAGTTGACTACAGTTTCAGCCACAAGTTGCTACGATGTCAAATACAAATAAAGTGGAATATCTAGCTATTCAAGCTAATCATGTAAAGTCAGTTTACATTTTACTCAGAGAAAGCACACAAGTTCTTCTAAGAAAATTGATATGCACATTTTTTTAGATGAGTCTTAAGTTTACGAGCAGTGCTGTGATCTATTAATACTTTTTATAATTACATAAAAAATTGGAGCGACTACAAAAATATAGTTTCCTACATCATTAAACTTTAAGTATCTGGTCTACTCCTGGGTGGTAAAGCAGATGGTACTCTTCTAATAAACACCAGGAAAACTGAATCATTAAAACACCTGTCCTTGCTTGAAAGTGTAACCCCCCTGGTGGTCAGCAGCTTCTGTGTAACATACATGTCATTCCTATTGGTCATTAACTAGATTGTAATTTTGAAGCTATTACAAATAAGCGGCTGAAATCGCTCCAGTATCCTATTACTCTATTTTGCCGTGGTTTATCAATTATTATTTAAAGATAGAGAAGCAACATTTGAACAATATTTCTTTTTTCGCCAGCCAGAATATGCTGAAAATTGTTGGTTAAAAACAATGGAGTGATCACAATTTGGATTTCTATATAAATGTCTATTAGTAACAATAATAATGTCGTAATTGCAACAATCCATATTACAGTGAAAACTAGTAAAAAAAAAAGACGGACTAAAAAATAACTGGTAACAAAAAATTTGGTCTAAGCCAAAAATTCAGGCACGCCACGGTGGTCAATAGTCGATCAAGCACTATTCACAAGAATGACGGATTCAAGTCTGAATAAAATCGGCATCTCTCTCCATCCCCTTCAGAAGTAACTCCAATTGTCTCAGAAGGAAGTTCTGATCTGTCAAGATATATATTGCGCTGAAATTTATCATGCCCTCCATTTTGCTGCAAATCAAGTCCATAACTTTGCAACGAGTCGGTAAAGGACTCGTCCGAAACCGAAATCTTGGATATCCTACTAGCTGAATATCCGAGATTTGGGCTTCAAATTCAACTCTTCAAATCGGATATCAGCCTATTTAATTACAAAACTGACTCTTATGTTCTAACCATAACCCTCGGTTATGGATTTGTCCAACCCGTTGATCATTTTAATTATATTAATTAAAAAAAACTGTCCGAAAAATAAGTTTTTCAAAGAAAAGTAAAGGCCATTTTAAACTTAAGCTCAGGAGATACAAATACCTGTTAAAATTCAAACTCAAAACGACCAGAAATTACTATTAAAGAATAAATGAAACCAGAAACGAACAGAAATTAAATAAACAATCATAGCAAAAAACATACAACAAGTAATAATATAAATGAATAAATAGATCTTAAAGCGAGTAATGCTTAGATTGAATATGAAAATCAAGCTGAAAACGAAAACAAATATTTTGCTTTTAAAGTATAAATGAAACTTAAAACGAACAGAAATTAAATAACAATCAATGCGAACAAACATACAATATATATATATATTAATGTAAATGAATAAATAAATCTTAAAACGAGTGGAACTTAAATTGAATACGCAAATCAAGTTTGAATCGAATAAAAATAACTAAAAACAACTCTATCGCCTCACTACAGAAGCCTGGATTTTTTTTCAGTAAAGTACAAATTATATTCTGGCTTTTAGAAAGCATAGGGGTTTTGAACCCTACTCATATTAATTTATGCTCGTTTTGAGTTTGACTCTAATATTTATTTTAATATTTGTTCGTTTTGGGTTTCATTTATTTATTGATACTGATTTGGGATAGTTGTATGCTTGGTAGATTATATGATAGTCCGGACGCCAGGTGTTGAAAGTGTGAATCATACCACGACGGAATGGGGCTGCTACGAGAATTAGCGTACCCTCCAGCCCCTAAATTTATCATGCGGATTCAAAAATACCAATGGCACTTGCTTGCGAGTAGTGGAACACTCCGAAACTTGACATTTTATTATATTTTGGTGTTTCATGCAAGAAAATGCATGTTCCACAAAGTTTGAGGTGCAGTTTTCCGCTCAAATAGAAATGTCTAGAAGCCATAGAATGTTTTCATAACAAACCAACAGGATTAGTTAGAAAAAATGGCAGAGTTAAAAAAAAATGGCAAAACTATATGAGTCTTGAACAGTCTTGGAAAGTATAAACAAAATCAAATTGAATATTAGATATATAATGATATTAATTGTTGAAAGATCCATCAGTTCAAGATTTTTTTTTTCACTGTAATTTTATTTTCATTTTCAATGCTGTAAGAACTGGAAAATAATAAATTTGTAATATACGAGTAATTCGTTTTCAGTGAAGCACATATGACGCAGAAGGCTTTAGGTTTTTACAGTTAAAGAAGGGGGCAGTATCCAAATTTTGTTTATAGTGAAACTATATTTGTCTTGACTAATCTTGAAAAGAACTAATTAGTTAAACTGAATGTTTGATGCATAATGATATTAATTGCTAAAAGCTCATCAGTTCAAAATTTAACTGTAATTTTAATATTTATTTTACATATTAAGTACAAAAGAAAACATTTGTAATATAATTCGTTTTCAGTAAAGCGCCAATGACGCAGTAGGTTTTAGGCTTCTGCAGTGAGGCGATACCCAAACTCTGGTTTGTAGTTACTTTTATTTGATTCAAACTTGATTTGCATATTCAATTTAAGTTTCATTCGTTTTAAGATTTATTTATTCATTTACATTAATATATATTGTATGTTTGTTCGCATTTATTGTTATTTAATTTCTGTTCGTTTTAAGTTTCATTTATACTTTAATAGCAAAATATTTGTTTTCGTTTTAAGCTTGATTTTCATATTGAATCTAAGCATTACTCGCTTTAAGATCTATTTATTCATTTATATTATTACTTGATGTATGTTTTTTGCTATGATTGTTTATTTAATTTCTGTTCGTTTTGGGTTTCATTTATTCTTAATAGTAATTTCTGGTCGTTTTGAGTTTGAATTTTAACAAGTATTTGTATCTCCTGAGCTTAAGTTTAAAATGGCCTTTACTTTTCCTTGAAAAACTTATTTTTCTAAAAGTTTTTTTTTAAATTAATTTTTGAACGTTTTTGATTGCAAAAAGTTTCAAGTTTTTATGGCATGAGGGGGGGGGGTGCTTACTGTCCGATTATTCTTGACTTTAAAAAACGGATCTAGAACTTTCAATTTAAATTGAATGAGGCTTTTTTCAAAGTCTATACGATTACCTCTTTGATAAAAACCTTATATATGAACAATAGACAGCTTGCATAACTACAACGCCTACCCCCGGGCCCTGATGGGCTGTGTCGACACCGGAGTTTTTTGTTATCAGAACTTTGAACTATTTTAACAAAATGTCTATCTCAAAATTTTTACCTGATGCATTTAGGGCGTGGAGGAGGGGGGCTAGTCACCCTCCAATCTCTTTTGACTCTCAAAAAGTGAACAAGAACTTTCAATTTTCAGTCAAATGAGACCTCTCCAAAGTTTATACAAGCATCCCTTCCATAAGAAATAATGGGAAGGATTCGGAGAATCCTTAAATTACAACTCTTGCCCTGAGGGCTGTGGGGGAGTTGTCATCCTCAAAGACCTAATTTCCAGAACTTAAAACTACGTTTAATAAAATTGCTGTCTCAAAATTTTGATTGGATGTGTTTGGGGGAAAGGTGGGCGTGAGAGGGGGGTTAGTTGCCCTCAAATCACTTTCGACTACTAAAAAGGGCCCTTTGAATTTCCAATCAAATGAGCCTTTTTTGAAGTTTCTACGACACCGCCTTCTATAATAACCTTTTTCGACTATTAAAAAGGGTCCTTTGAATTTCCAATCCAATGAGCCTTTTTTGAAGTTTCTTACGACAACACCTTCTATAAAAACCTTATATGCCCCCAGGTCATATCTTAAAACCCTTGCCCTGAAGGTTGTAGGGGAGTGTCCTCCTCAAAAACACTTTTCTATCTGGAAATCAACTACGCTGAACAAAATGGCTATCTCAAAATTTTGATTGGATGTGTTTGGGGAAATGATCGTCGTCGGGGGGGGGGGGGGGGGCTAGTAGCACGCCAATCACTTTCGACTATTAAAAAGGGCACTAGCCCTTTAATTTCCAATCGAATGAGCCTGTTTTGAAGTTTCTACGACAACGCCTTCTATAAAACCTTATATGCCCCCAGGGCATAACTTAAAACCCTTGCCCTGAGGGTTGTGGGGAGTGTCCTCCTCGAAAACGTATTTTCTATCTGGAAATCAACTACGCTGAACAAAATGGCTATCTGAAAATTTTGATTGGATGTGTTTGGGGAAATGATGAGCGTGGGGGGGGGGGCTAGTTACACTCCAATCACTTTCGACTATTAAAAAGGGCACTAGCCCCATAATTTCCAATCGAATGAGCCTGTTTTGAAGTTTCTACGACAACGCCTTCTATAAAAACTTTATATACCCCCAGGGCATAACTTTAAACCCTTGCCCTGAGGGTTGAGGGGGAGTATCCTCCTCAAAAATATATTTTCTATTTGGAAATCAACTACGCTGAACAAAATGGCTATCTGAAAATTTTGATTGGATGTGTTTGGGGAAATGATGAGCGTGGGGGGGGGCTAGTTACACTCCAATCACTTTCGACTATTAAAAAGGGCACTAGCCCTATAATTTCCAATCGAATGAGCCTGTTTTGAAGTTTCTACGACAACGCCTTCTATAAAAACTTTATATACCCCCAGGGCATAACTTAAAACCCTTGCCCTGAGGGTTGAGGGGGAGTATCCTCCTCAAAAATATATTATATATCTGGAAATCAACTACACTGATCAAAATGGCTATCTGAAAATTTTGATTGGATGTGTTTGGGGGAATGATGGACGTGGGGGGGGGGGCTAGTTGCCCTCCAATCATTTTCGACTATTAAAAGGGCACTAACCCTTTAATTTCCAATCGAATGAGCCTGTTTTAAAGTTTCTACGACAACGCCTTCTATAAAAACCTTATATGCCCCCAGGGCATAACTTAAAACCCTTGCCCTGAGGGTTGTGGGGGAGTGTCCTCCTCAAAAATATATTTTCTATTTGGAAATCAACTACGCCGAACAAAATGGCTATGTGAAAATTTTGATTGGATGTGTTTGGGGAAATGATGGGCGTGGGGGGGAAGGGGGCTAGTTACAACCCATTCACTTTCGACTATTAAAAAGGGCACTAGCCCTTTAATTTCCAATCGGATGAGTCTGTTTTGAAGTTTCTACAACAACGCCTTTTATAAAAACCTTATATGCCCCCAGGCCATAACTTAAAACCCTTGCCCTGAGGGTTTTGGGGGAGTATCCTCCTCAAAAATATATTTTCTATGTGGAAATCAACTATGCTGAACAAAATGGCTATCTCAAAATTTTGATTGGATGTGTTTGGGGGAATGATGGGCGTGGGGGGGGCTATTTGCCCTCCAATCATTTTCGACTATTAAAAAGGGCACTAGCTCTTTAATTTCCAATCGAATGAGCCTGTTTTGAAATTTCTACGACAACGCCTTCTATAAGAACCTTATATGCCCCCAGGGCATAACTTAAAAACCCTTGCCCTGAGTGTTGTGGGGGAGTATCCTCCTCAAAAATATATTTTCTATCTGGAAATCAACTACGCTGAACAAAATGGCTATCTGAAAATTTTGATTGGATGTGTTTGGGGAAATGATAGGCGTGGGGGGGGGGAGGGGGCTAGTTACCCTCCAATCACTTTCGACTATTAAAAAGGGCACTAGCTCTTTAATTTCCAATCGAATGAGCCTGTTTTGAAGTTTCTACGACAACGCCTCCTATAAGAACCTTATATGCCCGCAGGGCATAACTTAAAACCCTTGCCCTGAGGGTTGTGGGGGAGTATCCTCCTCAAAAATATATTTTCTATCTGGAAATCAACTACGCTGAACAAAATGGCTATCTGAAAATTTTGATTGGATGTGTTTGGGGGAATGATGGGCGTGGGGGGGCTAGTTGCCCTCCAATCATTTTCGACTATCAAAACGGGCACTAGCCCTTTAATTTCCAATCGAATGAGCCTGTTTTGAAGTTTCTACGACAACACCTTCTATAAAAACCTTATATGCCCCCAGGGCATAAATTAAAACCCTTGCCCTGAGGGTTGTGGGGGAGTGTCCTCCTCAAAAATACATTTTCTATCTGGAAATCAACTACGCTGAACAAAATGGCTATCTGAAAATTTTGATTGGACGTGTTTGGGGAAATGATGGGCGTGGGGGGAGGAGGGGGGCTAGTTACACTCCAATCACTTTCGACTATTATAAAGGGCACTAGCTCTTTAATTTCCAATCGAATGAGCCTGTTTTGAAGTTTCTACGACAACGCCTTCTATAAAAAGCTTATAACCCCCCAGTGCATAACTTAAAATCCTTGCCCTGAGGGTTGTGGGGGAGTATCCTCCTCAAAAATATATTTTCTATCTGGAAATCAACTACGCCGAACAAAATGGCTATCTCAAAATTTTGATTGGACGTGTTCGGGGGAATGATGGGCGTCGGGGGGGGGGGGGGCTAGTTGCCCTCCAATCATTTTCGACTATTAAAAAAGGCACTAGAACTCTCGATTTCCAATCGAATGAGCCCCCTTTGAAGCTTCTACGATGACCCCTTCCATATGAAGTGCCTCTGGAAAAAAAAAAAAAAATAATAATAAAACATTGGAGCCGTATGGCCTTTACTATAGGCAACGCTACAGCGTTGCCTCTGATAGGTCTACCCATAGTTTCGTCAAACCGCCACGACAAGAAACTTCTCCTTGATCAACTTAAAGGGCAAATTTCGGCGTCTTGTGCCTCTATCGTACCGTGCAATCTCTGATTCGACTAGCCGCTTCTAGCAAGTCTGCACAACGCTGTCACCCAAGGGCGTAATTTTCTATAGGGAAGGGAGAACAACCCCTCCAGACCCCAGTCCACCCCCTCCCCCAACCTCAGTTTTCCCTCTCCCCCCAACTGAAATATTAGTGTCTTCAAAAATCTTGTCGAAACTAAGATAGGCCTACATAATTTAACCATCCACAGAAACAGACCAGTTTTTTTTTGCATACCTTTGCCTTTATGGTACTATATGGATCGTTTATCATTTGTCATTTTCACTGGATTTGAAAAAATTGGCTCCTACTTTGCCATCCTCAGGATTTTGACGAAATTACGCCCTGCTGTCTCCCTTCCTTACATACTGCACGCTCACGCTAATCCCTTCAGGAAACGTCTCACTGAACTGTCCAGAACAAAAATAGATTAACGTATTTGCGTTTTGCGAAATATTTTGTTCATACTACAGGAATACGCGAGGCACTTCAAAGTTCAAATTCGCTGATACCAACGTCGCCGTTGTTAGAGGGATATAAAAGCACAATAGAAATGTTAATTTACTCAAATGGTTCCATCTGCTCATGCAGTGATTTTCCTTTTTGCAATTTTTGTTCTCTTTTCGTAGTTTCGGAACCCTTTTCCGTTTTCTCTGTTTGTTCAATTTTCTCTTCTCCTTTTTTCTCAAGTGCTCCATCATGTTATGAGTTGATATGACGCGTTTTCCAATAAATAAATATACTT
The DNA here is from genome assembly GCA_027921565.1 of Artemia sinica. Classification (NCBI taxonomy): domain Eukaryota; kingdom Metazoa; phylum Arthropoda; class Branchiopoda; order Anostraca; family Artemiidae; genus Artemia; species Artemia sinica. The sequence continues at coordinate 54,399,627 of CM051256.1, read as the reverse complement.
GACAGGATTTATAACCGTAGGACACAAATTATTTCTCAAAATTAATGTTAAAATTGATATATTGGACTTTCTTCTCTACCACCGTTCCAAAATGAGATGATTGGCTACCGAGAGAGTAAAAGATAACGTATAACTTGTACGTTATAATTCAGGGATATCTCTTTTGTCATTCTTGCTGAATTTAAATTTCAAGTAAAACACCCCAAGCTGCAAAAAAAAAAAAATGCAACAATATTCTCAACAAAAAAAAATTTTAAACAAGAAAAACGGGTTTTAATTTTCTATAAAGTAGTGAAATACAAAACAATTAATTATGCACAAAAGCTCCGAATATTTCGGCCCCACATCCGGGAGCCTTTCTCAACGGAAAAAAAAAAAAATAAATAAATAAAACAAAAAACTTAACTTACATCACAATACTAAACACATAAAGAGAAAGAAAAAAAAACACAAAAGAAAAAATATAAATAAATAAGAAACAAAACTCACATATTAAATAAACACTTCCATGCACTGAATGTCTATAATGAATCATTATGAATCATTATAGACATTCAGTGCATGGAAGTGTTTATTTAATATGTGAGTTTTGTTTCTTATTTATTTATATTTTTTCTTTTGTGTTTTTTTTTCTTTCTCTTTATGTGTTTAGTATTGTGATGTAAGTTAAGTTTTTTGTTTTATTTATTTATTTTTTTTTTTCCGTTGAGAAAGGCTCCCGGATGTGGGGCCGAAATATTCGGAGCTTTTGTGCATAATTAATTGTTTTGTATTTCACTACTTTATAGAAAATTAAAACCCGTTTTTCTTGTTTAAAATTTTTTTTGTTTTTAATGGAAAAGCAGTGTGGTCTAAGAAATTATTTACAATATTCTCAGTGCTTTTTTCGATTTGCCTGACATTTTTCATATTTTCCAGCTAATCTACATTTTTTAAAAACTGTCTTGAATTGCAACCCCCCCCCCAATCCATTCTGAACATATTCCTATGTACGGCGCTGTTGAGAATGGGGTTGTGTTCATAAGAATTAGAGTACGGGTGAATAAGTTATCGCTTAACATGCGTTTCGCAGAGCCTTACATAAGCATATTTTCTAACTGAAAGGAAATCACAAGCAGGAAAGGAGTATGGGGTTTAGAATCTTGGCAAAGTTACAGTGTTTTATTAAAATGCTCAAGAACAGTTGAGGTGAAATTAATTTTTCCCTCAAGTTTTTCCTGAAGAACTGGAAGAATATTCTCGGTTAAGTAAAATTGGCCCCTCAGAGGAAACTTGATTCCTATTTTGACCCTAGGTACGGAAGTATTAAAGTTAAGCGAAAAATACACAAGAAGCATTAGGCAAGTGTAATGTCATGTATGCATAGTATTGTGGTCAGCATTGAAACGCGTGGCAGGTTTGCCTCTTGGGTTCATCAGTCCGCGTCGAAAATGCCAGCTGTAAAGAAACTTCCTTTGACATGATAAACGATTGCATGTTGTCTTCACGCTAATCTACGTCTTTATTTTTTCTCCCTTGAGTTCTTTCGCACAAGGCATTGTTGCCATGTTTCCTATCCAAGATCCGGCAAAATGAAACAAAGAGGAAAACAAAAGCTGGTATTCTTAGAGTCGTGCAAAGTGAGCTTTAATCATTTGAAACAAAATTACCACTTTCTAGAATTGAACTTTCTTCTTTCGTTTAAGAACTACACAGTAACAACTTAAAATAAAAACAATCATTGGATTCAAATCCATGCTTCTATCGATGTTGCTTTGTTCTAAGAAATCATGGTCGCGTTCCCAGAAAAAGGGACAAGGGGTAATTAAAAACTTTACCTATAAATGTGCAATAGTTAAAACTTCCTTGTGGCTGGGTCTTCAGATCCAAAAATGAAAAATTGAGAAAAACATCAAAAATTGAATATTTCCAGGAATAGCATAAATTATCCCAGCCCTATAATTCTAACTTTTACTGCAAGGCAAAATATTAAAGGGGGTAATCTTCCCGGGTACACGCTAGGGAATGGCCAGCAGGGGGCCGTGGCCACTCTGGAAACCGAGGACTATGCAGTAATTATGAGGAAGTCAAAGAAAAGAGAACACAGTAGGGAAAAAATATGGAAAAAAACATATATTGCTGCCTGCCAATAGGTTTTGAACCTTATTAGGAGTAATATGAGTTCTATTTTTTGGCTGAGTGACCACTTTCCAGTTTTCCACAAAAAGTTTTTCTATATGACATTTTTTGGAGTAAAAAAAAAAAAATCGAATTCTTTATAGTAAGTGAATGGTAAGTAAATAGCGATTAATAACGAAAACTTCAGATCCTAAATATTGACAACATTCAATCAAAGAACCAGCTTTTTATTCCAAATTTGTATTTATTTTAAATTTCAAGTTAGACATTTCAAGTTATTTGTACATAAGAAAGCTTATATAATTACAGAAAAAGAAGGAAAACAACTTAAAAGGGGGCAATTCTTACAAAAATGCACAGTGAAACTGAGCATGCCTGAATACCCTTGAGCCGGTATCTGAAGCCACTATAACAAGAAATGTTTAGTACTGTATTTTCACCTAGAACGGGTGTGTTTTTTGTGTTTTATTATTATTTATTTATTTTTCATTTTTATCAGGAATGATTGTACTTAAAATTTTTATAATTATGAAGTATAAAGCCGTTAATAATATTTCGGTTTTTGTATTCAAAATTACATTAAAAACATCAGTATTACAGTAGGGTGTATCTATGGAATTTGCCCACTTTATGTTCCTTGGCAGCTTTCCAAGGCAGATTACCAGACTGGTTGGGAGATTACGTTCCTTGGCACCTTTTCAGAGCATGTACTTATGCAACGTGATTAAACACGCTTTTACAATCGGAATTCATTGATTGACATTTGCAAAAAAGGGGTAATTAGTGATTGGATAATTTTTTAACATGAAATCTCTGAATAAAATATTTTTTGGAGCATGTACTTGACGATGGAGAAAAAGGATTAAAGTGATTAGCAATTACGAGCGGGGATTCCCCGCTGTTTTTTTTTGTTTTTTTTTTTAAATCAAAAACTAGAGATTGTCAAATTGCGTATTTAGGAATTGTTTTGATTGACATTTTTGCAAAAAGGGATAAGGAATTCGCAAATTGGACACTATGAACGATATTAATTAATGTTTTGAATAATAGGAGTGTGTCATGAAGGGTAGAACTAAGGAGTCGGCATTATCATATATAACTTCGGTAATCAATGGAGCTCTTGATAATAATCTCAGAGTCGCTGGTTTTTTCTGGATTTCATCAAGGCATTTGACACTGTTGACCACCAAATATTATTGCGAAAATGTAAATTTTATGGACTAAGAGGGACTACTTTGGCTTTGCTTCATAGTTACCTCCAGAATAGAGAGCAGTACGTTAACCTTAATGTAAAGTAAAAGCCTTCAAGTAGAAGTCTTTTAATTGTGGTGTCCCCCAGGGCTCTGTGTTAGGTCCAACTCTTTTTTTGATTTTTATTAATGATTTGCCAAATGCTGTTACAACTACTTCTAAAATTAGGAATTTAGTCGATTCTGCGCCTTCTGGGCCAGGATATCTACACCCTCTTTTGCTGATGATGCGATATTGATGTGTATTGCTTCACTGAACAACTACTTACCTCTACAATTAATGCAGCGACGACCAAAACATGTCTATGGTTGAAGGTAAACCGGCTTGACCTAAATATAAGTAAGCCAATTTTTTTTTTATCTTTTCACAGTCTCTAAATTATTATCTTTGGATTACTGAAATATCTTCACCAATGGGATTTGTTAAGCGGTCGAGGTTCGCTAAGTACCTTGGGATTATTATGTACTGTACTTATAAGGCATAGTTACTGTACTTTTCAACTACGTTGAATAAAATGACTATCGTAAAATTTTGATAAGACGACTTTGAGTAAAAAAGGGACGTAAGAAACAAACAAACAAATAAATAAACACGCATCCGTGATCTTTCTTTTGGCAAAAAAGTATAAAATTCTCCATTTTTGTAGATGGGAGCTTGAAACTTCTACAATAGAGTTCTCGGATACGCTGAATCTGATGGTATGATTTTCATTAAGATTCCTTTCCCGGGGGTGTTTCCCGTCTTTTCCGAAAATCAGTCAAAATTTTCTCAGGCTCGTAGCTTTTGATTGGTAAGACTAAACTTAATGAATCTTATATATTCAGAATCACATGATAAATCAATTATTTTGGTATATCCATTGATATCAAAATTCCCTTTTTTTTTACATTTCCAGTTACTATTGAGCTGCGTCGCTCCTTACTTACAGTTCGTTACTAACTGTTTGGTATACCACTATGACTGATGCATCACAGTTTTATAAAATGTAGAAAACACTATAAAAATAAAAACCTTTATACCACCTAATTTTATGTTTTATAACTTTTGAATACGAGTTCCAAAAACTTCTTATAAGTTTGGCCTAATTCACAACGTTTAGAATCGTCAATCAAAATGTCAATACGGTTACTGTTTTTCAACGTCGTAATATTCAGGACGCAATTTTCATATTATTTTAAATATCTGAGAATGTTAGGGCTTCAAGAAAAGCAATGATTCCACCAGTACAGGCCAGGGACCAATGGCTCCTTCTCAATTCTCAACAAAACAGTTTAAAGGCTCAATACTTGCAGCAAGACATTCGCGAGTCCACTGGTCGAATGGTGGGCTTACGCAAGCCTGCACCAAACTTCGTAATTAGATAGTTTTCTACACTTCGCGATGTAATTCTATCAACGAGTGGGAATATTCTGGCATAATAATATTCCAGGCACATGACCCGGAGCATTACATATTCATGCCTAGAACATTAGACTACAATAGGGCAGCAAACGATAATAAAAGAGAAGTTTAAACATTCCACAAAAATATAAAAACCAGAAAGACTGTTCATAACTCAGAATCAAAAGCAACACTATGTCGTTAGCTAGATACAAATTCCTACAAGGAGCGCCTCTCTCTTAAGATTACCTTCCAACACTGTTTGCAGTCATTGTCTTAAGTGAATCCGTGAAAGCTCTACCCCAATACCACTATGAAGCTGTGCAAGTAGGAAATCTCCTCTGGGAATAGGCGAAAAACAGAAGTGACGATGGAGTCAATATACCGAAGCAATCCCACATTACCGAAAAGCATGAGCCTTTTATCGGTGCAGTGGCTTATTTTAGTTGGCGAATAACGGTAGGAGGGACCCTTTATTTTTAGACAACAGCGTAAATAAAGCTTAAATAGAACCCCATCCTATTTTCATTATTCATCATAGCACCCGCTAAGGGGTTTTGGAACGAATATTGATTTGGATGAAAAAAAAGCGGGATCTTTCCTGATCATCGTACATCTACTTACAAGAAGAGGAACAGGAAGAAGAAGATGGGATCTCTGCCAATCGTTTTATGATGCATTAAGGCAAATCCTCTTCTTAAAGCTTCTTCGGGTCAGATACGGGGAAAATATCCAGATATATGGGATGAAAATCTGCATAGTCTTGTGGTTTTATAGGGCTGACGCAAATCTAACCCCATCATGTTACAGCTTTTAGTATAGACAAATATTAATAAACCCTCCCGCTCCACATGCCATGACAGCTTCAACTTAATAGTAGCAGCAGCAATAGCAGCAGCATTAGTAATAGTACTAAAGTATTTCATTTATTTTACATTTAGGTGAGATTAAATAAGAAAAATTTACATCAAGACTTTGAATGAACTCTGTCATTGAACTCTCTCCGGAAAAAAAACCTGGTGAATAATCCGGCAGTTCATTATTTTGTGAATGACCCGAAAGTTAATTATTTTGTTTTGTATAAATATGTTAGTTTCAAGTTTAATACTTTACTATTTCTAGTGATGATGATCGCTGTATATGTGATCTAGACTTTTGTACCTGTTTTCACTGTCTAAATAAATGGATTTATCCACATTTGAACATTTATTATTTCGTCGATATAAAGCTATATCAAAAAGTGGTATTTGCATGCAGGATGTCAAAAGGGTGTATCAGCAGTATCTCAGAAACGGTATTAAGTTGAAACTCTCAAGTTTACTACTATTAGTAATGCTACTCGCATCCAAAATTACTAATGCTACTTGAAACCAAAAGTTATGAAACACAAAATTAGGTGGTATAAAGATTTTTATTTTAATAGTGTTCTCTAAAAAAAATGACAAATAAATAAACACGCATCCATAATCTTTCTTTTTGCAAAAAATATAAATTCCGCATTTTTGCAGATAGGAGCTTGAAACTTCTACAATAGTTCTCGGATACGCTGAGTCTGATTGTGTGATTTTGAGTAGAAGAAAAACCAACCAAAGAAGTAGGTTTTTTTTTCTCCAAAACTGCTAAAGATAAAAATTGAGTTCTAGAAAACGTGCGGTTCTAAATTTCCAAAAAAAAAACGAAAAAAAACTGTTAACTGGCATGCCTTTGCATATCTCTAATATTTTATTAGAGAAAAGATTTGTAATTATTTTCACTCTGCAACGCCATCTAGCAGAATAAAGTCAACTCCTTATACCAACACCCTTTTTATAGAAAAAAGTAGAAGGTTGGCAAGCCAAGTACAATTTATTTTTGATGACAGGTGGAGAAGTGGAGAAGGCCACCAAGAATTTTCAAGCAGAAGTATGCACAAGGGAGGAAGGGAGGGGGGTTTCTAACATTGGTCAGAAGGACTCCCCCAGGAAAGAAAAGGTGCAAGCTTGACCTAAATTCACACTATTTTTCGATTTCAAAGCACATCCCCTGGAGATTTTTGTTGTGATACCCCACCCCCGGTTACGGTTATACGCACTTATTAAAGAATCATAAGTGCAAGGCGTCTATGTGATCGGTTTTATACGACTTCAATCTGGAGTATTGTATTATTTGTCCTAGTAATCAAGAAACAAAAAAAAAAGACAAAAAGAAAGAAGATCACATTATATCTCCCGCTCCATGTAATCGGGTTACTTTCGAATTATTCAAAAACTAAACCAATCGAGTAAAATTCCCGATCGGGAATTTTATGTTTATAAGACTACCCTAAAACAAACTAGCCTAATGACTAGCAATGCATTTCTAGCAATCTAAGTCTTCTATATATTTTCTGAATCTGTTCTGTTATTTGTGCACGGATTACATTCGACAACTGACATCTTTTAAGTGTAAGAAAAGGAAACGGAAAACAGGTTTATATCATGAAAATGATGCGTAAAAATAGTATATAAACTTATCAAATTTTTAAGCGTTAAAAAAAGAACAGGCAGTATTCAACTGATGCACTATTCCTAATACTTGGTACATTTAAATTTTCTAACAAACACTGTACTTGTCTTTGTTACAGATTCAATCATCGATTTAAACTGAGTATTAGCAATTCACCATTTCTATTATGAATTTTTTACATCTTTCATATTCACTGATTATTTCATCACGAGGTAGATTAGCATCTAAAGTCACAACAGGTGGCAGTGGCAACTTGGCTTGACCTTCAACTAACCATTTCTCATATACATCATGGATCTGCTGAATATATGTCATCGGAATGGTTTGCTCTTCCGGTCTACCCCTTTGATAGATTCTGTTCATTGCTACCTCAGGAGATGACCGTAGATAAACTAGAAGACGAATTTCTATTAGAAACGAAAAAATAGTCAAGCTAGGATTACTCAATAATTCAAAACTCTATATAAGCTTCCATCTCTTTATTTTTTTTTTCATATGTTTACCATAAGTTACTGCGAAAGATTCACCAGGCATGTACCTACAAAGTTTTTGGAAGGGGGGGACGGGTCTATTTTTTTCAAATGTCATAATTTCTCTGTGCATTATGAAATTCCTATTTTTAAAATTTTTTTTTGCTCTACCGATAGGACTGAGACAAACACAGCCCCACCTACCCCACGGGCATTCAAACGAAAAAAAGCTATAATTATCGAGATTCTGAAACGATGTGTTGAATCAATAACTTTTTGAAGATCTTCCTCATAGAGCCACTGTTACTTTTGAATTTCTTTGTAAGAGCGAATTATATTTTCTACCTTTCTATTAAACTTCATATTTCCTTGAGATGGCACGTATAGGGTTAGCCATCACGCGATGAATAGTTGTGTCCAATAGAGATTAGAAATTGAGAAGTAAAGAGCGACCAAGTGAAATTTCTATAGCTATTTTTTATACCATCGCAAGCGTGTCAAACTGGTCCTGGACGCCAAGCTGGACCCACATATTCCAGACGCTTTTACGCATTCGCAGTAGGTAAACGACTTTGGCTGGCACACCAAGTCTCTTTGGGTTGGAAAAATAACTTTGACGTGAGGCACCTTTTTTAATCAAAAAGTCAACGCACAAATTTCATCTTAGATATTTGTCCAGAAGTAGTCACGTATTTTAACTGTTTTGCTCATTAGTAGTACAGTAGCATGTGATGCTCGACTATCATAGTTTGAGCATTATTTGTAACCTAGTGAAGACAGAACTACGGCCAAGAGTATAAAAATCAAGTATTTTGCAGTAGGCATCAAGACATGGCTAATCATAGTCAGCGCAATCGCGCTGCCTAAGTAAAAGTCAAAAGTGATTGGAAGGCAACTAACCTCCCTTCGACGCCCATCATTTCCCCAAACACATCCAATCAAAATTTTGAGATAGCCATTTTGTTTAGCGTAGTTGATTTCCAGACAGAAATTGTGTTTTTGAGGAGGACACTTCCCCACATCCCTCAGAGCAAGGGTTGTAAGTTATGTCCTGGGGGCATATAAGGTTTTTATTGAAAGCTTTGTCGTAGAAACTTCAAAAAGGGCTCATTCAATTGGAAATTCAAAGGGCTAGTGCCATTTTTAATAGTCAAAAGTGATTGGAGGGCAACTAACCCCCCTCTCACGCCCACCTTTTCCCCAAATACATCCAATCAAAATTTTGAGATAGCCATTTTGTTCAACGTAGTTAAAAGTTCCGGAAATTAGGTCTTGGAGGATGACATCCCCCCCCCCCCCGAAGTCCTCAGGACAAGGGTTAACCTGCCATTCTGTGCTATGAAAGACAAATTTTAGCCCAAATGGGGCAGACACGCTAAAGAACGCAAACTTTAAGATAACTAATCGACTTGTCACAGGATGAAACCATTAACAGGAGGTTTACACCCCACCACAAAAAAAAAACTGAGCAAAATCACCTTTTACAGCGGGTAGCACGACTGTTGTGGATATGTTCCTTTTATCTTTTCCCCAAGGGTGATCGGATCGAGCCAGTGGTCATAGATTATCGTAAGGGACTCATTTGAACGGAAATGCTGAAAATTGTCTCTTTTTCTGTCATAGAGCAAAGTTTTTGGCAAAATAAGGCGATACAAGTGAGTGAAAGTTCTGATATTACCAAATAATTTAAAACTGTTTAAAATGTCATTTATTAAACGCAGCAATCAACGTCATTTATTAAACCCACCAGCCCCTAAAACCTATGTCCCTCTGAAATCTCCGGTTTTCTTTATGGTTCTTCCTATCATGTACAATGTGTCTTTGTGTGCGCCCTTCAGGCAAGGACCGTAGCCCACACTTCAGTCTCCTGAAGCATATATCTCCATCCCTCTTACGAATGGGCACTAAAATTTGAAGATCTTGGACGAAATTAACGTTTTTCATATATTTTCAAGATTCGTGGGTTTCATATAGTTTAGTATTAACGTCTGTAAGAATTCAAGTGTTGGGAATATTTTAGACGGTAAGAGTCCATGAAAAGATAGCCAAGAAAAAATATACAGTTTGATTCACAGTTCAAATGAAACTCAGAGAGGAAAGAAAATAACAAAATCAAAAATAAAATGAAAAAAGGTGAAAAAACGAGGATTTTGTCAGCCAGTGGAAAACCATGAAGAAGAAGAAATAAGCAAATATTTCGACAAGGACCTCCGCCGAGTCGTCCTCAGTGCCAAACAAAAAAGAAAGAAAAAAAAAAACAAAAACGAAAATCTAACCTTTCGAAGTTTATCTGACAAAGACAGAACAGACACTTAATACAAACCAGGCAGGAATCAATGAAAAAGAATTTACCAAGATGATTGAGCAATAATCTTTCGCCTTGCAATAGTTTTAGCTGGTCTACAGTTTCGGTTTTCATTAGATATGCAAATAGGTTCTTTTAAGTTATACCGGGTGAAAATATTGATTGAGTCCTTCAAAATTAAAACTGTCGAAAATTGGGCTTAATGAAATACCTCCAGTATCTCTATTTATTGCTAAATTTTGGTTCATGTATTTTTTTTTATCTCAATTATCTCTTTAAAAGTTTGTGGTAAAAGGCCATTTTAAGTTGATATTAAGGTTGCCTCGTCAAAAAGAACCAGATGGGTCAGATTTACGAAAATATGCGAAGCTAATGCCGAATCAACGTTGTCATTGTTATTTTTTAATCTCAGGGACTTATCTATTGAAATTTTGTGCTCATACAAACGTTCACCTAGTTGTTGATGGGTCCTACCGATGTAAAATTTCCCACATGAACACGGGATTCTGTAGACACCACTACCCAGTACAGGATCAGTTTTATCCTTTCCTGAGTTGAAAAAGTGTTGAACTTTTTGTTCGGTTTGAAATCACAGTTCACAGTTCAACACCCTACCTAAATCAAATAATCATTTCTGTCAAAAATTTCGACGGTTGACTCTGACACATAGAAAAAATAATCTCAAGCAAAATGAAAACAAATCACCACTAAATCCCTTTGTAGGTGCCTAGTGCAAACAAATCGCTATCTGGACAAGTTTTGTTCATATTCTAAAGAAAGAAGCTAGCGGTGAATGAAATTCCCGAAGATTTTTAAAAATTGATACATGATCTAATTTAAAAAGTTTCATCCACCTGGCTCTACTATTTTCTTTGAAATAAAGAAGACAAAGTGCCTGAAAAGCAATTACTTGAGTAAAGGACAGATAATGTACAGCGGGAAACCGAAATTTTTGCTTCCCTGAGCATATATTAGACAGAAATTTTTTAGGATACAAATAAGGATTAGAGAAGATACTTCACACTCCGACCTGACAGCCGTTAAGACTTGATGTACTACACACTACCTGTCTTGATGTTACTCTCTTTGGGCAGATGGTATAGTATTTTCAGATGGTGTTGATGTCTATGACACAGAGTAGGTGGCTTCGGCTCTATGTTATATTCAATCTCGTAAAACTCTAGAACTGTCTTTTTGCACGAAATTCTTTTACATCGATGGGATTGGTGTTTTTTCATTTTTCACATGGCGTTTCCCCATAAAGTGCTGAGCAGTATTTTGACATGCCTCCTACCCCCCCCCCACAGAAAATCTCTATCTTTCATCTATCATTTTTTTTCTCATTAAATTAGGGTTACTAGAAGTATAAATCTGCAGCCCTATCCAAGCATTCAAATCAGAGGTCAAGCCGGTGATTGAAATCATCGGTAGGTAATACCAACTCGAAAAGGCTGTGAATAACGGTCGCAACTCAAAAGTTTTGCCAATCAAACAATGGCACCTGCCGTTGAGAGATTCCAGTGAGGACAGGGAAGGTAGTCGCAGAAATTACAACAAACTCAAGTCCCGTTTCCATTGTCGGCTTTTTAACCAGCTGAATATTTTGAATTAATTGAGATTTCATTTAAATATTTAGCGCCTTGCAGCTTCTTCTATGAAAAGCCCTGTCAAGAGAACTTACTTTACAAACATGCATTACGGAACTTCAACATTACATTGGCACTAACAAAAATTAATTTAAAAAAATAAAGTTTTTTTCGAGGGAAGTAAAGAGCGAAGTTGAAACTTAAAACGGACAAAAACTATAACTTCAGAGCCTATCTAATATATATCAACAAAACTAGTATAAATAAACCAACTAATTATGTTTCCTGTACTTTTAGGATTGTAGAAAAGTAGCGCTTTACTGAAAACACAAAAGTCAAGTATAAAAAACTGGAATATTGATTTGGGAGTCAAAAGTGAGTATGTAGCCTGACAACAATAAACAAATCTATAAAGATTTTCATAGTCTTACACCAGTTGTGGCATCAGTAAATTTCAATATACAATTAAAATTATATTAAAAACATAAGCGTAAAATTAAGTAATTTTTTAATAACTGCGAAGTAATTGAACAATATACAGAAATATTGGATTGATTTATCAGGTAGCATTTTGGTCTCGCCAGCTGATAGAAGAGCTTTAGTAAAGGTTTTATCCTTGTATGGTATACCAGACAAATACGTTAAAGTGATTAGTGCTATGTACGAGAATAACACTGCTGCGGTTAAGGTAGGAAATGAGGTTAGCAGCTGGTTTTGTATTAAATCAGGAGTATAGCAGGGTTGTGTTCTATCCCCCTTTGTATGGATTATTTTGATGGACTTTGTTTTAAGGAGCACAGGAAAGGCAATGGGAGACCACAGAATCAAATGGGAAGGAAAAAGTCTCCTGGACTTGGATTATGGTGATGATTTAAGCATCCTAGATAAAAGTGTGAGCAAAATGAATGAAGTTTTATAGGTTTTGCGAGTTCAGGGTACTAGAATTGGTTTGAAAATTAATGTTAGGAAGACTAAGTCACTAAGGCTAGGAATAAGTGAAGATAAAAAGGTGACGTTGGGTAATGAAAAGATTGATCAGGTGGGCAGCTTCACTTACCTTGGTAGTACTATTAGTAAAGATGGTGGGAGCAGTGAAGATGTTAAATATAGAATAGCCAAGGCTCAGGGTGTTTTTTCACAGTTAAAAAAAGTCTGGAAGAATAGAAAGATAAGTCTGCAAACCAAGATTAGAATATTAGAAGCTACAGTGATGACAGTGGTCAAATATGGCTCAGAAGCATGGACACTCCGAAAAGCGGATGAAGATTTGCTAGATGTTTTCCAGAGAAATTGCTTAAGGATTGTTCTGGGTACCCGGCTGACTGACCGTATTTCAAACAATAGGCTATACGAAAAATGTGGTTCAATACCGCTCTCTACGGCTATAATGAAAGAAAGGTTGAGGTGGCTAGGGCACGTTGTGCGGATGAAGGATGACAGATTGCCGAAGATTGTTCTTTTCGGCCAACCATCTAGGGCTAAACGGAAAGCAGGTCGTCCCCGTCTGGGGTGGGAGGACGTCATAAAGAAAGATTTAAAGGAAATGGGAACTTCGTGGGCGGGTGTAAAAAGGGGGCCTTTGAATAGATTGGGGTGGAGGAGGAACGTGCGTAGCTGTGTTGGCCTCAGGCGGCTTGGTGCTAAGGTGAGTTGTTAGTAGTAGTAGTAGTAGTATACAAATTCTAAAGCTAGCCTATAGTCCTAATACTCTCAAGATGGCTTTACTTCAAACTTGTGTACAAATTAATCACGACATTTCCTTTTCAGAACCAAAATGGGAGCCAGTCATTGAACTGAGCCATTGTGCATAAGTGATACCAGTTGAAAACTTATTTTTAATATAATTTCTAATTATCACTGATCTAGGGGAGACAGGATACCCCTAGAAAATACTACACACAACCTTGACAGTTACGAAAAGCTTTCAGTCTATAACATAAAGTTCATTACCCATACTTCACAAAACAATATATGTTTTTCAGGAACGTTTATTTTTCGATTAGCAAAAAGCTGTTTTTACTCGGCCGACTTCGCCCGAAAAAGCCATAATGAAGACAGGGGTTTATAAATGACCTACTGACTAACAGAAACTAGAACGCTACTGTAACAAAAGAGAGAAGTTTAAGGGCTCATTTAAAAATTTATATTTATACCTAATCACTATTATAAATTTGATTTGATAGCACATTCCCACAAAGTACACTTTCAGTAGTTTCCCCTATTTTTTTAAATGAAAAAAGTGCCTTTTCCAATGAAATGAGCAAAACAAGGTGTTTTTCAAAACCTAGACAGGAACAAAAAACTAAGGGGGCAAGGACGTCCCTTCCCCTCAATTACCTTCATTAGAACTAGCACACAGGCTTCATCGCAGAGTGAATTTTGAACGTTCAGTTCAAAACTGTTGATCATTCAAGCTTAATTTTTAGTAGATTTTTAGTTGAAGACTTTTAGTTTTAGTTAATTTGTTTTCACAATAATCTTTTACTTTTAAGATGAGTAGGCGATTTATGAAACTTACTAAGAGGGTCTGGAGGGGGGGAGTATATGTGAGGGGTTCTTATAAACCTCCATTTAAGGGCTTTGGACCATAATTATTGCAACGGTACCGTTTTATGCTTCCAAACTCTTTCACTTAAGAAGTGGTACCAAAAGTGCCGTTTTAGTGCTATATGGCACTTTTGGATAGTAAAAGTGATAAAAAGCACGTAGCTATTAGCAATAGGTTTAAAATGAGCCTTCCTTGGATATGCTTTAAAAAATGAGTGCATCACATTTTCAAAAATAGTGGATTATCTGAACAGTAGTCATAAGAAGGGACAAACCATGATTGAAAAAAAAATATCCAAGCTGGAATCGAACGCAAGATAATTTATTTTGAAGTCCAGCGCTGTACTAACAGAACCACGCCTCTAATAATGTAATTTAATATATTGGTATTTGTAGGAGTTTAATTGCGTAGCTTGTTAAGAGGGCCTGGAGGAAGAATTTGCGAGAGATGTTCTTGCAAACCTCCAGTTTTGGGCCATAATTATTACAATGATGCCGTTTTATGCTTCCAAGATTTTCCACTTTAGAAGTGGCACCAAAAGTGTTGTTTTAAGTGCTATATCTCACTTACGAATGGTAAAATTGATAAAAAAAAGGTACTTAGCCATGAGCAAATATTTTCAAATGAACCATTAAACATCACTTTAAAAGGTTCTTGTAGCCCACTAGCCCCAGCTTTTACACTTGAGACTTGGCACCAAAAGTGCCGTTTTTAGTGCCATTTGAAACTTGTAGATGGTGGTATTTATAGGAAGAACGGAGATACAAGCAATAATTATTATATGAGCTATCAAAAACACCTATCTAAGATGTTCTGGTAGCCCGCTAGCCCCACCCCTCAAGAACGGCATAAAAAGTGCCTTTTTTTCGTACCATATGGCACTTACAGACGACAGAATTTATATAGACCACGAACATATGAGAAATAACTTTTGAATGAGCTCTTAAGCATCTCCCTATGATGTTCTGGTAACCTGCTAGGCCGGGAAAAAAGAAGAAAAAAAGACCATATTAACATTTCTTAACTTTTAGTTACTATGGGCTGTGGTTCGCTCTTTACTAGGTTGCAGATAATGCTTCAACGATGACAAAGAGTTCATTGCAAATTCTCCACAGAAACTAGTTAACATTGAAATTTGTGGAATCTAATAGATGGTAGAATTTTTTAAAAACCTATAAATATAAGCAATAGCTTTAATTGAGCCATTAAATATCTATCTACGATGGTGTGGTAGCCTGCTAATGTTTCAGTGGCTTACTGATGAGCAGACGATTTATGAAACTTACTAAGGGGATCAGAGGGGGAGCGTACGGGAGGGGTTTTAGTAAACCTCCAGTTAAGGGTTCTAGAACATAACTATTACAATAGTACCTGTTTTGTACTTCAAAGCTTTTCCACTTAAGAAGTGGCACAAAAATGTTGTTTTCAGTGCTATATCGCACTTACTAATGGTAAAATTGAAAAAAAACACGTGTATATGAGCAATATCTTTCAAATGAACCATTAAACATCACTCTTATAAGTTCTGCTAGCCCAATAGCCCCAGCTTTTCTACTTGAGACACAGCACCAAAAGTGCCATTTGGAACTTGCTGATGGTGGAATTTATGTGAAGCACGTAGATATGAGCCATGTCTTTTATATGAGCTATAAAAGATTCGTCTAAGATTTTCTAGTAGCTTGCTAGTGCCACCCCTTGAGAAATGGCACAAAAAGCCATTTTAGTGCCATATGGCACTTTCAGATGGCGGAATATACAAAAAAACACGTATATATGAGATATAGCTTTTAAATGAGCCATTAAGCATATCTGTATGATGTTCTGGTAGTCCGCTAGACCTGTTAAAAAAAAAGAAAAAAAAAAAGCAGGAGACAGATCAGTGCTACCGATGCAAAAAGGGTGATTTTCCTTGTTGTTCAACGTGGGGGACTCTAATTTCCCTATGTGAGGTTTTCGACCATGCTGATTCCAATGGCACAATTTTCATTTACATCTGACGCCATTTTCGAGGGGTTTCAGGCTTTTATACGAAATCACCATAAATTTCTTTTCGCAATAAACTTTTACTTTTAAGACGAACCGAAATAATAGTTACCATTCCCGAGTCAGTGTCAGATGGCAAATTTTCACTAGACATTTAAAAAAAACAGTTTTTAAATTTTGGTTACCATGGGTTGTGGTTTGCTCTTTACTAGGTTGCAGCTATCGCTGCAGCCATGATCGTCCAAAGAAGCTGGTTATCGACTGGACAAATAATATACATATGGATAAATCATATTTTCAGTTGTATATTTTTCGGACTTCTAATGGTTCCAAAATAGTTCTGCACAAAATTCCGCATTTCTGGATTGATTAGCTCAACCTATTTTTACTGTCTTTTATAGTAACTGCATATATCAGTTTAACCAGTATCTGTAATTAAGAAAATACGCACCAATTAAATCAAGCTTTATATTCATATGGTCTTCCATCCAGTCATACCAGGTAGAAAGTAAGTTATATTCTACATCTCTAATAGCCTTGTTCTTGTGTGAATTTTCTACAAAACAATACCTAAAAGTAAAAATAAAAGCTTAAGAATCTTATAACTATATACAAAGAAGACACTGGAGTTTCTTCATATGTGCATGCCTTGAGATCTGAGGGAGACACGAGAAGGGATCCGACGGTTTTTTAGGGACGTTTGATTCAGCACAGTTTGAACCTTTTAATTCCAAACGACCAGACTTTCACTAGTTTTCTAAGTAGAAAAGGTTTAAGGTAGATTTTCAGCGGCGATTTAACAGCTACCTCCTACTATTAAAACACTAAATTTCTTAAACATTGCCCAGAAACCCTCTCACTTTCATATAATATCCAGACATCACATTAAAATCAATAAATTTTGGATGCGAGAGCCTAAATTCACAATTTTTCGAGATATCAACCTATACAATCATTTCTCTTCCTTAAGATATACAATCATTTCTCTTCCTTAAGATTCTTACTGAGTGTAACCTAAGTAAAGAACCAAGTGGGCTCTATGCATTATTTTTTACCAATGCACTTCGTATGGAAGGAGTTAACGTAGAAAACCTCTGAGGGAGGATCCTTCAATTGGAAATTAAAAGTTATAAAGTTCTTATTAAGAGTCCAAATTAATTAAAGAGCAAACAACCCCCCCCCCCCTCCCACGCCTTTTTTTCTCAGATTAAATCTGATACAAAATTTTAAGATAGCCATTTCACCCAGTATCGCTAAAAGGTCCGATAACTATACACGTTTGAACCTAGGTCTCCAAAAAGGCTATGGGTAATAAGGTGAAGCTTTCAGGGTATAATGAACTGAATCAAAGCACAATATGCACATGGAGGTTGTCAAAGGGCGTATCTCAGGAACAGCTCATGGTATTAAGTTACAACTTTCAGGGCATCATGACAGGAATGTTCAATTGACAAAAAGGCAATGTGTGTACGCTATAACTCCTTAGTTAAGGGTTGACAAAAAGACAATGTGTGTACGCTACTACTCCTAGGCTAAGGCTAAGGGTATTTAGGTGAAAAATTGAGGGAAAGTTGAGGCGGAAATTAAACTAAATCAAAACTCACTATGATAATGCAGGTTGTCAAAAGGGGATCACCAATATCTTAGGAATGGCTAAGAGTATTAAGTTGAAACATACAGAGAGGGAATGTTGAACCAGCCAAAAGGAACTATTTGCATACTACTGCTGCAACTACTACAAAGGCTAAGGGTATTAAGGCAAAAATTTTATGGAATTTCGACACTCGACACTGCAGTCGCTAATAACATTTGACAGGCAACCCTTACGTTTGTCTTCATCTCCTTGTTGCACGATTAATTCTAACACATTTATAGGTTTCTTTAAGGAAATATGTCAGTGTTAGATTAATTTTTTCATATATTGGAGTTCGTAGATCGACTGAATGGTTAATCACATCGACTGATCGACTGAATAAGTTATCACAATATTCACTGATATATTCCTTAAAATCTTAATTGATTTTTGATTTCTTCAAAGTTAGAAAAGTGAAAACATTTAATAGAATTTTTTTCAGTAAAGTGAAAATTATATTCTGGCTTTTAGAAAGCTTGGGTTTAGAACCCTACTCTTATTAATTTCTGCTCGTTTTGAGTTTGACTCTTATTTATTTTCATTTCTGTTTGTTTTGGGCTTCATTTATTTATTGATACTGATTTGTGGTAGTTGTGTTCTTGATAGATTATTTGACTCTATTTTTGTTCATTTTGATTTAATGGAGTTCTTGACTTATTTTTTTTGAAAAACTTATTTTGTTGAAAATTTTTTTTAATTGATTTCTGTTCGTTTTACATTGACATAGTCTTTTTCAGGAAGAAAGACTAAGCCTCTTCTAGAGTTATACAACCATCCATTCCATAAAAACCTTAAATACCCCCTGGGCATTGATTACAACCTTTGCCCATAGTCTTTGGGGTTGGTTTCAACCCCAAAGGCCTTGTTATATGATATTTAGACCATTTTGAATCGAATAGCTATCTCAAAGTTTCTATTAGATGCATTTCGGGAAAATACGACGTGTGTGTGTGTGGGAGAGGGGGGAAAGCTGCCCTCCAATCACTTTGACTCTTAAAAAGAACACTAGAGCGTCTGATTACCAATCCAATGAGCCTCCTCCAAAGTTTGTATGACCATGCTTTCTATAAAAACCATATATGTCCCCAGGGCATAACTTACAACCCTTACCCTGAGGGCTAGGGGTTTTGTTATCCTAGACATAATTTCCAGATCGTTCTGATACACTGAACAAAATTGCTATCTCAAAATTTTGATTCGAAGTGTTTGAGGAAATTATGGGCATGGGGAGGGGGTTTTGGGTATTTGCCAAATGATCACTTTCTACTGATATAAAAGGCACTAGTCTTCTCAATTTCCAATCAAATGAGCCCTTTCTGAAGCTTCTATGACAAAAATTTCTATAAAAACCTTATATGCCCCAAGGGCATAACTTACCACCCTTGTACTGAGGGCTATAGGGGGAGGATTGTCATCCTCAACGACAAAATTTCCAGACCTTTCAACTACGTTGAACAAAATGGCCATATCAAGATTTTGATTTGAAATTTTTGGGGAAATGGTGGGCGTGGGGAGTGGGGGGGTTCTCCCTCCGAATACTTTCGAGTATTAAAAAGGGCAATAGCCCTTTCAATTTCCAGTCGAATGAGCCCTTCTCTAAATTTTTACGACAACGCTTTCTATAAAAACATTATATTCCCCCAGGGCATAACTTACAACCGTAGCCCCGAGGGCTGTGGGGGGGGGGGGTTGTCATCTTCAAAGACCTAATTTCCAGAACTTTCAACAAAATGGCTGTCTTAAAATTTGGTTGGATGTCTTTGGGGAAATGGTGGGGGCGAGAGGGGGTTAGTAACCCTCCAATCAATTTCGACTATTAAAAAGGGCACTAGTCCTCTCAACTTCCAATTGAATAAGCCCCTTTTGAAGTTTCTACGACAAAGCTATCTATACAAACCTTATATGCCCCTAGGGTATAACTTAAAACCTTTGCTCTGTGGGCACTAGGGGGTTTGTCATTCTCAAATACATAATTTCCTTTCAACCACGTTAAACAAAATGGCTATCTCAAAAGTTAGATTGAATGAGTTTGGGAAAATGGTCAGCATGAGAGGGGGGTTAGTTGCCCTTCAATCACTTTCAACTATTAAAAAGGGCACTAGTCCTTTCAATTTCCAATCGAATGAGCCCTTTTTGAAGTTTCTACAACATCACTTTCTATCAAAACCTTATATGCCCCAGGGCATAACTTACAACCGTTACCCTGATGGCTCTGAGGGGTTATCGAAAACAGCTATCTCAAAATTTTGATTGGACGTGTTTGGGGAAATAGCGGGTGTGAGAGGGGGTTATATGACCGCGCTTTCTATAAAAACCTATATGTCCCCAGGGCATAACTAACAACCCTTGCCCTCAGGGCTGGGAGGATTTTTTATCCTCAAAAACATAATTTCCAGACCTTTCTGATACGCATAACTTAAGACCCTTGTCCTGCGGGCTATAGGAGGAGGGTTTTCATCCTCAAATATATAATTTCCAGATCTGTCAACTACGTTGAACAAAATGGTCATGTCAAAATGTTGATCGGAAATGTTTGGGGAAATGGTGGGCATGGTGCGGGGGTGATTCTCCCTCCGATTAGTTTCGACTAGGCCTGACCTTTTTAAAAAGGAAAATAGCCCTCTCAATTTCAAATGCAATGACCCCTTTTTGAAGTTTTTACGACAACGCTTTCTATAAGAACATTATATGCCCCCCAGGGCATAACTTACAATCTTAGCCCTGAGGGCTGTGGGGAGGGGGGGCTGTCATACTCAAAAACATAATTTCCGGACCCTTCAACTACGTTCAACAAGATGGCTGTATCAAAATGTTGATCGTAACTGTTTAGGGAAATGATGGGCGCGGGGGGGGGGCATTCGCTCTCCGATTGCTTTTGACTATTAATAAGGGCACTAGCCATCTCAATTCCTAATTGAATGAGCCCTTTTTGAAGTTTCTACGACAATTCATTCTATAAAAACCTTATATGCCCCCAGGGCATAACTTGTCATCCTCAAAGACCTAATTTCCAGAACTTGAAACTATGTTAAACAAAATGGCCATCTCAATATTTCGATGGAATGTGTTTGGGGAAATGGCGGGTGTAAGAGGGGGGGGGGGGTTAGTTGCCCATCAATCATTTTCGACTATTAAAAAGGGTACTAGCCCTTTCAATTTCCAATCGAACGAGTCCTTTTTGAAGTTTCTACAACAACGCTTTCTATACAAATCTTATGTGCCCCAGGGCATAACTTACAACCATTACCCTGAGGGCTAAGGGGGGGGGGGGTTCATCCTCAAAGACCTAATTTCCAAAACTCTCAACTACGTTGAAAAATGGCTATCTCAAAATTTTGATTGGATGTGTTTGGGGAAATGGTGGGTGTGAGAGGGGGTTAGTTGCCCTCCAATCGCTTTCGACTATTAAAAAGGGCACTAGCCATTTCAATTTCCAATCGAGTGAGCCCTTTTTGAAGTTTCTACGACAACGCTTTCTATAAATACGTTATATGCCCCCAGGGCATAAATTACAAACCTTGCCCTGATGGCTATGGGGAAGGGGGGGGGGGGGGGGTTTCACCCTCAAAGACCTAATTTCCAGAACTTTCAACTACGTTGAACAAAATGGCTATCTCAAAATTTTGATTGGATGTGTTTGGGGAAATGAGGGCGTGAGAGGGGGGTTAGTTGCCCTCCAATCACTTTCGACTATTAAAAAGGGCACAAGCCCTTTGAATTTCCAATAGTTATTTTCATAACCACGTCCCTGAATTCCTTCGACCAGGGCAAGTGCTCCCTCTACCCCCCCCCCACCCCCCCCCCTAAGATGGCCTGTGGTTATTTGTTGTAACAGACTTCCTTTTTTCTCGTCTTTCTCTTTCCTTTTCTTTTAATAATTTCTTTTGTGGAAAGTTTTCTTTTTTTAAATTAATACAATTAAAGACATAAAGTTAGAGGAAGACGCTCAGAAAAAGGTTTACAAACCTAAGCCAATACATGACTGGAAGACACAAGGGACCTGAAAGTATGATACCGAGACATCTAAAGGGCATAACGTAACAAAAACTGACCCTTTTCTAAAAGGGTCATAGTGTACAATTTTTTCTGAAGACGTCAAATAATTGCTGTGATAAGCATATAAATGCTTTAAAATCTACCTTTTATTGTAATAAGACAGTGCAATCAGGACACTTTTGAGGTTTTCATTGACCATTTTTGTCAATTTGTGAGACTTCTTAAAAAATGAAAATAATAAATAGCCTAATGCTGCTCCTTCTATTCATCTGAGGGTAAAACCTCCCTGAAAGAAAGTCATCCTAGTAAAATACTGCCAAAAGTATTAAAACAAATCGAATTGCTCATCTAGAAAGGGAAAAAGTACACAGGGCCTTTTCTAAAATTTCCCAAATCAGTCCCTTCTTTCTGCTAAATTTTGTTTCAGTTTGTCTTTTTATTCTTTGAGATTCCGTCCCAATTCGACCATTTCCTTGGCACAGGTACACATGCTTTTCAGTGGAGCAATTTCAATGGAGGTGCGACAAAATGCTCAAAGGCGAAAGCATTAAGAATGTGAATTGTGACATTTTGCAGTACAGCTGTTCCTTTGACCAAAGCATGAAATTTGGCATGTTGTTTGAATTTTGATGCTAAGCACGAGCAAGCACATTACAGGAGGTTGAAACAAACACTCCAAAACTTTCGAGCAACAAATTTCAACACGAATCCTGGTCTCCTTGGCTTTCAGATAAAACATTAGATCATAAGTTTTATCATCCAATAATATACTTGTGTTAAAATCCTAGATTTCGGAATGCGAAAATTTTGTGTATGCGAAAATTTTGAGTAAATTATAGCCACCACGGTCCCCTAATGACTCTGCCGTTGGCTGATGATAATCGTGATAGCTTTGAAAATGTGAATTTTTGCAGTTATTCAGAGCTAAATATCTCGAAACTCAGCTGTAGCAACACACTATCGGAGAGACGCAAGGACCATAGTAATAAAGAAGCGTCGTTAATCCAACGTGTACTTACTTTAAAACCATTGTAAAGTTTATATTTTACAAGTAAACTTTAGTACGTTGCATCCATTGCTGCAGCCATGACCACAATTTTCACTTTCACTACTAATAATCATGATTACTAGTAGGACTGCATTGCAAATAATCATGATTAATAATAGGATTTCTAATTTGTAATCATGATTTTCATTCTGGTATATTTAATATGCAAAACGAAATAAACATGCTAATGTTGCAATGACTGTAGAAAATTATATAATAAACTGTCCTAAAAATTATGACATCTTGGACAGAACTTGCCCAGAAGCTCCCCAATGCCCTACTTCGGTTATACCTGGAATTTTTACGGCCATTTAACTTTTAATTAATTTTGAATGCTTAAAAGGAAAGAGATTAGAAGTAATTTTTGCTATTAATTGTATATTACAAGATTAATTGTATACTACTTCTGTTTCTTTGGAACATTTGGTCTGTAGTGACAAAAGTATATATCAAAAAATGTCCTATTCCTATACAATTGTCACTACATATGAAAAAATTGTCCATTGTCATTCTCATGACTTCAAAACTATACTATAAAATTTTACGCTTTAGAGCTTGTAAAGCTTAGCTGTAAATTCAACACTGATATTAAGCTAATTAACAGACACACCTAAACTTATTTTATGAATATTGATACTGTACGTAGAAATGAAAAAAAAATATCAAAAGAACAGTAGAACCAAAAGACGCTAAATGTTGGGCTTCCAGAACATATTCCTTAACATGTGCCTGACTGAGGCTCTAAAACAGTGCTAATTTGCACAAACATGCCATCAATGAGATAGGAATTGATTTCCCCTCTTCTCTGGCAGGATTTCCTGACATCTTCATGAACTGATGACAATGACACCTGGAAGTGCAATGAGCAGGAAATGCATTGCAACTACATAAAAAAACAGATGCTAATCCTGCTAGTAGCATCTCTACAGGTTTCAAATATCGTTTCTTCAAATCCTGAAATACAGCGTAGTGGTCTCTGAAGCTTTCTTGTAAGAAGAAGCAAAAGCACTGGTGTTGCCAGGACCTTTGGGCCAAGCCGTCTTCACGAAGCTTTACAGATCTGACCATACATTTTATATAAACTCTTCTATAAACTCTTGTTTTGCCGGAATATATTTTGTTATTTTTTTTTTTTGTATTTATCTAGGTCTAGGTATATGTTTAGTAGATAATGATTTTTTTCGCCACCGCCACCCTCTACCGTCACATACATTAACTTTTATTGATGATGGTTAGAGATGTCGTTTTTCCTCCTGGGAACAGCAATGTCCTGCAACTTGAAAGTCAAAGGGTTGATTTTTCCAGCCAGTTTAATCAAAGGATAAATAGAAATTTAGATATTAATGCCACTGAGATTTTCACAAATGAACCATCAAGGTATACTTTTAAAGAAGAAGCACTACCCTTGTATTGTGACAGGGGCCATTTTGGCCTTAACATTTTTCATTTGAATTGTCAGGAATTGAATTCTGCGCATAATTTTTTATCGGAATTAATAAATACTAATGTCTTTCAGGTGATCGCTTTAACTGAAACGTGGTTAAATGATAATAACTCGCAATTACTACATATCCCTGGGTATAATTTATATGTAAGGAATCGCGAGTATTACCAACATGGAGGCCTAGCAGCTTACATTCAGGCTGATTATAAGGTTTCAATAAGAGAGGATCTTACAATATATAGAGAGAAAGTTTGCGAGTGTTTTGTTTTACATATAACTAGAGAGAATTTGAATTTTTGTATTGTTGTAGTATATAGACCTCCACAGAGCCTGCTCCAAGACTTTATGGACCTATTTGAAGAACAATTAATGAAACTTCCGATTAACTCTATGCCATGTTTTATTATGGGGGATTTTAATATTGACCTTATTGATCAGTCATCTGCTAGCACTGAATTTATTAATAGAAGTTTATCCAATGGGTTTCATCCTTGTATAAATATCCCTACAAGAATTACGGGAACATCAGCTAAGCTTCTGGATAACATCCTTTCTAGTGTACCCTTGAGTCTTCCCAGGGTCCTTATCAACGATGTATCTGACCACTTTGGAGTTTCAGCTAGCTTTAGAACTGTCACGAAGCTGGTTAAAGGCAAAAAATCAAGGATTCCAGTGATCAGTAAAAGTGCGATGGTAAAACTTAAAAATGATATAGAAAAGATGGATTGGTACGATGTTCTAGGCGAAGTTCAGGACGCAAATTCAAAGTTTGTTTTATTTTATGAAAAGTTGCAGAGTTTGATAAGTCAAGTAGTCATATTGAAACTGTTTAATAGAAAGCACTCAAGTAAAAAACCTTGGATTGGTCCTGTGATTTTGAAGCAAATAAATGTAAGAGATAAATTGTTTAGAGCTCAAATAATTAACCCGACGCAAGAAAATAAGCAATTATATAAAATTTATCGAAATAGGTTGAATACAATTTTAAGAAATGAAAAAAAGAAATATTTTGAGAAAAAGTTTAAGGAGGTCGAAGGATGCCCTAAGAAAACCTGGGGACTAATAAAAGAAGTGATTGGATTAAAAATAAATAGTGTACCTGATGAATTAGTTAGTGTAATGGGAAAGACTTTGAATTCTGAAAAGGACATATGCAATGAATTTCAGAGTTATTTTTCGAATATTGGTCTGAATTTAGCTATGTCAGTTGTGCCTGATAGTGGTGACCCAACGTCCGAGTCCTTACTGAGGGACCCCATTGATGTGTCTCTTCACCTTAGACTTCTAACAGTTGATGAAATTAAAAAAATTATTTATGGGTTGCGTAGTAATTCATCTGGTAGAGATCATATTACTCTAAAAACACTTAAATGTATTTTTCCTGTTATAGCTGAAGTTTTATGTGGGTTAATTAATGAGTGTTTCCGTCAAGGAAAATTCCCAGACTGTTTTAAAGTTGCCCGTATAACCCCAATTCATAAGGGTGGTATTCAAAATGACCCAGGAAACTATAGACCGATATCTGTTTTACCCATTATTTCCCGTGTTTTAGAGAAGTGTTTTAGTATTAGAATGATGAGTTTTTTGGAGGATCATAAGTTACTGGTAGAGACAAAATTTGGGTTCCGTAGAAAAAGGACAACGGAACAGGCGATGATTTATTTGACAACTATTATTAATGATGTATTAGATAAAGGTTTCAAAATAGGTGCTATATTTTTAGATCTGATGAAAGCTTTCGATACTGTGGATCATGAACTTCTACTTAAGAAGTGTGAGGTGTATGGTTTGAGGGGTAAATCATTAAATTTTTTAAGAAGTTTTTAAAGTAATCGTTATCAGTATGTCCAACTAAATGATACTTCTTCCGAAAAAAAGCGTATTGAAATAGGTGTTCCGCAAGGATCAGTTCTCGGTCCTATATTATTCTTGATATTTATTAATGATTTACCAAATTGTCTAAATAATTTTTGCTATAGAATAAATGAACTAACGGTAAACCCGACTAATGAAACAGTTTCACTTTTGCTGATGACACAACAGCCATTAGCACAGCTACGACAGCGGAGCTGCTGCAGATTTCCATGAAGGAATCAGTTAATATAATTACAGCATGGCTGAGGGTAAATAAATTAAGGATTAACATAGCTAAGTCTAACTTTATTATTTTCTCGCGATCATCAAACTTTTACCCATGGATCAAGGAATTAGATATGCCCAATGGCGTTATAAAACGGACTGCGTCTTTTAAATACCTTGGGATTCTAATAGATGAAACTCTATCTTTTAAGGAACATATTATTTTAACTAGCAAAATTCTGGCAAGAAATCTCGGTATAATGAAGAAACTCCAACATTGTTTTCCCAAGTCTGTCCTTCGCCATCTTTAATTTTCTTTAATACACCCGTATATACTTTATTGTTCAAGTATTTGGCTCTCTACTTTTTCTTCTACCCTAAAACCAATAAGAGCTCTACAAAATCATGCAGTAAGAATTTTAGCCGGTATATCTCCACGTATGTCTGTTAGAGAAATTTACCCAACTTTAAAAATTTTGCCGGCTGCAGGCCTTCGTGAGTTCTATGTATTGTGGTTTATTTTTGGACTGCAGCAGGATGTTCAGCCTCGTTGTTTTGGTGATTTATTGTCCATTAGGTCTACTGTTCATTCTCATGATACAAGGGGTAGCGCGGACTTCTGTGTACCTAGAGGTATATCTTCCCGTTCATGTTTTTCTGTTTTTTATAGAGGTACGCGGAAATGGAATAGTTTGAATAGTGATATTAAGACTATTGGTGACCCCAATATTTTTAGAAAAATCATTAAGGAACTGCTTTTTGCTGAATATGAGTTTTGACTGATTAATTGATTTATTTATTGTGGGGGTTTTGTTGATATGATGTTCCCAGAGGAAGTATAATATATGATATTATTTTGTATTTATTGTTTAGTGTGATGGTATTAGTGGTGTCGGTGGCCAAGTATTCTTTGTTTTAAGAATTTTGTTTTCTCTACCTCCCCCACGGACAAGCTTTGCTTTTTAGGGGAGGCAGCAATAATTTTTTGTTGATATGTTTTTTTTTTTTCAATAAATCCTTCTTCTTCTTCTTCTTATATGCACCTTTTAGACACTGTTTTGGAGAATCTACACCACACCTCCCACCCAAACCGTAAAAAAATCCCGAAAAGAAACCTACACACTACATGCATCAAAATATGTTCAAACTTACGGGAAGCCAAAATGAATGTTCGTGAACTGCCATCTAGTCCTTTCTAACTTTTAAGACAAAGAAAAGAAAAACAAGAGGAAAAAAGAAGTTCACCTGTTATTTTGTAAAGATCTTTCGATCATTTTTACTGGAGTTGTGCTACTCCTAGTGTGGATGTCCAAACGTGTAAGTTGAACCAAGCTTTGGAACGCAAAAGCATATTTCTCCTGGTTTTCATAAAATAATTTAAGCAAATTGTGACCACCTACATTGCGCCAAGTTTCAACAGGCTCCTAAAAATCACAAATAGATCATTTTACAACGTAAAGATATTTTATAGCTGGATCCACAGATGCATCTTCAAAGAACATAATAGAGTCCAGAAAATATTTGGCAAATTATCAATTTTTAGAAGCTCAAAAAATTTTCTTTTTTGATGTGTCTGCATATAGGAGAAGGGGATTATGGATGGAAGGATTCTACTTCAAACTTACCAAAAATACACAGCAGGGAAAACCTTCTTCTATTTTACTACTTTATTACATATACAAGATCAGGTGAAAATCTTTTAATTCATTCTTTCCATTGAATTTTCAGCTACACTATTAAAGTCAGAAGCACACGAGTTTTGCAGAGTAATTTTGGAAACATGAGAATTTTTAGCCAGTAGGCTAAAAACAATTTTTAGAAAATCAAACAAACTATAAACATCAATTCCAATGGTTGTCACTACCAACTATTCTTTAATCTCAACTATGTTGTCTCAATTCGATTTTACTAGGCAAAAATCTACTCCAAAATTGATACATAAAATCCTAAAACTTAAATCTTTGGTATGAAAAAAGTTTTATTAGATTCAGCCTAAATTACTGTCATAAACAAAAGAAAAGAGATAAACAGTAATAAAGCAAGAGAATCTACTGCAAATAACAGAACCAATACAAAATACCAATGCAACATACACATAAAAAAAGAGTAATTCTACTTAGTTTTATATACCTGAATAGTTTCAACTACTGAAGAGAACTGCTCGAAGTAATTAAGAAGAGATGATTTCCCACTTCCAACATTGCCTTCAACTGAAACTGTTAAATTCTTCATTTTCTGAAATTTGAACAAAACTGGAATCACTTTCTTTCTCAAATACATCTAAAGAATAAAGCATGACTCAAGATCCATGATTATGGGGTGTCATTTAATTTACAAAAGCAAAAGCTTTATACTAGAGATCTAATAAAATATCCACATCTCATCAGCATAACTAGAGGCATAACTTGTTCGCTTGGTATATTTTCTGGCAGGGTCAAAATTTCAATATTCTTAAAGTGGTTTTGTCCAAAACAAAACATTTTCATTTTATGCATGTAACCGATCAGGAGCGTAGCTCCAGCATTTTACTGGAGGAAGGGGGAAAAGGGGTCCACATACGGAGAGTCAAGGGGTATAGGTTATATAATAATTTTCTCTCCAAATTATTGGGGCCCAAACGACAGGACTGTAGTTGATATAAACAACTAATACTATCCTTTGTCTCTTTTTGTGATCAATAAAAAAATATTTTCAGCTGAAAGTAAGGAACAACATCACAACTTAAAACGAACAGAATTGTTTTACAAATACGAGGGGGTAGCCCCCTCCTCAATACCACGCTATTTACGCTAAAGTTTTTTTTTGAACTTTTGAAAAAGCTTGTTATTCTAATTAAACGGATCTTGTATTTAAGGAGTTGTTCTTAAAGAATTTGAAAAAAAGTCGAAATTTAGAGAAAAGAGCGATGGATTGAGGAGAGGGTAACCCCCTCATATATGTAATGATTTCTGTTCGTTTTAAGTTTTGATGTTGCTCCTTACTTTCAATTGAAAAAAACTTGTTTTTTATGCAATATCTGATCTTTTTAAATAATGCTGGGTGTTCGTGGTGCTAGCTACCGCTGGCACCAATGTTCGTGGTGTTTAGTTACCAGTGTTATACCGGTAGGCCACAATACCACTGGCGTGGTAATATACGGGTGTCACCACTTATTGGAGGGGAAAGCCTCGGCCCCAAATTATAATGCTATGCCCGTGTCTACCACACCGGTTCTGCAAATATCGGGTTTGGTACTACCCTATTTACAGTATACCCTGTCCCAGGGTATGATAACGCGATCGAGTGGTCAAATGGCCACTTTCTAAAGCCAAATGTACCCGCCTTGGGTTACGGCTAGAAAATCTCTTAACTCTCTTCTTGGGGGTAACAAACCTCCCTGTCAATATAACAATGACGGTACCTCGTAGCTCTATTCCTACCCTGCCTGGGTTACGGAAACTAGTACACAGTTTGTAGAAAATACCTTACTTGTATTCTTCCAAAAGGTCACAATAGTACCACAAAAATATATATATCCCCGAATGGGGTCAAAACGCAGACTAAAAAATAATAATAATCTTTACACAACTGTTCATATGGGTGGACCTCCGCTTGGCCCAGCCAATCAGCTACATCCCCATTCAAACCCAATTCTAACTCTTAGATTTATCTTTCAATGACTCCCAAACCAGGAAGTACAAAAATAAACTTGGTTCAAAGCTTACCTATTACAAAACCGCTATGGCTTAGTAACGGAATTTAACCTGTCTTTTGAAATTATACTATAAGCAAATGTAATTAAGAAAACGAAAACAGGTCATTTATCTGAACGGAAAAGAAACAGGGGTTGGAACCCCAACACCTCCCCCGTAAGATAAATGACCGCCCACGCGCTACCTTGGTCCACCCTTACAAACATAAACACTTAACTTCAACTTTAAAAAATCCATTTGCCTTCTCTCTTCCACCAGTGTCTGTGTTACTACTTCCACCGCTTGGCTCTGGATCGGTCGTCCTCGACACGTCTCTACTGTAGGACCACCATGGTCTACATCGTACAGTATCCGCCTTAAATTTTGCAAGTTGAAGTCTTCAAGATTCGTAGATAATGATTGTGCGCAGCACAATCCAAAACAAAAAATTTTCTCGCTCTCACGAATTTACATTTGAGAGAAGCAGAGAATCAGTTTCTGGCACATGTGATGATGCCAGCCATCGTGAAAGATTTGGCTGCACTAGCCTCTTAATTTCCATCTGTGGAAACAACCCCACATCTCAATCCAAAAGTGAATTGCCCCTTGGCATAATTTCAAATAATCTAAGGCCGAAAATGCAAAGGCCTGTGACAACAATAGGGGTACAGGGAAATGAAGTAAAATTTTGAGCGAACCATGAATTGCTTTTCTCTGGGCCCCATCCCCTAAAATAATCGAATGAATAATGCTCGGCGATGAGGGATGAAAATAATATTGAAGACTGGAAAGACAAGGCTTCAGTAAAGGGATCACATCTTGTCCGCCAGTTGTGCATTGAGGAAAAGGGCTATCTTTCACGTCTTCCCGCAGGGGATCTTCCCCAAGGGATTCCTCCCCCTCATAAAGGAACAAACCCTCTTGTGGATTGATCAGACCAATATCGGATTCCTTCCCAAATCTTTCCAATCCGATTCGACATTCAATATCTCCCAACTTTCCCCCAACCCGTTGTAGGTCATTCATGTTTATTTTGTAACCATCTTGTTTTATTCCCCATGGGTCTTTTACCTCTTTTTCCCCCTTATTATTTATGTTATCAAGGCACAGCCTATCCAACATTTTATTTTTCTCCCTATTATTTATGTTTTCAAGGGACAGCCCATCCAACATTTTTTTATTTTTCGCCACTGCAGGCTGAATCTCCAAATGTTGTCTCTTTTCTACACTTCTTTTTTCATCTCTACTTTTCTCAGTTTTGTCATTGGCACAAAATAATAAATCATCATGAAATCTGAATTGGACTCCAGTGTCCACCTTCTTTGACTGCATTTCTTCATTGTAGCTCCGTTTAATATCTCTTTTCTCTCTTTTAGTCTTCTTTATTCTTACCGCCGAAACAAATAGTTCGTTATCAAATGGGAACTGAATTCCGACATTTGGTTTTTCATATTGTACTAACATTTCTCGATTTTTACGAGGAAAAGCGCGTACAATAAATATCGTCTCCTTATTCTCTGGTACAATCAGCGCTTCATTTTGGCCTGTACTTGTTAGCGTCTCATATTCATTAAAAGTGTTTTCCAGTTTTCCATTTTCTGGAAATTTTCGCGAAAAATCATTGTCGCGCGTCTTATTTTCAATATTATGTTGTCTGTTTACTTCTGCATCCCATTTCTGTGGATTATGAATATTTCGAACATGCGTATCAAGTATTTCGCTTTTCCGACAGGGTGGCACAGCCTCCCCATTTGTTTTATGGGCCGGTCCACCTCCCCCCGTAGTTAATGGAGTATTATATTTTTCCGGGCTTCTAACCCATGCGGTTCTCTTATACGTATGAAAATTTTTCCCTGCAATCATTTCCATTATGTATTTTCTTCCCTCTCTGTCTGCCTCCTCTTTTTTTTCTCTAGCTATTCTTTCTTCCTTCATGAAATTTAATAGTTGTTGTGTCATATCTATTTGAGTACTTTTTCGCGAGCCCCTGCTGGATCTCGATTCAACACTGCTCCTTCTACTCGGACTACTTTGATTTCGTCTGTCATTATTTCTTCTTAATTCATTTTCTGAATCTGTTCGTTCTATATGCGTATTGTCTCTTTCTTTATAGGCTACTCTAGCCTTTCCGTCCTCTTTTCTATTCTTTCTAATTTCATCTTTCTCAGCCTGCATTTTTTTTCTTATATTCTCAGAACTCTCTCTCTAAGGCCTCCATATTAGCCTTTCTTTCTATTTTCCTATTTTTTCTATGGGCTTCACTCGCCCTTTTCGGTCTTGAGTTAATTTCATCTCTGTCCGACATAATTTCAAAATTCCGTTAACTTCAAATTACCTCTTCATTTTAAATGAAAATTCTTTTATCCATTTAACTTCCGGCCTCTCGTCAAAAATTGTTTTGACACGCAGCAATTTTAGCCTTATATTTTTGAATACTAATTGGTTGCGCGATATATTGATTCGTAAATTTTTCAATTATGATCTCACAAGGCACAGCCCATAATAGATCTTGATAATTCTATTAATTGATTCCGTATTTTTTTTTTCTTAATATGTAACCACAATAGGCCACTCTTGTAGGCTAAATTACTTGTCTCTTCGAAAACGCAAAATTCTTTTGCTATTAGTGCTGTTGATAGCTCCTTTTGTTGCTGCCACCAATGTTCGTAGTGCTAGCTACCGCTGGAACTAATGTTCGTGGTGTTTAGTTACCAGTGTTATACCGGTAGGCCACAATACCACTGGCGTGGTAATATACGGGTGTCACCACTTATTGGAGAGGAAAGCCCCGGCCCCAAATCATAATGCTATGCCCGTGTCTAGCACATCGGTTCTGCAAATATCGGGTTTGGTACTACCCTATTTACAGTATACCCTGTCCCAGGGTATGATAACGCGATCGAGTGGTCAAATGACCACTTTCTAAAGCCAAATGTACCCCCCTTGGGTTACGGCTAGAAAATCTTTTAACTCTCTTCTTGGAGGTAACAAACCTCCCTGTCAATATAACAATGACGGTACCTCGTAGCTCTGTTCCTACCCTGCCTGGGTTACGGAAACTAGTACACAGTTTGTAGAAAATACCTTACTTGTATTCTTCCAAAAGGTCACAATAGTACCACAAAAATATATATATCCCCGAATGGGGTCAAAACGCAGACTAAAAAATAATAATAATCTTTACACAACTGTTCATATGGGTGGACCTCCGCTTGGCCCAGCCAATCAGCTACATCCCCATTCAAACCCAATTCTAACTCTTAGATTTATCTTTCAATGACTCCCAAACCAGGAAGTACAAAAATAAACTTGGTTCAAAGCTTACCTATTACAAAACCGCTATGGCTTAGTAACGGAATTTAACCTGTCTTTTGAAATTATACTATAAGCAAATGTGATTAAGAAAACGAAAACAGGTCATTTATCTGAAAGAAAAAGAAACAGGGCTTGGAACCCCAACACTGGGAAACCCAGCTCCCCCTACATGGAAAATTCCTCCTCCCAAGTACAATCCCTCCATGGAAAGTTCTTCCTACGTCAAATACCCCCCGGCAAGAAAATACCTCTCCCCCGGACAATTCCATTCTAGCTGAAAATTACTCTGGAAAATTTCTTGTGGAAAATTCCAGGTGAAATTTTTTTCTTAACACAGTTTCATTTGAAAAAAGATTTTAATTTCTAATTGTTTTTAAAATCATGCCGGAAATCCCTCCTCTGTGGAACACTTTTCCCGCAAATACCTCCTTCCACCCCTGCTAGAAATTGGCTCCCGCAGAAAATTCTCTTTGGAGAATTTGTCCTGTGGAAAACTCCCCCCTGGAGTTTCTCCTGTGGAAAATTCCCTCCTAAAGAAAGATGCTCTAGACCAGTGGTTCCCAACCGAATTTGGGCCCTGCCCCACCAAGACATTTGTAAAATCCTGATGCCCCCGTTGTGATATTTAAATTTTGCTATTTAAAATTTTACGTGTATCTATTTTTGGGTCGTCCTCTAGGCTTTTTTTATTGTAATGAAAAATGATGTCTGAGCACGTCTGACCAGAACATCGCCCAGACAAATACTATCTGGGTCATGCCCCATAAACAAAAAATCGCGAAGAAAGGAAACGAGGACAATTAACAGCCAGTGAAAAAATTGAAAAATTATGCAAATATTTCGGTCAAGACCTCCGCTTGACCGTCCTCAGTGCAGAATAAAACTGATAAAAATGTAAAAACCAAGCCTTAAAATAAAGGGTTACCCTTTCACCGTTACTAGGAAAGGGTCGTCCAATTTTAGTTTGGTGTTTTTATTTTAAGGTTTGGTTTTTACATTTTTATCAGTTTTATTCTGCACTGAGGACGGTCAAGCGGAGGTCTTGACCGAAATATTTGCATAATTTTTCAATTTTTTCACTGGCTGTTAATTGTCCTCGTTTCCTTTCTTCGCGATTTTTTGTTTATCATGATTAGCCAGTGTGGTCTCAGAAATTTTTTACGTCATGCCCCATCAAGACATTTCTAAAATCCTGATGTCCTC
>CM051256.1:54165113-54362613 GCA_027921565.1 Artemia sinica | reverse complement strand
TGCATTATGTCAGGGAGTCATCTGTTCAAACAAGCCCTCTCTCAATCTTAGGCCACATGTTTAATACAGTGGTTCACCCCTGGAAAAAACTAATTTTCCCAAAGTCGTGATGAGTCCAGATCGTTTTTTAGGCCAGAAATTGTTAGTGTGCCAATTTCCAGACAAAATTATCAAGCCATTTTTGAGAAAAAAATATATACAAACATACATATACAATTATTGTTTTCTTAAAAACAGTAGATTTTTATTTTAAAAGATATGGGTTCAGCTATAGGAGCCCCACAAGTCAGGTGTCAGGTAATAAACAAAATCCCCTAGTGAAGTACAATAGGGATTTCAGGTAAAAATATTTATTCCTGGACTTTATAACTAGTGACTGTTCATCTTAAACATGGAGACTACAAATAAGGGTTATTTTCTTTTGGTGTAGGCTATATCCAGGATCATAGTGTATACCAGATAAATACATTAAAGTGATTAGTTCTCTGTATGAGAATAAAATTGCTGCATAAAAAAAGAATAAAAATTCTCCAGAACCATTGCTCACACAAAGGGAGCCAAGTCGACGTTTCAGTTACTGGGTGCTTTTTACAGGGACAGGTATTCCTCAACCTTATTGTGGTTGGAATCAAACCCTGGGGCCCATATAGCCATGCAGAGAATCAATCCACTGTGAGAATAGCCAAGGCCCAGGGTTCAAAACTGAAAAAAGTTTGAAGAGTAGGAAGATAAGTCTGCAAACCAAGATTATAATATTGGGAGTATAAGTGATAACAGTGGTCAAGAAAGATAATGAGGTGTGGACACTCCAAAAGACAGAGGAGGATTTGCTTGTTTTCCAGAAAAATTGCCTACAAATAGTTTGGGTGCCCATCTGACTGACTGTATCTCTAACAGTAGGCTGTACTAAAACCATGGTTCAATCCCGCTTTAAAGGGCTATAACAAGAGAAAGTTTGGAAGGATAGGACACTTTCTACAGATAAAGGATGGCAGATTGCCAAAGACTGTCCTTGTTGTCCAATCATCTAGGACGAAACAAAAAGCAGGTCATCCCATAATAGGGTGGGAAGATGTCATAAAAAAGATTTAAGGGAAACAGGAACTTCTTAGGCAGGTGTACAGAGGGAGGCTTTGAAGGAATTGGGATGAAGGAGTAACATGAGTATCTGTGTGGGTGTCAGATGGCTTGGTATTGACACAAGCTCTTAGTAGTAGTAGTAGTACTAAGGAGCTTTTGTAGGCTATCTTTAGTTGACTTTATGTTTAGTTCAATTTATTCTTTTCACCAATGCAAACATTATCTCACTAAGGATTTGAAAGTCATCTAATGCAGTTCCTGATGGTTGAGGGGCCCCTTAGCTGAGCATGAGCACATCCCTCTAAATCCCTGTCATTATATCTAAGCTATTGTGACAACCTAGATGCACTTAAAGCCTTCTGCTTTAATTTAATAATAGTAGCATCACTAGTAATAGTAGTAGCCCTGAAAGTTTCAATTTAATAACCTTAACAATTCTTGAGATACTGCTGTAACATTCTATTGACAACCAGCATGCACGTGGTACCTTTCGATTTAGTTTTATACCAACATAAGATTTCCCTGAATTTTTTTACTTTATATCAGACTCCAGTCCTAAGATATACCACCTATGTCATTTTGACAACAAGGATGCCCTTAAACTATTTTGATTTAGTTCAATAGCAGCAGTAGTGGTAGAAATATTTACAAAAGTAGTAGTAATTTTAGTGGCCCTGGAAGTTTAACTTACCCTAAGGTGTTAATGAGATATTTCTAATACAACCCTTTGATAACCTACATGCACATAGTGCATTTTGATTTAGTTCAGTATCTCACTCAAAATGATCTAAAAGCTTCACCTGAATGCTCTAATCCATTCCTTAGATATTCCTAATACACTCTTTTGACAACCTTTATAATCCATATAAAGGGGGATAGAACACAACCCTGCTTAACTCCTGATTTAATACAAAACCAGCTGCTAACCTCATTTCCTACCTGTTATTCTTGTACATAGCACTAATCACTTTAATGGATTTGTTTGGTATACCATACAAGGATAAAACCTTTACTAAAGCTGTTCTATCAACAGAATCGAACGCTTGTTCATAATCTATCAGACTGAGCACCAAAGGTGTTTGACAACTCGGGCACTTCTTGACTATTAGCCTAAGAGTGAAAATTTGGTCAACACATCCTCTACTTTTTCTAAAACTGCACTGTTCTTCTCTTAAAACTTTGTCTACTGCATCTCTCAGTCTAAAAAGTATCATATTACTAAGTAATTTACTACCTACAGAGTTCAGACTAATGCCTCAATAATTACCACACTCACTTTTATCACCTTTCTTATAAAGTGGCTTAATTAAGGTTTTCCTAAAATCGTTAGGTACTTCCCCTTTTTCAAAAATCATATTCATAATCTTCAGTAACTTATTTCTAACCTCAGAGCCACCATATTTAAGAAACTCATTTACCACCCTATCAGCACCTGGAGCCTTATTATTTTTTAATCCTTTTAGTAGCCTACTGTTGCTAATTCTTCCTCACAAAACAAATCTTCCTTTACATCCAAGGTATCAGAAACTTTTTCATTTTCCTCTATATCTTTTCCTGTAACTCTATCTTGGTTTAGCAAATTTTCAAAATGTTCCTCTCTTTAGTTCTTTCCTTATCGCTAATTGTGGTCCCATTCCTATCTTTAACTGGGCCAAGTCCAGATTGACTACTCCCTCTCAATTTATTAACATGTCAGTACAATATTTTACTATTTAGCTGTTAAGCTGCATCTTCCAGATCCTCAGCAATTTTATCAATGGCCTCCACTTCACACCTCCTTAGTTCATATTTTAATACTTTCTCCCCTTTCTTTACATTCCTTTTGTTGTCATATGATCTATCACTCAGATAATTCTTGTACAAGTCCTTTCTCCTTTGTTTTAAACAAAAAGTTTTTTCTTCTTCTTCTATTTAACAACAGACGGGCTTTTCAGTAAAACTATTTAGACCTTTTGCTTCACTCTGTGGGCTACAGAGCTACTGGCTTGATTGCCTCATATTTATTAGATATATTCAGATATCTTTCAGCAGATCTTTTGACTCTAGGAGTTCAAATATAAGATGATAGATGTCGATTTCTATGCTCTGTGTGCAGGTATAGTTGGCTAGGCTCTTGGCTGATAGTGGGATTTTGTGGTGTTTGAAGTATTTTAACAGTTTACAAAGCAAAGTATGTTGTGCAGACGTCAGCATATTACATTCAAATAGGCAATGGTCAATTGTTTCATTATTCATATTACAATGCCTGCAAAGAGGAGACAGGGGAATTGAGCCACTTGAATTAGAAAGCTTATATGAGAATGCAAGGAAATTTAGTCCATTTGTTCCAGAACGAATTCTATGATAAATTTTAGAAAGATACTTATTGGGAAAGGGGGAAAGGATAGGATTAATCTTATTAAAATTAATATCTGATAGCCTCCATCGGTAAATATCTCTAATTGGGATTGGTCTCCCACTTGGCTGGTCAATATTTATAGCATTTTTTGCTATTTCATCAACCTGATGATTACCACTTATGCCAGAGTGGCTAGGAATGTACTGAAAGTAAGTTTTTATGCCACTTGAAGCAAGATTATCAATAATACTGAGACAATGATAAGTGTCAATGTCCAACTTATATTGAGGAGCTGAGGCCAGCAACTCAAGGCTTGATAAAGAGTCGGAATAGATGATAATATTATTCGAATTTTCAATCAAAGGTTGGTTTTGCTTAAGGTGTTCTAATGCCATGATTATGGCATTTAACTCAGCAGACATTATAGATAAATTATTAAATAATCTCTCGCCCATTGCAATTTTCAGGTGAGGAAGGAAAACAGCACTTGCAACCTTCTCATCCATTTTTGACCCATCAACAAATATTTGGAAGTGATTTTTATAGGTAATTGTATTAAGTTCTGCAAATTTTTTCTGGACAAAAGCAATGGGGGTTAAATCTTTATTCCATTTTGAAAATTCAGTATTTATTATGGGAAATGACCAATTCCATGGAGGGGATTGGGGGAAAGTAGGTGCAATAGACTTTGCTGGTACAGGGAACTTCTTTTGAATATTGGCATACTCATCTGCAATACCTCTATACATGGCTGGATTTCTTAACCAATTATGTAATGTGTGTGAGCTATTTGATTCAATTTTTGTAAGATGTTTTATCAAGAGAAAGCTACGTCTCTCCCTTATTGTTGTTAATCCACTCTCCATAAGCAGAAACTTGCTGCTTGTGGGTTTCCTAAGACCAAATATGAGACGTATTATATCATTTTGTGTTGTTTCAATTTTTTGCATCTGGGTCTTTGCACATGCACCATAGACAATGAGCCCATAGTCAATATGGGGTCTTATATGTGATTTATAAAACTGGAGTAAGGTTTTCTCCTTACAACCCTAGGGTGTGGAAAGAAGTCTTTTTAGTATATTTGCTTTTCTATAACATTTTTTTATTGTGTTTGAAATGTGGAGGTGGAAATTAAGTTTTTGGTCAAGCATGAGACCTAGGTAATTAATATTATTATCTTCTGGAATAGTTGTTTTATTTAGAGCTAGTTTTGCATTAACATGGTTTCGCTTCCGGTGAAATTGGATTATTTTTGACTTGGTGGGTGCAATGGGTAAATCTGAATGTTGAGAGAATTTTTCAAACTGGAAAAAAAACTTTCGCAGATTTGACTGTGCTATCTGAAAGGTGTTGCCAGATGACCATAGCACCAGATCATCAGCATATTGTAGATTCGTGTGGGGTAGGTTCATGTCCCAGAGATATAGGGCAAAAAGGAGGCAACTGAGGACTGCTCCCTGAGGTAGGCCTTTGGATATTGTCTTTTGGGGTGAAGAGGCTGAACCAACACAAACAATGAAACTTCGCACTTCTATGAAGGATTTAATAAAGGATACTAGCTTAGGAGGTACTCCAAGGTTTGCAAGTTTATTTAAAAGGATTTGGTGGTTCACATTGTCATAAGCTCCTTCAAAATCTAGGAAAGCTGCCACTAGGATATTATTTTTTGAGAAAGATTCATTTATTGCATTTGTTAGCAAAATGAAAGCATCTGTTGAGGAGTGGTATTTCCTGAATCCAGTTTGAGTGTGTGGGATCATGTTATTTTTCTCAACAAACCAGAGGAGTCTGTGATAAATCATTTTCTCCATTATTTTCCCCATCACAGGTGTAATCATTATGGGCCTATAAGACTCAGGGTTATCTTTTGGTTTATTTTTCTTTAGGATTGGTAGGAGGGACGAACATTTCCATATATTGGGGAACCTAGAAGATGCCCAAGCGTGATTATAACAATTTAGCAGTTCTTGTTTGTATGAAGGTGTGAGATTCTTTATCCATGTAGGGTGTATATTGTCATAGCTACTGCTAGTTTTGGACCTAATATGATGTATTGCATTATTCAATTCCTGGATTGAAAATGGATTAGTTATGTACTCGGATCCTGGGCGTGGTTGGTAACTAGGGTTCATAGGAATTGTGGACAGCTTGCTTTGATTATTTGATGTTAGCTTATTAACAAAAAGAGTTGCAAATAGGTTAGCCTTTTCATTATCATTGTCATAATGGGTATTATTATGTATAAGCTCATACAGGAGTGGGTTGGGAGAAGTCTTTTTCCCACATATGTGGCTTATGACTTTATGTATAATTGGCTCATTTGTTTCTCTGGAGAGATTATTTGCAAAATTATTCCAGTATTTATATTTAGCATCTATTATAGTCCTTTTTAGATTAGATTCTGCTTGTAATTTTTTTTAATATGTAGTAGGTGTTGGTTTTTTTATGAATTCTGTCCTAGCTGCCTTTTTTATCCTCCATTTATTTAGGCACTCATTTGTCCACCATGCTTTAGGAAATTGTTTAGGGAATGTTTTCTTAGGTGTTGTCCTGGGGATAGCATGATTAGCTGTATTTATTAGTAAAGATGTCAATGCTTCAGCATGTGTGTCAACTGTTGTGTTAGAAATGCATGAACTTTGGGTGAAACTTGTAATTTCATCATTTAGCTTATTTTGGAAAATAGACCAATTTGCTTTAGTGTTGATATATTCGGATGTATGAGATAAAGTTTCAGCAGGTTCATTTAGGGAGCAAACTATAGCAAAGTGGTCTGTACATAGACTATCAATTTTATTTACGTAAATTTTGTTCAAAAAATTTAAAGACACAATTTGTAGGTCAATTGTGGAGAAACTGCCACTTTTGGGGTTGAAATAAGTATTCAGGTTTGGAGGGGTAGCAACAACTAATTCATTATTATTTGAAGTCATATGCTCAATAAATTTACCAGCTTTATTTGCTGGTTTATTCCCCCACAAAAGGCTGTGGGCATTGAAATCTCCACAAATAATGATATTTTTAACATATTAGAATTATTTATATAATTAAAGAAATCCTTGGCATCTGTAGTTTGGCCATTAGGGTTATAAAAGCTTATTATGTAGGTTTTTAAATTATTCAGCCAAACACTTATACCAATTACATCAACATCATTTTCAAAATCTGGAAAATTGATGCCACAAAATTTTATATTATTATTAACTAATAAAGCTACACCACCTCCTTTTCTCTCTGAAGATCTATTCTTTCTCAGGATAGTATATCCCAGAGACTTAATTTGTTGATTTTGGGTTAAATGAGTTTCTTGGAGGCAAGCAATATTAATTGAATTATTATTCATAAATGATGTTAGTTCATTTAGCTTATTTTCTGTGAGTGATCTTACATTCCATTGGAGTATTGATAAATGTTGTGTTGTTGATTTATTCTTCATATGAATGTGTATCAATGTTCAGCTTTGTTAAGAGTAAAGCAAGATCTTTTTTTGCTTGAATGAGCATATCATCTGGGATGTAAATTTTTGCCAATTCTGCAATAATTTTTGTTTTCTGTAGTTGATGTATGTTCATGGCCTGAACTGCATTACAGTTTAGAATGAATAAGCATATATTTGGGGATTGCATTTTTGGTAGTGCACCCTGTTTGTTGGTTAATGGATTGATTCCTGGTAGTGTTTCTGGTTTGTTTCTTCTTGGGAGGGAGGGCCAGGCTGGCCTCATCTCACCGGACAAGGAGGCTTGTTGGCTTGGTGATTGCTTCTGATAGGGATTTGAGCTAGGGGGCTTAAAAGATGGTGTTTTATATGGGGTGCTTGATGCATTGGGGGCATTTGACTTGGGGGTTTTGGTTGGTTTCATTACAGGCTTTATTTGGTATTGTTGGGCAGCATTTGCTTCCATTGCTGCAAAGGGGTATGGGATTGCCTTCTCTGTTGATATTTGGAGTGTTAGAGCTCTTTTCTTGTATGCAGGGCATAATGATTTATTTGTAGATTCATGTGGGCCTTTGCAATTGATGCATGTAGGCTGAGTGTTGTTGCAAGTTGTCAGCTCTTTAGGATGGAAAGATTTACAATTACTACACTCTTGGAGAATTTCATTGCATTTGTTTGTTGTGTGTCCCAGTTTGAAACACTTCTGACACTGAATAGGCTTAGGTTTGTATTCCTTGTGTGGTTTGATTTGCCCAAATAGGAATAATTTTTCGGGGATATCAATTTTATCCTTCAGTGTGAATAAGAAGGATTTACTAGTTTTTAGGCCATTAGAGTTGGGTTTTCCAAGTTGGGTAACATCCTCAACTGGGATTGTGTTTCCAGCCCTATCTGAAAGGCCTTCTTTTAACTCCTGAGTAGATATCTCTGGGGGAACATTATAAACTACTATTTTTGTTGGTGATTGTTTTGGGTTCCAATTAGATGCAATAATTGGGGTATTCAGAAGGGATTTAAGGTTAATTATTGTATCTGCTGATTTCTGATCTTCTACAGCTATTAGCAGAGATCCATCACGGTTAATGTTAAGAGAGAACATTGATTTTAGCAATTTAAAAATTGCAACTCTTATTGCAGTGATCATTTTTATTTCAAAGGGGGTAGTGGGAGTAATTTTAAGGTAAATTCCTAAGTTTTTGGAGGGAGGATCTTGGGCAGGAGAGGGGAAATGCTTTTAATTGGGGAGATTTTTTTCCTTTTTTTAGAACTTCTAGAGAGGACCTCTTGAAACCCATTATCATCATTTATGGTTACATTAGCCCCTACACTTATCATTGTCCTATTCTCCGAAATGGAGCTATCATTAGGACTTTGAGATAGGGTGCTTGACCAGCCAGGATGGGTATCTTTCACTATGACACTTTCACTGGAATTTGATTTGGGATCTGGGGGACTTTTTTTTTTTGGAGGACTTCTAATCATTGCCTATTGGAAAAAGCTTTAAACACAAAGATAAAACTAAAACAAGAAGGGAAAATAGATGATATCAAACCGTCTGCACTATACTATGGGGAGGATAAACACCACAGTATAGCCCTGAGGATGACTTGAGCAGAATTGGTTTAGTACAACCGCTGATTAGAATAGATAATAATCACAAGAAAATATATTTCGATTTTCTTATAAGGTTGCTGTTGTTGAGTGATTGAGTATTGCGAAATAGTGAAAATTTTTTCACTAATATTCTTAGCAGCAGTTCTAGCTTTCTTCCCTAAGACACCTTCAGCAACTTCACAAATTATTTTTCTAAGATTATTCCAACCATCTTCCACATATTTACATACTATACACAATCACTTAAGTGTGGCCTATGGCTCCACACCCCCTCAACATTCCCTTAAAGTTTCACTTTAATACCATTACCTGCAGTAAAAGAAGTAATGATAATAGCACTAGTAGTAGTATGTGGTAGTAACACTACTACTACCCAATGGTAGTAATATGGACATAGAGCCTTTTGACTAGTGCAACATCCCCTGAAAGTTTTATACTTAATACTCTAATCTGTTGCTGAGCTACAGCTGATACACATTTTTGGCAGCCTATATATACACAGTGGCTTTGATTTAGCTCAACATTCCCTGAAATTCACACCTTAGTAACCTTAGCTTAAGTAGTAGTAGTAGCAGTAAAAGGAAGAAGTAGTAGTAGAATGCAAAGAATGTCCTTTGGTTAGTTCAACATCCCCCAAGACATGCCCTGTAAGTTTCAACTTAATACTATAATACATTTCTAAGATATTTCTGATAGCCCCTTTTGTCAACAAGCATGCACATAGGGCTTTTTGATCTAATTCAAATTTCACCTCAATATTACCTATAATTTTCAACTTCATATACTTAGCCTTGGTAGTAGTTGTAGCATAGTAGCAGTAGTTGTAGCATGCAGCACAAACATTGCATTCTAGTCAATTGATCATTCCAATAAGGTAGTTGTCCAAGCCAAGTGGTTGGTGTGCTGGATTTGGAATCCTGTGTCCAAAGGGCAAGGGTTTGAATCCTAGTATATCTAATTATTTGGTTCGGGGTGGGGGTCAGTGGCATGACTCTGTAAGCTCAGCCAGAGTTGATCCAGCTCTAAATGGGTACCTGGAGAAACCTGAGGAAGGTAAGCAGGAAGGGTGTGCAAAAGCCCAGGATGGCTGCCCCCCATCCCCCATTGTACTTCCTGGCTGAAGGGCCTTGAGACAGCCTTGATCACCTACATTGTTATTAACTGAATACCCTAGGTCATTCCTGAGATTCCCTAACCCATCATCCCCTGTAGATTGAAAATCGTCATGAAGCCAAAAGGAGACTGAAGTGGACTCCAGAAGGCTTGGCATTTCAAGAAGAAGGAGAAGAAGATTTACCATTATGAAAACCTGCATGGCAACAGGCTAGTGTGTGTTGATTTAGTTTCACACTCATTGCAAAATTCTTCAAAATTTACTTAGGTAGTGCTATTGTGCAGCCTATGATTTAAGAGATAGATTTACAGATCTTTAGAACCTTATAAAATGGGATTGAGCAACAGCAGAGGCTCAAAACATTTAGAGTTGAAGATGTATTATGGGTAAATTTCTAGGTGGCACTATAATTTAGCTAGGATGAAAATGAAAACATCATTTGATGCCTTTTTTATGCTCTTTCATAATTCAATAATTGTTTCTGCTGCAAATTGCATCTTGAGCCCTTAAAGGGGCCCCAAAGGTATTTCATTTTTGTAACCACACAAAGAAGTTATCAACACTAGTTAAGTCATTGAAAAAAAAGTTAAAAACATATCACTACTTTATAAATAAGTTGTTCAAGAGTAATATATTCCAATAACACTTATTTATAACAATTCATATATCATTTATTAGGCAACTCAAATATAAACCATTTTCCTACTGTTTCAAGTTTTTCAAATGCAGAGAAAAAAAAAATAGCACTCAATTTTGTGATTTGAAGCTCTTCCATTGACAATTCAGGGTATATATTTCCACATTAGAGGGTGGGGGGGGGGGGGGTAAAATTCATGGTA
Source organism: Artemia sinica (assembly GCA_027921565.1). Lineage (NCBI taxonomy): Eukaryota > Metazoa > Arthropoda > Branchiopoda > Anostraca > Artemiidae > Artemia > Artemia sinica. The sequence goes on along the minus strand of CM051256.1, from coordinate 54,352,192 downwards.
AATTTGCAGTGGGTCATATAATTTAGCTAGGATGAAAGTGAAAACATCATTTGATGCTTTTTTATGCTCTTTTATAATTCATAAGATATACCTTTGGGGCCTCTTAAAGGGCTCAAGATGCAAGTTGCAATACAAGCAATTATTAAATTATGAGAGCATAAAAGAAGGCATCATATGATGTTTTCACTTTCATCCCAACTAAATCATAGTGCCACCTAGAAATGTATTGTATCTTGTAGCATTTCATTTTTATTGGATAGAGATTGTTAAAGTTTATCAAGGACAGTCTTCTCTGGAGGAGAATGGAGTGGAGGTGAGTATCTTCTATCTATCTATCCACTTCAGAGGAGGAAAAACCTGTTGCAGTTAAAAATCCTGAAAGATCCCATTGAAGTAAAAAAAATCTGCCATGTTTCCTTGTGAGCACAAACCATTTAGTTTTTGTTCCTTGTCAAGAGATACTGGTTTTTTGGTATCACTTGACCTCTTAAACCAAATACTGCAAAGACTTGTATGGGAGAGTCTAGCCAATTGACTTTTTCAACACTTCACAACCATGAAAAGTAAAAGCTCACTTATCTTCTTTGGCAGAAAAAAGAACATGGACTGCCAATACTGATAAAATATGAACTATGCAACTCAGAAGAAATGAGTTCTCTCATTAAATGACTCAACTGTGGTTTATAGCTTATGGCTTATTTACACTGACTAAAACTTTCATTGAAATAAAACTTTCAGGAATGCATCCAGAACCTTAGGGGCATCATGGGGAAATATTATGAGAGACTCACCTCCACTCCTTCTCCTCCAGAGAACAATGACCCTGATAAACTTTAACAATCTCTATCCAATAAAAATGAAACCTTACAAGATACAGTTCATTTCTAGGTGGCACTATAATTTAGCTAGGATAAAAGTGAAAACATCATTTGATGTCTTCTTTAATGAATTTTTATTCTTTTTTTTATGCAGCAATTTTATTCTCATACAGAGAACTAATCACTTTAATCAGGGATGTGAATGCCCAGGTTGGTAAAGGTTTTTAGGTGTAATAATCTAGTTAGGCTATAACTAATATGGTATTGGGTCTTAAGATAGATGACAAGTTAAGATGTTACTTGCATAATAATGGTTAAAAGCTTAACTTTATTACCTTAAATTACCTTAAATCGCACTTGCTAGCGATATGGACGAGTCCAGTGTACGCCAGTTTGTTGGTGTATGCATTATTGGTCTTTATGCATTATGTTGGTGTGAACCATAGACATTCAGGTTTAATAATAAGGTATACTTGAGTGCTGCTACTGATGTTAAAAGTAAAGATCATTATCTAGTACTATCTAGAGTTTAATTGAAAAAATGGATAGACTCAAGGACAACAGTTTGAGAGGACCTCCCCAAGAACATTAAGACATGATAACAAAAGCTAAGAATTAAAAAATTCAGGAATTGGATCATCAATTTTTAAGGAAATCAGTTTGCAAATTAGTAGATGTTTTATGCAGGAGAGTTAAAAATGCAGCTACAAACATTAACAAAAATGCTTTAAGCATAGCAAAATGAAGAAGGAATTTATTCAAGAATTTTCTAAGGGTTAGATCTTATGAGAATATACTTAAAAAAAATTATTTCAAAAAGAAGTTTTTAACAAAAAAAAGCAATGAACTACATTAAACTGAGACAAGCAGAAACAATGTTGAGTAATAATTTGAACACAAAATAAACAGAAATTACTCTGAACAATCAAGTCAAACCTAAAACCAAAACAAATTAACACAGACAGGGATTGGGCTGATTCTACCTAAGCCTTTGAAAGGCCAGAGCACCATTTACACTTTGCTGAATTAAATAAAAAACAAACTGAAAGTTTTTTTTCAACTGAAAGTAAGAAACAATATCAAAATTTATAATAAACAACAATTATGAGGGAGGCTGCCCTCTCCTTAATGCCTTGCTCTTCATGCTAAAGGCTTTTATTACTTTTGAAAAAGCTTCAGATTCTAATCAAATGGCCTTTGTATTTCAAAAGTTTTTCTTACAAGTCAAACTTTAGCATAAAGAGCAGAGTATTGAAAACAGGGCCAGCTTGGCCCAAACAATCTGGCAGCCCTAGACCCAAGCAATTTTTTTCAGGGAGACACAGAGATTTACTGGGAAATCCCCAAAAATCTGTGGATAGTGAAAGCCATGAACAGAAAGCAACTGATGAGTGATGAGCCAAAAGTAATGCAAGAGAGAGGTGATACCAAGCTCTCAGCTGTCATTCTTGGGAAAGACCTGACAGTTTATAAGTGGCTATGGAAAATAGGCAGCACAGCAGCAAAGTGAACCTGGCAGTTTGACAATAAATCATATCAGTCTAGTTTCTGTTAGGAAAAAAAATTGCTCAGTGTTTTTTTATTCCCCTTGGCATTGTGTGCCCCATAGGTTTGAGCCTATACATAAACCTTTGCCTGATTGAGAGGGGGCAGCCCCCTCATACATGGGACAATTTCTGCTTGTTTTAACTTTTAATGTTGCTCCTTATATTCAGTTGAATTATTTTTCTTACATTTTATATCCAATTGCTTTTCAAATACTGCTGAGAAATATGTCTCCTCTCCATGGAAAATTCCTCCCATGTACAAGAAAATCTTACTCTTGCTGAAAATTCCCCCTGGAAAATTTCTTGTATTTACCCATAATTTGAATCAATGGTAACAAAATTAAGAATCAATAAATGCATGGTAAATATATAATATGGGCTATATGTATTTAGGCATGAGCATACAGAGGGGAGGGCAGCTGCCCCCTCTAGAACTTCAAATTACACAAGATATGGCTGAAAAAGCATATGGTTGAAAAAGCTGTAAATTAACAGCTGGAATGATAGAATAAAAGTCTAAAAAGGAGCAGTTATCCATAATATCTTGGAAATTTTAAACTCTTATCCAACAAGATTAATGCTGAAGCTTATTGACAATTTATGATTTTTGGTGATTACTTATTTTAAAAAATTTCATAGGTATGATAGAACTTGCTGGCAATTTAAAGTTTTGTGAATTGCCAATAGAACTTAAGCCCCCCCCTGTCCATCATCACAGAATCAGCCCCCCCCCCTAGACAAGTAGCTACATACACCCATGTATTTAGGAAAGGTTAGAAAGGATTTGTAATGGAAATGAATGTTATATTCAGACTCAGGATGAAATTTTGATTCCAGACCTAGGTTTGTTTGTTAGCTATCTGTTAATGTAAAGGTTTACCAGAATTTCTCATACATATTCTGGCACATTTTCCTAGGAAAGTTCACAAGCCTACTCAGAAACTTTCCTCCTCAGAGAAATTTCTTGGTAAATTTTTACAAAAACATATTATTGACTTACAAATAAAGTGAATATACCACTTGATGCCTTTTCTATGCTCTTCCCAAATATAATAATCATTTTTGTTGGAAATGAATTTTACCCCCACCCCTATAGCTATATACCAATTCAGGGTATATGTTTGTACATTAGGAGGAGGGGGGATTTTATTTCTGATATAAATGGGAGGTAAGTTTAAACTTTACTCCCCCCCCCTAATGTGCAAATATATAGCCTACCCTGAATTGGTATATAAGGGTGGGGGTTATATTCACTTCCAACAGAAATGATTATTATATTTGGAAAGAGCATAAAAAAGGGCATCAAGTGGTACATTCACTTTATTTGTAAGTCAATAGCCTAATATGATTTGGTAAAAATTTACCAATTTCTCCCTAGGCCTATGCAAATCCATCTCCAAAAAAAACAACAAATGTCTGTATACTTCTCAATAACAAATACGGTAAAATTCTATTTTAGCTACTTTTGGCTATCTTGGAATGGGGTTAGGTTAGAAAAATGAAACTTTCAGGGATGGGTCTACAGGCTAAAGTATGTCCCGGGAAGGTATTTTGAAGTACCTACCTCCACTCCTTCTCCCTCTAGAGGGGGGAAGGTGCCCAATGGATATTCTTAAAAAATTACATTCTATAGAATATAAAAATAATATCCAACTACACTTAGTATCAAGATAAAATATCATGCTAGACAGATAATAACATTTCTAAGACTCTTACACCTTTACCTACCTAGCTGAATATCTGACTGTCTATGCAATGTACAGAATATCTACCTAGTTGGATAATAACATAGCATAGTGTTTGGGATATATATCCAAATAGGCAGATAAGAAGATTCCCTGAGCAGTTTTGAGTTAATAGCCTATCCAACTAGCCAGATAAATTGCTTCTCTTAGGCACAGCAAGAATATCTACCTAGTTGGATAATAATGTAGCTTAGTGTTTCTGATATATATCCGACTAGGCAGATAAGAAGATTCTCTAAGCAGTTTGGGGTTAGTATCCAACTAGCCAGATAATTCATTTCTCTTAGGCATAGCATGAACATCTAACTAGGTGGATAATACCAGGTCTTAACACTCCTGATATATATCCAACTAGGAGGATAACTAAATTCCATTATACAGTTTTGGAATAATATCCAACTAGCCAGATAAATTGTTTTCTTAGGCACAGCAAGAATATCTAACTAGGTGAATAATAATGTAGCTTAGTGTTTCTGATATATATCCAACTAGGCAGATAAGAAGATTTTCTAAGCAGTTTGGGGTTAATATCCAACTAGCCAGATAAATTGTTTCTCTTAGGCAGAGATAATATCTACCTAGTTGGATAATAATGTTGCTTAGTGTTTCTAATATAGATCCAACCAGGCAGCTAATTCTCTAAGCAGTTTGGGGTTAGTATCCAACTAGCCAGATAATTCATTTCAGTTAGGCATAGCATGAACATCTAATTAGGTGGATAATACCAGGTCTTAACACTCCTGATATATATCCAACTAGGAGGATAACTAAATTCCATTATACAGTTTTGGAATAATATCCAACTAGCCAGATAAATTGTTTCTCTTAGGCACAGCAAGAATATCTAACTAGGTGGATAATAATGTAGCTTAGTGTTGCTGATATATATCCAACTAGGCAGATAAGAAGATTTTCTAAGCAGTTTGGGGTTAATATCCAACTAGCCAGATAAATTGTTTCTCTTAGGCAGAGAGAATATCTACCTAGTTGGATAATAATGTTGCTTAGTGTTTCTAATATAGATCCAACTAGGCAGCTAAGAAGATTCTCTAAGCAGTTTGGGGTTAATATCCAACTAGCCAGATAATTCATTTCTCTTAGGCATAGCATGAACATCTAACTAGGTGGATAATACCAAGTCTTAACACTCCTGATTTATATCCAACTAGGAGGATAAGTAAATTCTTTTAGGTTACAGTTTTGGAATAATATCCAACTAGCCAGATAAATTGTTTCTCTTAGGCACAGCAAGAATATCTAACTAGGTGGATAATACCAAGTCTTAGATCTTCTGATATATATTTAACTAGGCAGGAAGTTACTTAACTACCTAGTTGGATTAATATTAGAAGGGCTAGGACAAATTGTTATCCACCAAGTTAGATGTTTAGGCTATGTCTAAGAGAAAAAATTTACTAGTTTGCAGTGATATTATCACTAGTTTGCATGAAGAATTTACTTATCTGTCTAGTTAGATATATATCAGAAGCATTAAGTTAAAGTATTATCCACCAAGTTGAAGATACTAAGTTGGCTCTTATGCTTTATTGTATTTGGCTAGCAAGATAAAACTATTTTTCTTTTAAATTTTAAATATTTTCCTAGTTGGATAATTTCTTATTTGCTTAAAAGGATTTTTCAGATAGCTAACTAGTTGGATAATATTGGCAATAACTAAGTATGGTTGGATATTATTCTTACATTCTATAGAATAGAAATTTTTAGATATTATCCATTGGGTATACTCCCCTCTAGAGGGTCCTGAAATTTTGCCTACATGACAGGTCTATACCCATTGAAATTTTGACAAAACAACATTTTACATTAATTTTCAGTTATCAGTTTCTTTTTCTCTGGCTTTAGCTCTGAAAATGCAATTTCAGTTATTTGAGCAGAATTTTAAGCCATATAAATAGTTTATTTCAAAAATTTAGGAAATGTATTTGCATATCTTTAAAACCATATAAATTGGGATTGAGCAAAGTTGTGAAACTGAAAAAAATTTTGTTGTACTTCATTTAAGCAGAAGATCTATTTTGCAAGGTTTCACTTCTATAAATCACATATTTTTAAAGGTCATCAAAGGTCAGGCCCCTCTAGAGGTAGAAGGAGTGGAGGTGGGTACTTCAAAATATCTTACCGGGACATACTTTAGCCTGTAGAACCATCCCTGAAAGTTTCATTTTCTTAACCTAACCCCTTTCCAAGATAGTCAAAAGTAGCTAAAGTAGAATTTTACCACAAATACTACACGTAGACATAGGACAAATTTTATAACTTAAAGCCACTTTCCAGGGGCTGTGGGGGGTCATGACATCCCCAAAGGCATAGCCTAGGCTATTTGTGATGGCAAACAATATCTTCCCAAGTAGACTATATTTTATGCCCTGGATTCACTCACCTAACTCAACAACTTTCTAATCTAGCCAAAAGCCTACAATATAGAACTTTAGGTTTATAGCCCACCTAAACATGAGAACTGCTTAATAAAAGAACTCTATTCAACTAATTCATATGCTTGTTATTATTTATGCTGAAGGTTGCCGAAAGCTGGCTTTTGAAGGGAATGAAAACTGAGGCCCAGAAAGAGAGATTTTCGCTCGAAAAGCGGGAAGTCCAAAAATTTGCTTGTGCACCCCAAATTTGCTTGTTGTTGGCCACACAAGCGTTGTCCCTCCTACTGCTCTAATCACCTTCATATCATTTAGAAAATGCTGTGAATATCCTATCTTTATTAAACATAAAATAGGATCATTAATTTTTTTTTTTTACAACGATCAAAATATAAAGTTGGAGGCAAGGCCATATCCAGGAAATAATTTCGGGGGGGGGGGGGAGGTCTCTCGGGTCGGACCTAATCAATGTCTAACGGTAAAAGAAAACAATAGAAAAGAAAATAAATACTCTATATTGCAGTTAAGAAACTTAGTAGTTACAATATAAATTCAAGTAACAAAATCAATTCGACGTGTTTTTTGAGTTGCGAACATGTCAATAATTGTATCAGTGTCAATAGCAGCATCCCTGTGCACTGACGGTAACACTAGACCTGTTAAACATTTTTCACCGGGTTGCATTTACTAGCCATGTCTTAAGCCGTCGCAAGGTAGAGAAAATCCTTTCCGGTGTAGCAGTTGAAACAGGCCAAGTAGCTGCAATTGTAAGAAGGCGGCTGATGTTTGGAAAGAAATCAGCATTGCACGTATCAAGCACAGCCAAAGCCGAGACGGGTCTTTCTTTGTTGTAAAAGTTCTGCCACTTCATTTTCCACAATTTCAGTTTGTGGCTTACGGCATCTGGCTCTGGTAAAAGGTCGAAGTAAATGTCAGTATTCTCACCGATTTCTACGTCAGACAAGTTTCTTTTGTCTAAGTTTGCAGGTATGAAGCCGCTTAAAGTTGTCAAAATTGTACGATGCACCTTTGAGATCTGACATAAATTAGTCCATGAATGGAATGTATATGGAAGCTCTGTACACTTTTTCGGCGAACCGATGTCATACTGGTCTTTTCGACGACAACCAACTCTTGGAAAAGTCAATTATATCTTCAGATCTCTGGCAAAATCTTTAATTTTTGAATACAACGCGTCGAACGAAGAATCTGCGTCTTCGCGTAGGCCCACAACTGTCTGCACCACAGTTTCAACGTGGTCGCTTGCAAGCACCGAGTTACAGTCAACAGCTTGAAGAACTTTACACAGCGGCAACGTAAGACCAATGAGTTCTTTTGCTGTAAATAAACTTGTCAGAAACTGTCTTTGCTCCATTGAGCTTGCTCACTGATGGGCCTTTGTGGAAGTCTCAGCATTCGCGTTTCCTTCTTGAAGCTCTTCCAGTGCTTCTAAAATTGGCTTATAGAGCTCCACAAGAGGGTTAACGGCATCGTGCCTCTCCATCCACCGTGTTTCACAAAGGGTAACGATAATAGTGTTTCTAGGTTCTGGCATGCATTGTCAAATTCTGTCTTTGAGTATCTAGGTACGGGAAGGGATGAGCCAAAAAAGATGCAGGTTGAGTGTATGTTCTTCATAGTGGACATAAATTTCTCGTGGATACTGCTGTCTAATCCAAGCTTGAGTGCTTCTTAGGCGCCCTTTCATAGCAGCTGCTCCGTCACAATCCGTCCTACAAGCTTCCTCAAATCCAAACCATGGTTTTTATAAGTTTCCAATATTGTGGTGGCCAGACATTGTCCGGTTAAATCTGATACGGGAACAAACCCAAGAAAATCTTCGCGCAAAGCTCTGTTTGAAACATACCGAACCCAAATGGACAGCTTCTTTATGTTTCTTAGATCAGATGTTTCACCCGCTAAAACCAAATAGCACACACTTTTGCTTACCCTTTTAAAAATATCAGCTTGAATCATCTTTCCACAAACACCAATGAGCTCATTTTGCTCAACTGGGGACAAATACAAGTAGAGTGCTACATTATACTTTGCTTAATGCCCTAGGAATTACCATGCTATTTGCTTAATGCCCTAGGACCATACTATTTGCTTAATGCTCTACACCTTTTCAAAGAGAGTGAGTATCCTCTCACACCAATGTTCCTTGGTACCTTTCCAAGCAAAGTGAACAAACAGGTTTTGGAAGTATAATTTTGATTGTATAACGCAACCAGACTGGTTTTTGAGACACTTCCATCATAACATGTTTTCTTTTTTTTGTTTTTTTTTTAACCAGAAACTAGAAATTATCAAATTACGTAATCAAAGAATGGTCTCATTCTAGAAATACCGGTTTACAGTTGGTAATAATCATGCTTTTTTTTGCTATTATATTGAACGAATTGTTCATTCTGTCTCAGTTAATTAGTAGAAGTTATAATAAATCTACAAGAATCAATCCGCTCATTCTAATGGACAATAAAAGAATTATATTGATAAGTAAATATACATTATTCGTCGACTAAATAAGAAATAACCTTTTTTATTTCCTGTCTATCATTTTGAGTTTCACACAGAAAGATGAACTTTCTGAAACTCTCGAAGCTATGATAAATTCCAAATGTCCATAAAAGCTGTTTTGATTAGAAGGCTGTTTTCTCGTGAGATTACATTTCATCGTACTCTTAATTAGACAAACTTAATGAGAGGATAATTGTCCAACTCAGCCAATAATCAAGGGTAATTATTGTAGAGAAAAAAACAGGGGTTGGGGGAAGGGGTGCCCATCATTAATATTCTGAATAAATTTCAACTGTAGCTAATAGTTGAAATTGTATTCTTTTTTCATACATCGTATTTAAAAAACGTGTTTATGCATTCATAGTTTAACCGAACTTAATAATTGGGGTTAAAAATAATGCTAGGAGGGGGAATTCAGTTTTGAAGGATGTGTAAAAATGCTACTTATTTAATATCCCGTAAATATCTGACTTGAAATGCTTCAGATCATATATTTTTCGCTAGCTTCAAAGCAAATGGCCAGGTATAAAGATATCTGGGTAAAATAGCGTTCGCAACAATTTCTATTTTTAACTCAACAGATAGCATTTATCTTCCATGTCATATATAATTGAGACGATCATTGTATGCACGCGTCTGTATTTACTAAAGGGGGTAATTATTGAAGAAAAAAAGAGGAGTTGGGGGAGGGGTGTCCATCATTAATATTCTGAATAAATTTCAACTGTAGCTAATAGTTGAAATTGTATTTTTTTTTCATATATCGTATTTAAAAAACGTGTTTATGCATTCATAGCTTAACCGAACTTAATAATTGGGGTTAAAAATAATGCTAGGAGGGGGAATTCAGTTTTGAAGGATGTGTAAAAATGCTACTTATTTAATATCCCGTAAACATCTGACTTGAAATGCTTCAGATCGTATATTTTTCGCTAGCTTCAAAGCAGATGGCCAGGTATAAAGATATCTGGGTAAAATAGCGTTCGCAACAATTTCTATTTTTTAACTCAACAGATAACAATTATCTTCCATGTCATATATAATTTAGACGATCATTGTATGTACGCGTCTGTATTTACTAAAGGGGGTAATTATTGAAGAAAAAAACGAAAAAAAGAGGAGTTGGGGGAAGGAATGCCCACCATTAATATTCTGAATAAATTTCAAATGTAGCTAATAGATGAAATTGTATTTTTTTTCATACATCGTATTTAAAAAACGTGTTTATGCATTCATAGCTTAACCGAACTTAATAATTGGGGTTAAAAAAAATGCTAGGAGGGGGAATTCTGTTTTGAATGATGTGTAAAAGTGCTACTTATTTAATATCCTGTAAACATCTGACTTGAAATGCTTCATATTGTATATTTTTCGCTACCTTCAAAGCAGATGGCCAGGTATAAAGATATCTGGGTAAAATAGCGTTCGCAACAATTTCTATTTTTAACTCAACAGATAGCAGTTATCTTCCATGTCATATATAATTGAGACGATCATTGTATGTACGCGTGTGTATTTACTAAAGGGGGTAATTATTGAAGAAAAAAAGGGGAGTTGGGGGGGGAGGGGTGCCCACCATTAATATTCTGAATAAATTTCAAATGTAGCTTATAGTTGAAATTGTATTTTTTTTCATACATCGTATTTAAATACCTAGTGAATAACTAAAAAATTGATTTGTATTTCCAGGACTCAGATATTGAGGCGTCAAGTCAAAAACGAGCGAAGCTCAATCATGAGACTGGCAGCATTGAAATGAATTTGATGAGAGAAAGCGTAATTCACTATGCCCCACGAACACTTTGTAGCGATCTAGCTGTAGCTTCTATAGTAAGCACGATTTATCAGATAGCTTAGGGGGTTCAGTTGCACAGGGGGTTCAGTTGTATGTGGGTTCGGTTATACGGGGGTTCGATTATACGGCGAGTTCACTTGCACGGAGGTTCACTTGCACGATGGTTCAGTTACACGGGGTTTATTTAAATGGGGTGGAGTTGCACGGGGGTTGAGTTGCATGAGGGTTCATTTAAAGAGGGCTCAGTTGCACGAGGGTTCAGATGCACGGGGGTTTCAGTTACACGGGGATTCAGTAACAATTGAACCCACACAAAAACAATGGGGCACACACAAAAGCCAAATTAGGCCAGTGGCCCATGAGAAATCGTAAAATACCCAAGACAATGAACAAGTCCAAATGGGGCAAGCATTTTGTGAATATAATGCTAGGAAGGGGAATTAAGTTTTGAGGGGGTGTAAAAATGGTACTTATTTAATGTCCCGGTAAACATACGACTAGAAATGCTTCAGGAGAAATAAGGCTATTGCTTCTTTCTTAACTAATCGCAATTCCTTGACAAATATCTTTTTATTTTTACTTTATTGCTATTAGTCAAAACATTGCATTGTCTATGCCACACCAAACTAGCGAATATTTATCGTGGCTTTTTAGGTGTTCAATTTTTTTTTCAGTGTAAATAATAACATAAGAAAATGATGAAATTTAGAATTGGCTAAGCTCTATTTTGTCTACTTTATATGAAGTGATGGGGGTGGCGGCAAGTATTCAGTGAAAATAATGCTAGGAGGGGGAAATTAAGTTTTAAGGGGGGTGTAAATATGCCACTTATTTAATACCCCGGTAAACATCTGACTTGAAATGCTTCAGGAGAAATAGACTATTGCTTCTTTCTGAACTTTCTGGGGAGGGGTGGGGGCAAGTATTTACTGAATATAATGCTAGGGAGGGGGAAATTAAGTTTTGAGGGGGGTGTAAAAATGGTACTTATTTAATACCCCGGTAAACATCTGACTTAAAATGCTTCAGGAGAAATAAGGCTATTGCTTCTTTCTGAACTAATCGCAGTTCCTTGACAAATAATTTTCTATTTTACTTTATTACTATTAGTCAAAACATAGCATTGTGTATGCCACACCAAACTAGTGAATATTTATCGGGGGCTTTTTAGATGTTCAACTTTTTTTCAGTGTAATTAATAACATAAAAAAAACATTTGTTTGATAAATCCGACTAAGAAAAAAATGAATAATGTACTATAATTGTGATAAAACTTTCCTCAAGGAAAAAAACTCAATCCATTCATTTTAGTTTCAGGGGGAAGCTACAAAAACAACTGCCTTCCCTGGCCCAGGACTTCAGAATATCATGGGTAAATGTGACGGGAGTGTCGTTTTAACAGACCCTGTAAATGTTCTTCATACCTACATCGACCGAATTCGAGCAATTATTGAGATTCAGATTCAGAATTGGGGGGTCAGGGGGGATTAAGGCATCAGTCAATCAAAAAGTTTATTTACAAAAGGGGACATCTGGGGACATTTTTATTTTCATTTTTCAACTGGCAATCAAACTTTTTACCCTGGTAAAATGAATTTGAGGGTAACTTTTTCAATTGGGTCAATAAATTAATATCAACTTTGGACACATTCAACGAGAGGGGAAGCAGGTCCACCATTTTATACATTGAATACATGGATCTGAATCTCAATAGATTTAAAAAAAACTTTATTTTAAGGGGAGGGCGGGGTAGTCGATAAATAAAATGCCACCCAGATTTTTCGGCTACAGGGGGGGCTCAGGGTTTCGGTTTTGACACGGGGCTGCAATGCTTTAAATATGCATTTTTAGCAGCAGCCCATAAAACATTAAAAAAAGATTCAACAATAAAAAATCTCGACAGACTTGCACGTAACGGTGGAGACAATTTCCCTAAAGTAAATTTTGATTGTTTAGAGGGAAAGTATCCGTTGTCCTAAAAAGAAATAATTATATTTGAAAAAGCAAACGAAAATCTTGGGTTGGGGTTGGTTGTTCTCCAGTATGACACAGAATTTGTAAATGGGGGAAAGAAACCGAATAAAAAAAGATTTTATATTCAGTTAGGACACCGTTGGTAGATAATGTTAAAAATTGGGTTTGGATTATCTATGAGCCTCCCAAAGATGTAAACTCCTATGGTCATTTTTCCCCGTTACGTCAATAAGTTGACTTTTATCTCAAGGCATGAAGAAAGGGGAACGTCACTATTATCCCATTTGCCTTTCCCTATATAGATCTGAACGAACATTCAAGGATCACATGAGATATTGCAAATTTCATGGCAAGCAAAGAATAGAAATGCCGGCAGATGGCAAAGATACTTTATAATTTAAAAACTTCCAAAATTCCCTGCTAAAGGTTGAGAAAGTATCTTTAGATTGTGAATCAAGACTGTTGGAGGTATCGGACCCATCAAGGCCAAATATAGTCAAGGAACACAAACTAGTTGCGTGTTCCTATGCGCTCGCCCGTTGCGATTCCAACAATAAAATGCAATTGGAAGATTTTTATTTACTATGGATGAGGAGGGTAGAATGGAGAAGTTATTGTTGTGATTAATAAAAACAGCGAACGGTGCAATTTCACGATTGCGTCACACCAGCTATCCAATTTCATTATCAGATAAGGAGCAACGGGCACTAGAAAAGGGGACTACTTTATACCGAAACACGACGAGGAAATCAAAAAACGTTGCAAAGGAGTACCCACGCGCTATGTGGATAAGAATTTTGACATGGACGTCTATAGGAATTGTATTGTTGAAAATACAATTCCAAGAGCAAAATTGTTGGCAATTCGTTCGCTGAACTACAGAAACTTCACTGTAAATATAGAAAAAATTGCCATGAGTACCATTTCCGACAAGGTCTATGTTTGTCAAGACGGTGTGACTACCCTCCCCCTGGGCACTATTTAACTTCCAACCGAGCCGAATGTGTTAGCCATAGGGAAAGTCTCGGTTTGATTAAAGTCTAATAAATTTCCCAAAACCTTGGGGGGGGGGGGGGGAGCCTCGCGACCTGGGAGGGGAGGGGGGCTCGCGGCCCAGGGGGGGGGCGCTGGCCGATCGCCAGTGGGGGGCGCCGCCACTACCAAAGGTATCTTTTTTTGACTTAGAGCACATGTTGTTGTTGCATTAAAAAAATGATTTAAAAAAGTGATATTATACGAAGTGTATTTTTTTCATTAAATGTCGTATTTTTTTTATAAATAAATAAAGTATATTTATTAAAGTGCTTTTTCTAGTGCTTTTTTTTAAAATGTTTTTTATTATAAATAAATTTTAAAAAAAATCTTAAGTGTATTTTTCTTGTTTTTTTTTCTGTAATGTAGTATTTGTAAAGTGCTATTTTTTATGTTAATAATACAAGAAATATGATTCTTTATTGATTTTGTTCTGCTTCTTCTTCTCATTATTCTTGAACGGACTAGTAGGGAACTTATTTAGTCATTAGACAACTATAGTCTACAGTTAATTGTAGGTGAACTGTTGAAGGGAACATGTATCAATTTAAAACACCATTCAGATCTTTTCTGTGCTGTCTATCAATGTCAGGCAAAACGACACTCTTAACTAAAATAATCAAAAATTGCGATAAAATGTTTGTGGAAAAGCCGAAAAAAATCTACTATTGTTACAGTATTTGGCAGGAGTCATACGATAAAATAAAAGCAATTGGCATAGCAGGATTGGTGCAGATACAATTCATACAGGGAATTAATGTTTTCAACAGTATTGAACAAAACTCTTGGCTGATTATTGACGATCTGGCTGAATCTATTGAATAATGGTCCCAGGAAATGCTGCAATTTTTCACCTTTCGCTCTCATCATGAACAGATTTCTATTACTCTGGTTCTACACAACCTCTTTCATCAGAGCAAATGTATGCGAACACTTGCATTGAACTGCACCTACTATATCATCTACAGAGTTTTTCGTGATTCTAGGTCGCTAATAACCCTCAATAAACAAATTTACCCCGGGGCACCTAAATTTCTGCTCTCAGCGTACAATCAGGCAACTAATAAACCCTACGGCTACATCCTGTTGGATGTAGCCGTAGGGCTACATCCAACGTAGCCATAAGGGCTACGTTTCTTGACAAAAGTGTCAACAAACGTTTTCAGATAGGGTTTTTGACTAAACTGGAGGGCTCTATGAACCTTTGTGGCGTTGAAACCGTTGTTGCAGATCCATTTTAAAGCCAAATGATGTACAACAATATTTTTCTTCGGCAGAAGGTCGGCAATAAGATTTTGTTTTGAAGGTGACCAATGCAATCCGTCCACCTCGACCAAACGTCTGTTTCTTGGGCTCAAAGAGTCCCTAGTTATAGGTCTATTGATGCATGGAAAAATAAAATCCTTTACCGAATCGTGAAGCTCATCTGGTATCTCCCCATCAATTTCAAAAAACCATCTAACCGGCCCATTCTCCTCAACACTGTCAATGTTGGGGAAATGGGGGGCTTGAGGGTCATTGAGCCATTTATAGTCATCGCAGGGTAGCGCATAAGGGGACATGGCCGAGGGGTATAGAGAATTCATATCAAGGAAAACTGCATCTGATTATGTCCCTGTCTTCTCTCCAGTTGGATCAGTTTCCAAGAGACGATCCCCGTGAAAAACGTATCCGCCCCTCATTGACCTCTCGATGAACAGGTGCTGATCGATGTCAGTGATCATCCCGATTTTTTCCCCGCTAATTTTTAGGATGAGGTCCATTACTGGATGAGGAGACGAAAAATAATATCCTAAATCAAGATTAAATTCCCCATATATTTTTTCTGTATTTTTAGACATAATGTCTAACAAAGTTAACACATCACTCGACAAATACAGCTTGCAGTAGTCAAACCCATTTTTACACCCTCTCTCTTCCCACACTTTTTTAGCAAAACTATATTCATCAGGGGTACACCTACGATCGTGTAGACTGTCGTAAAACGATTCGATCGAGGGAATAGTTTCCTCGGCAAATCTCGACATGGAGCAGTAATAATCATAAGGATATATGCCCTTGACCGTCAACAAATCATATAAATCATTTGGAAATTGTTGCTTGAGAAGGAGGAAAGCGTTGCAGCCGTCATCGTTTTTCTGCACTTGAATTAATTCGCTCAATGATTTGAGGAAAAAACTGTAGGAATCTAAAAAGTGAATTTTATTCGTGTACTCAATGTCGTCTTCAACATATCTCCACATAAATTCCAAAACAAGCAACTTTTCCGACGATTTAGGAATGATTTTGTAGGAAAAGCTGTCTATCACCCATGCATCATCCACTGTTCCATTTCTTTGAAGATGTGCCATTGCTGGTAGCACATACTTCAGATCGTAGGTTGAATTATGTATAAAAACCGGAAGAAAGAGTTGCTGTTTAATTTTTAAATTACATAATTGTGAGCCCACCCCCGAAAGTTACTTTTCCCCGTTGAATTGGAGTCAATAAGATGATTATGATCCTGGACAGCGTCTTTTGGGGCAAGAGCACCCCTACAAACCCAACAAAGTGTCCCCTTTTCTAGTGCCCGTTGCTCCTTATCTGATAATGAAATTGGATAGTTGGTGTGACGCAATCGTGAAATTGCACCGTTCGCTGTTTTTATTAATCACAACAATAACTTCTCCATTCTACCCTCCTCATCCATAGTAAAAAAAATCTTCCAATTGCATTTTATTGTTGGAATCGCAACGGGCGAGCGCATAGGAACACGCAACTAGTTTGTGTTCCTTGACTATATTTGGCCTTGATGGGTCCGATACCTCCAACAGTCTTGATTCACAATCTAAAGATACTTTCTCAACCTTTAGCAGGGAATTTTGGAAGTTTTTAAATTGTAAAGTATCTTTGCCATCTGCCGGCATTTCTATTCTTTGATTGCCATGAATTTTGCAATAGCTCATGTGATCCTTGAATGTTCGTTCCGATCTAAATGGGGAAAGGCAAATGGGATAATAGTGACGTTCCCCTTTCTTCGTGCCTTGAGATAAAAGTTGACTTATTGCCGTAACGGGGGAAAAATGACCATAGGAGTTTTTATCTTTGGGAGGCTCATAGATAATCCAAACCCAGTTTTTAACATTATCTACCAACGGTGTCCTAACTGAATATAAAATCCCTTTTTTATTCGGTTTCTTTCCCCCATTTACAAATTCTGTGTCATACTGGAGAACAACCAACCCCAACCCAAGATTTTCGTTTGCTTTTTCAAATATAATTATTTCTTTTTAGGACACCGGATACTTTCCCTCTAAACAATCAAAATTTACTTTAGGGAAATTGTCTCCACCGTTACGTGCAAGTCTGTCAAGATTTTTTATTGTTGAATCTTTTTTTAATGTTTTATGGGCTGCTGCTAAAAATGCATATTTAAAGCATTGCAGCCCCGTGTCAAAACCGAAACCCTGAGCCCCCCCCCCTGTAGCCGAAAAATCTGGGTGGCATTTTATTTGTCAACTACCCCGCCCTCCCCTTAAAATAAAGTTTTTTTTTAAATTTATTAAGATTCAGATCCATATATTCAATGTATAAAATGGTGGACCCGCTTCCCCTCTCTTTGAGGGCTGTGGGAGAGTGTCTCCTCCTCAAATACATAATTTCTATCTGGAAATCAACTACGCTGAACAAAATTGCTATCTAAAAATTTTGATTGGATGTGTTTGAGGAAAACGTGGAAGTGAGAGGGGGGTTAGTTGCCTTCCAATCACTTTCGACTATAAAAAAGGGTACTAGCCATTTCAATTTCGAATCGAATGAGCCATTTTTGAAGTTTCTATGACAACGCGTTCCATAAAAACCTAACGAACAGAATTATTCGTATGAAGGACGCGTTCCATAAAAACCTTAAACGAACAGAAATTATTCCGTATATGAAAGGAGCTGTCCCCTCGTCAACGCCTCGCTCTTTACGCTAAGGTTTGTCTCCGTCTCACAACTTTATTTTTTAAAACAATGAAAAAAATTAGCCTAAAGAGCGAGGCGTTGAGGAGGGGACAGCTCCTTTCATATAGGGAATAATTTCTGTTCGTTTTAAGTTTTAATGCCGCTCCTTACTTTCAGTTAATTTTTTTTTTTAATTTATAGACTAAAGCAAAGCGTCCCGTATGGCTCGCTTATTGAAAAAGAAGAATGTGCAAATCATGGTGCAAAAAACACTTTACGAAATACCTCCACGGCCTTGTAAAATCTCCTTTCATGGCAAAAAATAACTTAGATGAACAGCTAAAAGGCTGTTCGAACAGTCAGCGTACAACAAAAAACTATGGAAATAACTCCTCGGCTGAGTGAAACTATACGAATATCTTTTGTCTTAGAGCAGTTCCTCACCTAACACAAAGCACCGTGGATGCTAATGGTATACTTCCAAGTTTGCTGGTTGCAAAAGATGTCCTTATTTTTAAACAATAGAATTTATTCTGAAGAAGTTTTATGTCTTTTTTTGTGTACTCTATCTTTGAGCCTATCAGTTTTTTGTTGGATTAAAACATAATTATTACCGCTAGTATTATTCTCTTGTAATAGATTCAATTTCTGATACGCAATGTTGGCCACGATCAAGCGAGTACCCAGACCCCTTCATTCAAATCCTCGGTCTTAGGACAGAACCGTTATTGATAGATTTTTGATAGAAATGTCAGATGTCTCAAAACCTTGGAGTTTACTATTCATCGAAAATTTATCGCTGCTCCATGGCAAAGATGGTTCAAGACGTTTACTCTCCAAAAAAATAACCCCTGCACCCCCCCCCCCCCCCATGGAAAATACATCCCCGCTGACAAAAAAAAAATCCCGAAAAATCCCCCCCGGCAGAAAACTCCCCCCGCGAATAATGTTCGCATGTTTCCCAATAACAAATAGTATCTGTAAACAATGGACAAATTACAAAACTTAAAAAGACACTTGAACTTCTATAATGGGGTTCTATGATTTTTTGTAGTTAGGGAGGGAGAGAGATACCTCAAAGGGTGCACTTTGATGCCAAAAAATCCCAGCTCTCATTGAGCCATCAGATAAATACAGAATTAGTTCTAACGGGAAGATGAGGAGAGGGTGGAGGTCGAAATTGATGTATAATCCCCAAGGCCATAAAACCAAAAAATGAGCATAATTTCTTCCATATACGAGAAGGACTGCCCCTTCCTCATCCAGACCTCCGCCTCAGAGGGGGAGAGGGGGGGAGTAAAGTATAGCGGGTCTGCATGGAAAATGTGTTAGGTACAATTATTCTGCATATTATGAAATAAGAATTGTTTTCTGATTTCAAACTGTCCAAATACTTTACCCCCCCCCCCCTTATATGCAAATATATAGCCCAAATGGTACTTGTGTAGAATCTGAGTGCACACGCGAGAAGTTAAGTTTCACTAATGCTAATGAAATAAAACAAAATAGGATGGAAATATAATAGTTCAGAAACAAATTTGGGCCGTATATTTGCACATTACAGGGGGGGGGGGGATAAAGCATAGCATATATTAAATACGTAGGTACTTTTCAATAATAGCTGGTACCCATGCGATAATGCGAAGATCAGATAGGATAAAAACCTGTTAGTCTGCAACACGCGAGACAGATACCCGGTGCAAAAACAGGGGTACTAAAATAAAACAAAATAGGATAAAAATATAATGGCTTACGAACAAAATTATAAGATGTACAAAATACAATAATGCGTCCAGAACGCTATAATGTCGTGGGTTCTGTCTTTGGCAGAACCCACTCTCTTTTTCTGTCTTTGGCAAATCCCAAATTGTAATTTTAACATCCATGTTCATTCAATCACTTATCCATTGCAGACAAACAGATTTTTATCTGATCTTCGCATTATCACGTGGGTACCAGCTAATTGAAAAGTAGCAATACGCCTATACATGATAAATACCGATTATTAATTGCAAATTTTCTTAAATGTTTAGTCAGAGAGGAATGTAAATGTATTGAATCTTGTCCAGTAGAAATATATGTTTTTGCTGGCACGTTTTATTGCATCAACATAACAACGTATACTTTTTCAAGATGCCAAATATACTTTTTCTACCATCTCTAAATATAATCAATGGAAACCCTTTCAGGGAAAAGCCTAGAGTTGAAACAGTGGCCTAACTAGCTGATTCTGGCCTAGCTGGCCAAACTCTTATAAAATGCTGATACATTTTCTCATTCTGTAGAATAACACATCTTCCAGTGAACACAGTAATTTTTTCCATACAGCACAACAAATTAAAAAAAAATGCCACTAAGCAGTATATTATTTCTTGTATCTGTCTCTTAAATACCTATTATAGACAAGTAAATTTCCGTAAAAATTAATATGATATGATATGATATATTAACAATAAAAGCCCTACTGGGCCATGATTAATACACAATACAATTCAAAAATAATAAATGAAAATAACCTTATAATACTGTATATTATTATACTGTGCTGCAAATTGTCTAAGTTTTTAGGAAACTAGTTAGGAGCTGTCATTTTGCTTTTATTTGCCGACAGGTTTTCTTGGCTCATTGCGCAAACGAAACTGCTCAGAGGGAAATTCGCCCCTTTCCCCCTAATTACGCCACTGAGATGGAAGAGGTCGGTTATTTGGCTCGAGGTGCAATTTTCAAAATGGTAGGCTTCTGGAAGGTGCTTCTAATTTTGTGAAAAATCCTAAAATCAACCTTTGTTTTAAGACAAGCATGATGTCATTTTTTTATGACGACTTGGAGGTTCCAAGACATCTCTCTGGGTACCCTACGGAAAAATGGAAGCAAAGGAAGTATTAGATGCAACTTCTGAAGAGCGTCTCTAAAGGCCGAGGGAGTCTCTGCCATGACATTTATATATTATCTTAAAAGGAAGCACACAATTGATATGCACAAAGATAAAGTATATGCGGCTGGTGCAGATAATAACAAACCCAAACCAACTAAAAAAATATATCAAGTCAGGCTGCTTCCCTTGAGAGAGCTCCAGATAGTAAAGCAAGTGACACATAGGGCAATGGATTAGTGAAATCTGGAATAAGAAGAGCAGAGATACGGTGGTTTTTTATTTCCAATCAATCAAAACAAGCTGGTCTGCAGATGCTCTGCTGCAAAACCCTGCTTAAGTACAAATTGCCACTTTCTACGTTTGATAAACCAGAATTGAAACAGCTTATTTAAAAAAAAAAACAACAACAGGGGCTTGAAAGCACCATTTGGGGAAACTGTCCATCGTCACATAAGTTTTGCTGCCATAAAAAAAGAAGTTCAGAAGGCTGCTTTAAAATCTGCAACTCAGACTAGCTTGGCTTTTCACTGCTGGTCTGCAAAAGGATCTGGCTTTATAGGTATCACTGCCTATTACCCCAGGAAGATGAAAAATAAGCAGAGGTTGCACCACTATCTTTCACATTTCAAGAGGCATAAGCATTCTCATACAACTACTAACATCCTTTCAGCAATCCAAGTTGCAATCAGGAAGTTTTCAATGACAGATAAGATATTCCACGTTGTGACTGATTCTGGGAACAATGTCACCAAAGCCTGTAGGATATGAACCATTTCCTGAACTTCATGTTCTTAACATTGTCTTCATTCATCTGTTACATGCCTTCTTGGGTTTTTGTCCACTCGAAGCTTAGCCAATGACATCCCTGAAGAAGATTGCTTGGAATCCTTTGATGAAGTCAAAGATGTCAATCCAACTGTTGAAAATGATTCAGACGGTCTTTCTGTTCCTTGTTCTGAAAACTCCGGAAATGAAGATACGCTTGCTGAAGAATCCAAATAAACTGATGCAGTGTCTAAAGAAGAGGGTGGTGAAAGTAATGGAGAAAAAGAGTGGGGAGCTGGGAGTCTGTCAAAAAATGAGGTTGCAACACAGGCTATCCAATCTGAAGACACGTTGCACATGCTCAAACATTGATAGTCGAGGTAGCCACTACCCCTTTTCCTTTGGAAATGGGCCATGAAAACGTGTCTCAATAATCAAAAGCATGCCCACTTGTATTCTTAAAACAAAAGTTTGATGTAGTAACATTTTCTATAATGAAACAAGTGTATGGGTTGGAGAAAGTATTTTCTGCCTCAAAGCAAAAGAAATTCTCGAAATAAGTTATCAAAAATTGCCCTTTGAAAACCTATTAAGAGAAGAGAATACTTAAAGAAAGTATTGTGTAGCAAAGACTAGCAAAGGGTCTAAGTTTCTTTGAAATTCAGAATTTGAGAAATTTCATTTTACATATTTACTTAAGAATGAATTTGGTGGAGGGCCTAGAACATTATTTTCTAGCACAAAGCGCCGTAAAAATATACAAAGTACCCTTAAACCACGAATTTTACTTTCGATTTGTCTCTCACACAAATTGGCTAGGAAATAATTAATCTTAAAAAGATGTTTTAAGCTGTGAGGCAACGAAAATTTTTGACTTGGTGGTAAGAAGTGTCATTTTCCTGCATTTTTCTTCTTTCATACATTGTTTCAGATGGCTTCCAAACATCAGGATGGGGGGAAGGGGAAAGCATGGCCTAGAGGGGGAGAATGTCCCCCGTCAAAGCAACTATGGGCTCTGCTTAAACACTAATGATTTTGAGTTGACTGCGCAATTTGACGACGAAAATTATTTTATTTTCAAAACGTCTCAAATAATTAGTATGCATTTCCGGGAAATTCGAGGAGATTCTGTACAAACATAAAAGCGCATTTTTGCAAAAAAGGAGCGGGAAAATGGAAGAAAATAACCATAAAAAAGGATGGCGATGTTGTGTGCATAGACAGTTTTTCACCCCTTTATTGAAAAACTATTCTTTGTGGCGGAAAATGCTGCAATAGAACTGATAATAAACCAAAACTTATCATTTACAAATTTTTTCTTCTTTAAGCTTTAGATGTTTGAAAAACAGCCGTTTTTTGAACAAAAACAGCTGTTTTCTGTTTTTACCAAAAAAACAGAACAGAAACAGAAACAGGTCTTCTGTTTTTTTGTTGACCTGTTCTGTATCTGTTGTTTCATTCAAGTCCTGTTTTTTTTTCCTGTTTCTTCAAAAAAACAGAACAGTGCCCATACTTAATCATGGATGCATGTTTATTTGTTTCTTTTTTTCCCAGGGGTGATCATATCGATCCAGTAGTCCTAGAATATCGTGAGAGGGCTCATTTGAACGGAAATTAAAAGTTCTAGTGCCCTTTCTAAGTGATCAAAAAAATTGAAGGGCAACTTGGCCCCCTCCCATGCTAATTTTTTTCCCGAAGTCACCTAATCAAAATTTTGAGATAGCCATTTTGTTCAGCATAGTCGAAAATTTAATAAATATGTCTTTGAGGATGACTTAATCCCCCATAGTTCATGGGAAAGGGTTGCAAGTTATGAACTTTGCCCATTGTTTACATATAGGGTAAAGGCACCGATGATTCGACAGTGCAATTTCGGAACCACTGTCAAAATTTTCCTTAAAAACGGGATAGCTCTGCTTAGCCGTGACTTACAGCACCATCTCTTGGAGCCGTCGTTATATTTTGACAGTGTGAAACGTGGACACTATATCCGGTACACCCAGATAAGAAAAGAACATTCAATTCGGTCAGTTTCCTGTTTTCGACATGAAAGGAGCTCCCGACAATTTTTCAGGTATGTAATGTTCAAACTGTCATTACTTGGTTATTTATTGCAAGAAAAAGTTGGGATAAGCACCAATGTGTCGAGATAAATCTGATCTTCTCTAAAATGTAGCCACTTTAGCTTTTTCTTGATAAAATTAAATGAAAATGACGACGGAAATTGCATTGTCGAAACTAGGTTCCAAGTGTCGAAAATTTTTGTTCGATGTAGTGGAATACCAGGCTGACTAAAAATGTTCCTTCAGCCGCATTCAAGCGTAAATATCAGCTTCTGTCAAGGGATTTATTTCTTTGGCGAATATCTCGTAGTAACATTGTCGAAATTTTGGACAGACAACAACAGGCCGTGTCGAAATATAGGTGACTTTGCCGAAACTTCACTGAACATGTAAAACAGATGAGAAATAATAGGTGTCGAAATTCCAGGATCCACTGACGAAACCATAGGCACCATAGCTGTCGAATTTACGGGTGCTTTCTGCGCAATGAGAGATTTTGATGATTATTATTTCTAATAATATTTCAGATGAAAGAACATTTAAACAAAAGGTTTTTTTTTTAAACTTTTAAGTTTTACTTACAGACACTGGATTTTTCCATCATCTGAGGAACTGCCGCTTGGCCTCATACCATGCAGGGGCGTAAATTGCTATGGGGCAGGGGGGGGGGGGGCAGTTGCCCCCCCCAAGACCTGATTTTACCCCCCACCCCCACAGATTTTTTTTAGATTATACCCTTATTTATCCTTCATCCGAATAAAAAATACAAATTTTATCGAATACAAAATCTTATACGAAATGACGCGTAGGCCTGTGTTTTAGACGAAACTAAGAATCTGCATATGAAAATAAAATCCACTAAATCAAACAAACTTCTTAAATTTCTTGAAATCCACTCGCGTTTTCATAGACCCTATCCCTTCCGAAATGCTAGTGAAACAATTTTGTTATACTAAATTTGTTATACTAAATACTATTTGTACTTAATAATGTATATTAAAATTTGTTGTACTGATTTTGTTATACCAAATACAACATACTTGAAACGATTTTGTTAGTTTTATTACTTCTACTTTTTGCATAGTCTTTTATACTTTTATACATTAATAAAGTTGAAGAAAAACAAAGAAACAAGAATATACGTGTCAAATACACCAGTTTCCGCCCACAAGTATTCCCCAAGTATTTAGACGGGTTGTCGAATTGGGTTCCAACTTGCATCAAAAACAGGTAACTTTTTTGTTGTGTCGAATTTGTAGGTAAAAATGCTCTAATTTCAGAAAATTGGAGTTTTGTACCCTTTCCAGACAAAACTTCAAACTTCTCATCAAACAGTTAGATTCCTAGATGTTTTTTCTACATATTGAAACCCTTTTCAAACCGAAAGTCTTTAAATTAAGACTTCTAGAGTAGAAAAACTGGTTTTTTTAAAAAACTGTCGAATCATCAGTTCAACACCCAATACGGGTGTCGAATTAGGTTCCGACTTGCGTCGAAAACAGGTAACTTTTTGTTGTGTCGAATTTGTAGGTGAAAATGCTCTAATTTCGGAAAATTGGAGTTTTGTACCCTTTCCAGACAAAACTTCAAACTTCTCATCAAACAGTTAGATTCCTAGATGTTTTTCCTACATACTGAAACCCTTTTCAAACCAAAAGTCTTTAAATTAAGACTTCTAGGGTAGAAAAACTGGTTTTTTACAAAAACTGTCGAATCATTGGTACCTTTACCCTAGTATTGATTATTGGGAAGTATACAGACGTTTTCAGAATGGATTTTTTTCTGGGGGAGAAGGTCGGAGGAGGGGGTTATGTGGGAGGATCTTTCCTTAAGGGACGGGAAATTTCTATGAAGGGAGCACCAGATTTCCCAGCATTATTTAAAAAACGATCAGAAATTAAATAAAAAACAAGTTTTTTCAACTGAAAGTAAGGTGTAACATTAAAACTTAAAACGAACGGAAATGAATACGTATATGAGGGGGCTCGTCCCCTAGTCAATACCTCGCTCTTTATGCTAATTTTTTCTAGTACTTTCAAAAGAGCTATCTAGTCTAATTAAACTGGCTTTGTGATTCATGAATTTGTGATTTGAACAAAATTTGAACTTTAGCATAATATTTGAACCCATAATACACAAGCAACAAAACTCCTTCCCCTACAGAAATTAAAAACATAAAACTCAAATAAAATTCTCAAATTTGGAAAGCCTTCTTTTCCACGGGGGGGGGGGGGGGTATTTTCCTTGGGGTAAAATATTTGGACAGTTTGAAGTCAGAAAACAATTCTTTCTAGGTTTATAGCCACTTAAAAACCACACAAGAATAGAGAGGTATCTGGAAATTTTTGTTAAGTAAAAAAAAAAAATAAAAAAAAAAATAAAAAAAAAAAAAAAAAAAAAATCCAGTATAAAAGTAAATGTAATGTTTCATTTAAGTGTTTTTTTTTTTCAATGACCATTTTTCCATTACTATTATTAGGTTTATGTTACTGACAATTATGTTATTGATTGTTATTTACTTGCCATTCATTACTATGAAGAATTTTTTTTTTTTTTTTTTTTTTTTTTTGCTCCAACCAAATCATATAGAAAAAATTTTTGTGGGAAACTTGTTAGGGGTCACTGAGTCAAAAATCATAACTTATATTTTTCCTTATTATGGGTCAAAATCTATTGGCAGGCAGCCAACAATGGGGCAACAAACATTTTTTCCATGGTTTTTCTCTATTCTGTTTTTTTTCCTTTGGTTTCCTTATAATTACTATATAGTCCCAAATTTATAGGTGGGGGCCATGCTCTCCCCTGCTCCCCTTACCAGTGCCCATGGTCTCATTAAGCCGAAAATGAGCAGAAATAAATTCAAATAATTTTAAATAATGTAAAACTACCATACATCACCATAAATAAATGAATTGAACTCAAAACAAACAGAAATAACAATAAATAACCTATTCAAACTCAAAATAGCAACAACTAGCATGAGTAGGGCTGACAACCCCCACACCTCCTCAAGACCAGAAAGTATTTTGCACTTTACTGAAAACAAATACATTTTAAATGTTTTCACTTTTTTTACTTCAACAAATAAAGAAGTATTAAGACTATAAGGAATAAATATCAGAATATGTATATCAAGCTGACAATGCACTGTTATTTTTTTTTTTTTACTTTACTGCTTTTACTTTTTGCTTGTTTTGAGTTTGACTAGGCTATCTATTGTAATTTCTCTTAGTTTTGGGTTTCATTTATTTGTTAATGGTGATTTGTGGTAGTTTTACATTTGGAAGATAAGAAAAACAAACTCGTAGAATTTGACAATGCTTTTGTCCGTAAAAACTTAAACAATTTAGAATGTGTTGGTTCCCAAAGCCAACCATCCTTTCAAAGGATAGCTAAACCTTTGTAAACTTTTTGGTGCCATATATTTTAGCTTAATTTTGATGATTGTTTGCCTAATTTTTTTTTCTTCTTCATTTTTTTTTAATATGGCACCTGCCACTGCCAAAAATTGCAGAAGTTTATATGGAAGTCTTTTCAACACAAATGGATTTGTGTTTTTTCTAAGTTTTTAAGATACTTCTAGTGTGTAAATTCCTCTTTTTCCCATTCCTTAGCACTTTTCAAAAAAACAAAAAACTCAAATAAAAGTTTCAAACTTAGAAACTTTATTATTCACAGGGGGGAAGGTATTTTCCAAGGAGGGGTTATTTTCATGGGGGCTACTTTCCGTGGGTGGGGGGGGGGGGGCATTTTCTGGGGGTTAAACACCCCCCCCCCATTCACTAAATTCATTTATGTTATTTTACTGTGTTCATGGCTGTATATTTGGCTTTAAAATACACTTATTTGTCTATCTATCTAATATGCAGAATAATTGTACCAAACACATTTTGCATGCAGACCACTATGCTTACCCCCCCCCCCCCCTAATGTGCAAATCTATAGCGCAAATTTATTTTTAAAGTAACAAAGAAACTAACAAAAAAACTGGTGTGTTCTCAAAATTTTAAACAGCATAAACTTAAGTGAGTGGCACATAATACACAAGCACCAAAATTCCTTCCCCCAACAGAAATTGAAAAAATAAAACTCAAATTTGGAAAGCCTTATTTTTCATGGGGGGTATTTTCCGTGGGGGTAAAAACTGGCCACCATTTTAAGCACTCATAAGGGTAAGTAGTTGCAATTATAAGATGCAAGTATTTGTTGCAGA
Organism: Artemia sinica; assembly: GCA_027921565.1. Taxonomy (NCBI): domain Eukaryota; kingdom Metazoa; phylum Arthropoda; class Branchiopoda; order Anostraca; family Artemiidae; genus Artemia; species Artemia sinica. The sequence continues at coordinate 54,324,528 of CM051256.1, read as the reverse complement.
CAAAGTTGCAAGCAGTTCAGTTTGAAGTAGTCACAATTGCAAGTAGTCACAAACACAAGCAGTCAATGTCATAAATAGTTGCAGTAGCATTGGTGGTATCATACATAGTAGTTGCAGTAGTAGCTGAATTGGTTGTTGTAGTAGCCCTGAAAGGTTCATTTAATACTCTTGACCAGGAGCATAGCTCCAGCATTTCTATTGGGGTGAGGAGCAAGGAGGTTCCATATCTGGAAAATCAAGGGGCATGGGCTATGTAATAATTCTCTCTCTAAATTATTGGGGGCAACTGCCCCCTCCCCCTTGCCCTCTGAAACAACACCCCCTACCCTTGAACATTCATGAGATATTATTTATAAGCCCTTTTGACAACCTGTATGCATGAAATGCATTTTGGTTTTGTTTAATATACACCCAAAAATCCCTGGAAAGTTTGACTTTAATCCCCTCAACTGTTCTATGTATACCCTTTTAACATCTTTCTCAATCCTTGCCAATATATCTATGCTATTTTGACAACCTGGATGCACTTAAAACCTCCTGCTTTAGATTAATAATACCTTGTGGCTCTTTACTATACACAAACACTAAAGTGTGGCCTATGGTTCCATATACCCTCAACATTCTCTTGAAGTTTCACCTTAATACCATTACCCTCAGTAAAAGCAGCAATGATAATAGCACTAGCAGTGGTATGTGGTAGTAACACTACTACTACCCAAAGTTAATATGGAAATAGTGCCTTTTGATTAGTGCAACATCCCCTGAAAGTGTTATATTTAATGCTCTAATCTACTGCTGAGACACAGCTGATACACCTTTTTGGCAGCCTATATGTACACAGTGGGTTTGATTTAGCTCAACATTCTCTGAAATTCACACTTTAGTAACCTTAGCTGAAGTAGTAGTAGTAGTGGTGGCAGTAAAAGTAAGTAGTAGTAGAATGCAAAAAATGTCTTTTGGTTAGTTCAACATCCCCATGACATGCCCTGTAAGTTTCAACTTAATACTGTAATGCATTTCTAGGATATTTCTTATATCCCCTTTTGTAAACAAGCGTGCACATAGTGTGTTTTGATTTAATCCAAATTTCACCTCAATACTACCTATAATTTTCACCTTCATATACTTAGCTTTGGTAGTAGTAGTCTAGTAGCAGTAGTTGTAGCATGTAGCCTAAACTTTGCAGTCCATTCAATTGATCATCCCCTTTATCATTCCCCAAAAGGTAGTTGTTCTAGCCAAGTGGTTGGTGTGTTGGATTTGGAATCCTTTTTCCAAAGGGCAAGGGTTGGAATCCTAGTATATCCAATTATCTGGTTTGGGGTTAGTGGCATGACTCTGTAAGCTCAGCCAGAGTTGACCCAGCTCTAAATGGGTACCTGGAAAAATCTGGGGAAAATAAGCTGGAAGGGTGTGCAAAAACCCAGGATGACTGGCCCCTATCCCCCCCACTGTACTTCCTGGCTGAAGAGCCTTGAGACAGAGATCAGCACCATGGGTTTGGACTTTAAGGGTCTAGTGCAGTATCCTTTACCTACCTTTTCATTAACTGAATACTCTAAGTCATGGTAGATTATTTGCAATTCATATTATTGACATACAAATAAAGTAAACATACCACTTGATACCTTTTTTATGCTCTTTCCAAATATAATAATCATTTTTGTCAAAAACAAATTTTACCCCCACCACTATATATATCAATTCAGGGTATATATTTGCACATTAGGGGGGGGGGGTAAATTTTATTTCTGATGTAAATGGGAGGTAAGTTTAAACTTTACCCCAACCCCCTTAATTTGCAAATACATACCCTGAATTGGTATATATAGGGGTGGGGGTGAAATTCATTTCTAACAAAAATGATTATTATATTTGGAAATAGCATAAAAGGTATCAAGTGGTATGTTTACTTTATTTGTATGTTAATAATATGAATTGCAAAAAATTTATCTAATTCATTCCTGAGATTATTCATTATGACAACTGCATGGCAAAAGGCTAGTGTGTTTTGATTTAGTTTCATACTCATTGCAAAATTCCTCAAAAGTTACTTAGGTAGTGCTATTGTGCAGCCTATGATTTGAGAGATAGATTTGCAGATCTTTAGAAATTTATAAATTGGCATTGAGCAACAGTAGAGGCTCAAAACACTTTTCTTTAGGCCTCATTAGAGTTGAAGATGTATTTTGTAAGGTTTCATTTTTATTGCAGAGATTGTTAAAGTTTATCAAGGTCAGTGTTCTCTAGAAGAGAAAGAGTGGATGTTATTGCCTTACAATATCTTCCCATGACATCACTAAGGATATGGATGTGTTCCTGAAGGTTTTATTCACCTAGGCCCTAACTCAACTAGGCTAAGCCTAGCCTACTTTGCAAGATAGCAAAATGCTCCTAAACTAAAATTTTACTGTACTTTTACTTGTTCAGCATTTTTCTGCAAGAGTATTTAATAACTAAATGTTTACCTAGGATTATCTCATGGAAGACAACTAGGCCTAGCCCACTTCTTCTCATCACCACCCTGAAGATAACTTATATTGTATCCCGCCACCATTACAAGCCTGTATCAATAACCCACCACTCATATCCAGTTTTCTATATTCCCTCACCATACCCTAAAAAAAACTACAAGATGAATTAAATAGGAAAAAAATACTCATTCAATTGTCTAATCACATGTATGAATTTCAAATATCCGTTTCTTGACCAGTGTTTTCACTTCAGAAAACGGAAAATCTTCTACGGTTAAAAGTCCTGAAACATCCTGTGTAAGTGAAAAAATCAGACATTTTTCCTTGTGAGCACAAGCCGTTTAGTTTTCGTTTCTTGGAAAGACATAGTGGTTTTTAGGTATCACTTGACCTCTCAAACCAAATACAGCAAAGACTTAGATGGAAGATTCTAGGCGATTGACATTTTCGACACTTTTCGACATTTTCGACACAGGAAAAGTAAAAGCTCATTTATTTTCTTTGGCAGAAAAGAGAACATGGACTGCCAATACTGATAAAATAGGAACTACGTAACTCATAAAAAATGAGTTCTCTAATTCATTGATTGAACAATGGTTTATAGCTGGCCTATTTACATCAACTATGGCTTATGTCTTACTTACAATGGCTATGGCTTATTCACGGTTTTGAGAATATTTTTGTCAGGAAACAATGACCAAGCTTCTAACTTTATTTATGATGCCATCATCTGTGATGAAGCTGCGAAGCTTGTAGTAAAAAAAACTTCACTATTTTCAAGACTGGTTCAGCTTGTACTGAAGATTTCACAATGGTGGTTTTCAGTCTGTTTTCACATTTTTGACAATGTTGAAAATGCCCTTAACTATCGCATTCGAAAATGGTAAACTTTATAAGTAACAAACATCATTTGAAACACGAGAAAAACAGAAATTGTCAGTTTGCTGTTGTTGTGTCAGCTAATAGGAGCCATAATTCTTCCGTCTCACTTTCGGGAAACATCTGTCGGCCAATGCTTACCAATCATCGAAAACCTTGCTTGGATCCCATTCTGGTGGCTTATGTATAGATTAAGTATCTATTACTTTTACTAGATCTAACAGGTCTATAAGTTCCAAATATTTCTGACAAAAAGACAAACGTGATAAATGAATGAAATGTTTGAATATTAAGGAACTGAAGGAATTTTTAAACCACATCCGTGAATCCTGCTGATGATCATAACAATTTTTTTCTTAACTCTTCTTGAAGCTCATTTCAAAATTTTGGGCTAGTATATTCAATAAGAAAGCTACTAATATGTTTTTATTTTTCAGTAATAATTTCCCTCGTTTTATCTCGATTTTAGACTTTTATTGGATCCGCTAGGTAGCCATGACGCGACTCCAGAATATCTGTAAACTCTTCGTAGAAATACCAAAAGAATGCAAAGGTTCAATAACGACCTTGTTATACAAGAATCTGAATTCCTATAAACGTAGTCCGTCTTCAATCATCTTCAGCAATTAACGAAAATTCTTCAGTTTCATGAGACACATCAATCTCAATCAAACTGTAAAAGAAATATCAGTCTTAAGTTGGAAAGTAAATTTTACTACAAACCCTTGTATATAGCCCAATGCTCAAATTTGCGTTTGTTCTACTTTGCAAGGCCCTTGAATTTTTCCAAACTGCTGAATCACTATTTAATTCCATATTTTAACTTCCGTTCCTTTTATTGTCAAAAAAATCTGTTAAAAGTCTTCATTTTAGGGGACCTTTTTCAAATAGTTGGGTGAAACGGACCAATAATTAAAAAAATGAAATACAGTATAACAATTATTAGAACAGTATTTACAGAAATATAATGAAATCAATCCCCATTGCTAACGAATAGTAAAGCTACTGCGTAGCAAAATTTCAAAGCAATTATATGAAACTTGACAATAAACATTAGATAGCATTAACTAAAAGGTTTTAGCAAAAACCTTTTGACTAGAGCCTTTTGGGTTTCAACAGTCTTTGGCTGAGTTCCTCAGACCCAGTGCATTCTGAAACCGACTTGCTATTGCAGTGTTTTACCCTCTTTTCATTTGTAATTTACCTGTTATTTGTATAGATGTGTAAAGCTGGACCCCCTTTATTGAGTTTTAAAGCATCAGAAGTTTTGCCTCAGTAGTAAATAAACAGTTTGCTTAGAATACATACACTAAGTTCTGTTTCTTTCTTTTGACAATGTGATACAGTATGGACTGAATAGCGAATGGTTAGTCAAAAACAAGTCGGAATGGTTAGAACATTTGAGAGCTCCTTCTGTTTGATTTTTCTAATACTAGATTGCCACCAGCCCAAATTTAGCTGTTTCTTTGGTCTTTAAGGAGTCAAAAAATTTTTCCTCGACTGTTTTATTTAATCTGTTGTAATTCAGTTTTTGATACTAATATAGCCGGATCTATCTCCCATTCTAATCTAGAAATTGTAGGAACAAAATAATTACTTCTTTATGCCTAATAAATTTTATTTATTTAGTTTTCAGTATTGCTTCAAGTCCAGTCAAACTGTTTAACAGCCACCCCCTCCCCCCCCCCCCCCAAGTCCTGAATATAACCCCTTGCTACAAAACAATTTTTGCTGATTTTGTAGCTGTTGTTCCTTATTGACATTATTGGTATTCTAAACCACGTTTCCTAAAAAATAGGAGCAAGAATTTAAACTGTTTCAGAAAAGAGTTAACCATCCAGATTTTTGTATTACATTAATTTTAAAGCAAATGACACTAGTACATTTAGGCTCTTACAAAGACCAAAGATTCATTTTGGTTACTTCCTTCTCGTCATCTTCAAGATTGACTCACTTCCTTCGACTTCAAACTGTGAAAGACAAGTTAAAAACCAGTTAACTAAAAAAAGTAAGGGGACGGTCATTCCAAAAATCTTGATAGTTCGATTAAAAACTGCCCTGAAATTTAAGAAAATTTATTTTTTCCCAGGTTCCAAGTCCAGGGCTCCTCTCCACTTTGGTTACTTCCCTAGGTATCAGTTTATGAGTGAAATAAAAGTCTACACTACACAGATCAAAGATTGTCAGATCAATAAGTAAAAAATGGGTTCTACTATAGTTTTTGTCTCTTTCTAAACTGAAGGCATATGTTTAGTGGTTGGCCTGTTCAGAAGGAAACTTGCTTAACAAGCAATAGTAATACTATTAGATTCTTGATTTTATGTTATAAGAAATTTCATGGTTGCTTTTCTGACAATAAACCCCAACCCCTTGATAGCCTCAAATAATACCCCAAGGAATACATAAAAACGAAAGAAAACACTAAAACAATAAAATTCATATAATGTCCAGAATATTTCTATTTATTGACCGTAATTCCAGAAAAAAGAAAAACTACATTGTTTTTTGGCAACCTGAGATTTTATGCCACTATTAGAGAGGGAGGCTTTAAAACTGGAAGAAAACTGGAGGAGTTAAACTGGAGGTTTCTGAAAGTCCAGTAAAGTACAAATGTCGGGAAATACATTATATTAATTGAATGGAATAGTAATTTCAGTAGTATATAGTTTGCTTCTGAGAAAGTATTTGCATGAACTTACTGTCACCCGACGATACGACAATACGTTAACAATACGTTGCCCGTCTTAAAATCCCTTGATAAAAAACTTACTGTCACCCGAAAATACGTTAACAATACGTTTCCCATCTTAAAATCCCTTATTTAAAAAAAAATAACAACTTTTGTAAATATTTACATATGTTTTGTATTCTAAAAGTAGACATCACGGTAATACTTTATACGGCATTTCACTATACGCATATCATTCATTAGCTTTTTTAGAATAGTTTTCGATTTTTAGACACGCCATAAAGACGAAACCAAAGCAAGATTGTTTACGCATTAGGAATTTTCTATTTCTAGACCTCCATAGACTACCACTTCTAGTTTACGACCCCCCCCCCCCAGAGGCTCTCACCTTTTGTTTAGGGGGTTAGCAATTTTCTATTTCTAGACCTCCCAACCTAGACTCCTATTAGTTGTCTATGCAAGGACACCCATATTCTGAATATTGTTTACTCATATAGAGAGGTATACACCTTGCGGAAAGTGTCAGCTTGTCAATTCTTCTATTTTGTACACGAGCGAATCCTTTATTTCCAAACAAAAGTAAAGGTTTATTTTTAGCACCAAGCTGATAAAAGACATTAATGTAGCACCACGAACCTAAGCTAAATCTTCTTAAATTATTGGTAGGGTAATGTAAGTAAGCTTTATTTAACCTAACCCAAGCTCTTCATGTAATTTCGTCTTTCGAACATTGTCTTAGTAGAATTTGCGTGTTTCTGAGTTTTCCAAGTTTTTTTTAGCGTGGTTTTGACTTTTTCAAGTTTCTCTTCAAATTTTTCAGACTTTTTCAAGTTTATATTCGTGTGTTTTTTTTTACCTTTTCAAGTTTTTTTTTCGTGTGTTTTGACTTTTCAAATTTCTTTTCACCTTTATCAGACGTTTTCTAGTTAATATTTTTATGTTTTGACTTTTTAAGTTCCTGTTCCTGTATTTCTTAATATTTCATGTTTCTCTTCCTGTGTTCATGACTTTTAAGTTTCTATTTGCGTGTTTCTGACTTTTCAAGTTTTTTTCGTATGTTTTTGGCGTTTTCAAATTTCTCTTCGCGTGGTTCTAACGTTTTCAAGTTTCTGTTCACAAATATCTGACTTTTTGAGTTTCTGTTTCTATTTGTGTGTTTTTGACTTGTTTAAATTTCTGTAAGTGTCTTTTTGACATTCTCGAGATTTTTTGAAGTTTTCGGTATTATGTATCCTTGAAAAGGTTTCTCACATTAAACAAAAATCTATTTACCTAGCTAGATCAATGTTGTACAACAAAAGCAAATTCATTGCAAAACTATAGTACAAAAGGATATTATACATTCACTCTTCCAGAATTGGATTAAAAATCGATTTTCCAGTGGACTATATTTGTTCTTTTGGAAAATTGGGTGTGGTGGGTCCTATATGAGCCTTCATGTGTTTTTCCTTTCTTTCTCCTTTTATTCTGTGATTTAAGACTTGTTCTAGCCCTTCTTTGACTTCTTTTTCGTTCTCTAAGAATTTCCTTAGCCAATTCCAAAGCGATAAGAACTTTTCCAACGTTTGTAATTTTTTTGTGCTTATTTTGTCGCATTTGATGTTTCTCTAGCACCTTTTAGCCTATGTCAAGACCATAAGACCTTTTCCAAGGTTTCTTGTCTTTCAGCCTTATTTAGTAACATTCAAAGTTCCTAGAGTATCTTTTAGCCTATTTCAAGAATACCTTTTCTGACGTTTTGCTACGTTTCATAATTATTTAGTCTCATCCAATATTCCATTAGCACCTTTGCAAGACCTATGAACATTTTCCGACATTTTTGGCGTCTTCTCCCTTCTTTAGTTATATTCGACGTTCCTCTAATATTTTTCAGCCTATTCCAAGAACAAAATACTTTTCCGAAGTTTTAGTGTGTCCATCCTTATTTATTCCTATTGGTTACGTGCCGGTACCTGACGCCACCATTCCCCACTGCTCCTAGTCCCTGTGTGACACTTTTGGGTCTCCTTAGCACTTCACGCTACGCCGCTCCCATATGCGAAGCCACGCCACAAGGTTTAATTATTTAGATTTGGCACTCAAAGAGTTTAGAAGGAAGAAAATACTATATTTGTTAAAACCATGAATTGGGAAGGTCTATTGCTTTTAAAACTTGACGTAAGAAGTCTGAAATTCTTCTCCTTTCTAATTCCAGAGAAATACAATATTTTAAATACACATAAAAAACATAGATTAAAACACTTCCGCAAATTCTAACGCAAGAAAACTAGGCTTAAAAAACAAGGCCGTATCCAGGGCGTAAGGGGTTTGAACCCCACGGCCCGAAATGTTTGTTCGACTCGTAAAATATTACAAAAATGAATATAGACACTATATTGATGCGTATTTTAAGGTTTTTCTGTACCCCCTCCCCCCGAAACAAAAAATTGTAAAACCTCTTCCCCAAGCTCGAAAAAGATGCTGGATATGACCCTGCTAAAAAGCCATTTTTGATATAGCTGCTAAACCAATCGACGTGAAATATATTAATAAAATTAACCATTAAGTTAAATCAATACAAATCTTTGTAACAAAAAAGAAAGCAGTAGGGTGTCTAACTCTCTATATGAGTAAACAATATTCAGTCTCTAGGGGTCCTAACGTTGACAACTGATGGGAGTCTGTGGGTGGTCTAGAAATAGAAATTTCCTAACTCGTAAACAACACGTTGGGGTTATAAACATGAGGTGGCAATCTCTGGGCTGGGGGGGGGGGTCTAGAAATGTATAATTCCTAGTGGCGTAAACAATCTCGCTATGGTTTCTGCCTCTATCGTGTGTCTGGACCTGAGAAAGCTATTTTAAGAAAACTAAAGAACAATATCTGTAAACTAGAAATACCGTAGAAAGCATTACCTTGATATTTTTTTTTTCTAATTTCGTACTAACTTCAGCATATTTCTTCGACTTTTGACTGTTTCCAGCGGCCATCTACTGAACACGATACTGATTACAAAACCTGTTTCATTTCTCAACATCGCAATATTTGTAAATGAGGATCAAGTCAATGAAAATATTACTCTTAAGCTCCTGACATGTGGGTAAAATATGTCATAATTAATTGAAGATCCTATGAATATATAATATTGCCCGATACTGAGTGAACGAATGTTCATTTTAACATTCTGACTAGACCAAAAATTGTTGATTTCTTTTCAGGAATAAAAATAGGTTGCTCAGAAAATGAGTCACTTGTAAATTTTTTGAAAATGTAGCATAAACCGGTTCACATCTGGTTAAAACTGGTTCCAGGACCAGGAAACAAAAAAGAATTGTTTCTACTAAACATAACAAAAATTAAGAGCCGTAACATCCGTGGTAGCCCTGACTAGGGCTGAAAATCCAACCAATTTCATGAAATCCTGACACTTTTTTTCCTGCAAAAGAGCAAAAAGTCTGATTTGATCTGAAAAATGTTACATGGTAGAATCATTTAGCTTGGCAGTTTAGTAATGACGAAAAAGTACTTGTCTGTTAAACATTACATCCTAAAGAATTACGCTGTCAAAGATCTGACACAGTGTGAAGTTGGAAAACAATGCTTATTACATAATATGCAGAATAATTTTACCTAACACATTACCCCCACCCACTTAATGTGCAAATATATAGCCCAAATTTGGTTCTAAAATATTATATTTTTTATCTTAGTTTAGTGTTTTTTTTATTAGGATTGAGCATCAGAGAAACATATTGGAAGAGCATCAGGTAGGTCGTATATCATACAAGTACCGTTCTGATTTTTAGTGTTTATATATATATATATATATATATATATATTTATATATATAAATGATTTTTAGTGTTTATATATATATATATATATATATATATATAATATATATATATATATATATATATATATATATATATATATATATATATATATATATATATAATATATATATATATATACTATATATATATATATATATATATATATATATATAATATATATATATATATAATATATATATATATATATATATATATATATATATATATATATATATATATATATATATATATATATATATATATATATATATATATATATATATATATATATATATATAAATATATATATATATATATATATATATATATATATATATATATATATATATATATATATTTATATATATACATATATATATATATATATGCTTTTACATTCAAGTAATTTTTAGTTGATTGTATAGCTTTAAACAATAAATATGATTAAACTTGCTACGCCTTTTAGAATGTTAGTCCGTGGACCATCCACCTCAGGAAAAATGCAGCTCATTAAAAAACTTATTGAAAATTCAGAATCTATTATGACATCAACTTCTAAATGCATCGCTTACGGAAATAAATCCTGGCAAAAGGCTTATGACATCACGAAAGAGTATACCCCATATATTCAACTTGTTCTGGGGTTAGATATCTTTGAAAATCTCCATAAAGATGGTCTTTTGATTATAGATGATTTAATGATTGATCACTATTCTACATGCATTTTAGAGTTGTGGACAGTCTTCTCCTATCATCTGAAATTATCATCGGTGCTAGTAATTTATATCTTATTTATTCCAAATAAAATTTTTAAAACACTTTCCCTAAACATATCCCATTTCATTTTGTTTCGAAATACAAGAGATGCGTCTTCAATTATGACACTAGCTAGGCAAATGTTCCCCTACGACCTACAATATCTTGTTGAATCTTATAACCATGCCACTTCGTGCCCTTTTGGGTATTTAATTATTGATTTATATCCTCAAGATAGGAATATGATGATTACAAGTGGTATTTTTGACTACCACTATTTATTTACTATTTATAGTATTTACTATTAGTTATTTACCATAATATTATTTATCTACCATACATAAAGAAAAAAAAAAGTTTAGTTGACATCATGGAGCAGTTTAAGAAACACTAACCACTTATGGAAGTCCTGTCTAAATCAAAGCATAAAATGGCTATCTGAAAATTTTTATTGGATATGTTTGGGGGAAAGGTGGGAGTGAGAGGGGGGGATAGTTACCCTCCAATCACTTTCAACTATTAAAAAGGGCACTAGCCCTCTCAATGTCTAATTTAATTAGCCCCTTTTGAAGTTTTTACGACAACTCTATCTATAAAATCCTTATATGCCCCCAGGGCATAATTTACAACTTTTGCCCTGGGGGCTCTGGGGGGTTGATGCCTTCCAATCACTTTCGACTACTAAAATGGCATTAGCCATTTCAGTTTCCAATCGAATGAGCCGTTTTCGAAGTTTCTACAACAATGCGTTCTATAAAAACCTTATATGCCCCAAGGGCATAACTTACAACCCGTGCCCTGAGGGCTGTGGGGGGTTTGTCGTCCTCAAAGACCTAATTTCCAGAACTTCCAACTACGTTGAACAAAATGGCTATCTTAAAATTTTGATTGAATTTGTTTGGGGAAAAGGTGGGCGTGAGAGGGGGGTTAGTTGCCTTCCAATCACTTTCGACTATTAAAAAGGTCACTAGCCCTTTGAATTTCGAACGGAATGAGCCTTTTTCGAAGTTCCTACAACAACAATTTCTATAAAAAACCTTATATGCCCCCAGGGCATAACTTACAAACCTTGCCCTGTGGGCTGTGGGGAGTGTCCTCCTCAAAAACATAATTTCTATCTGGAAATCAACTACGCTGAACAAAATTGCTATCTAAAAATTTTGATTGGATGTGTTTGAGGAAAAGGTGGGCGTGAGAGGGGGGTTATTTGCCCTTAAATCACTTTCGACTATTAAAAAGGGCACTGGACCTTTGAATTTCCAATCAAATGAGCTCTTTTTCAAGTTTCTACGACAAAGATTTCAATAAAAATTTATATGCCCCCAGGGCATAACTTATAACCCTTGTCTTGAAGACTGTGGGGGAATGCCCTGCTGAAAGGTATAATTTCCCGAACTTTAAACTGCGCGGAACAAAAAGGTTATCTCAAAATTTTGATTAGATGAGTTTGGGGAAATGGTGGGTGTGGAAGTCGTGTTAGTTGCCTTCCAATCACTTCGACTATTAAAAAGGTCACTAGCCCTTTGAATTTCCAGTAGAATGAGCCTTTTTTGAAGTTTCTACAACAACACTTTCTATAAAAACCTTATATGCCCCCAGAACATAACTTACAAACCTTGCCCTGAGGGCTGTGGGAGAGTGTCTCCTCCTCAAATACATAATTTCTATCTGGAAATCAACTACGCTGAACAAAATTGCTATCTAAAAATTTTGATTGGATGTGTTTGAGGAAAACGTGGGCGTGAGAGGGGGGTTAGTTGCCCTTAAATCACTTTCGACTATTAAAAAGGGCACTAGACCTTTGAATTTCCAATCGAATGAGCTCTTTTTCAAGTTTCTACGACAAAGGTTTCAATAAAAATTTATATACCCCAGGGCATAACTTATAACCCTTGCCCTGAAGAATGTGGGGGGAGTACCCTGCTCAAAGGTATAATTTCCCGAATTTTAAACTGCGCGGAACAGAAAGGTTATCTCAAAATTTTGATTGGATGAGTTTGGGGAAATTGTGGGCGTGGAAGGGGTGTTAGTTGCCCTCCAATCACTTTCGACTATTAAAAAGGGTACTAGCCATTTCAATTTGATCGAATGAGCCATTTTTGAAGTTTCTATGACAACGCGTTCCATAAAAACCTTGTATGCCCCCAGGGCATAACCTAAAACCCTTGCCCTGAAAGCTGTGGGAGGGGGGGGGGTTGTCATCCTCAAAGGCCTAATTTCCAGAACTTTCAACTCCGTTGAACAAAAAGGCTATCTTAAAATTTTGATTGGATGTGTTTGGGGAAAAGGTGGGCGTGAGAGGTAGGTTAGTTACCCTCAAATCACTTTCGACTATTAAAAAGGGCACTAGCCCTTTGAACTACAAATCGAATGAGCCTTTTTTGAAGTTTCTACGACAACGCTTTCTATAAAAGCCTTATATACCCCAAGGAATAACTTACAACCCTTGCCCCGAGGGCTGCGGGGGAGTGTCCTCCTCAAAACTATAATTTATATCTGGAAATCAACTACGCTGAACAAAATGGCCATCTCAAAATTTTAATTGGATGTGTTTCGGGAAATGGTAGGCGTGGAAGGGGTGTTAGTTGTCTTCCAATTACTTTTGACTATTAAAAAGGGCACTAGCCATTTCAATTTCTAATCGAATGAGTCATTTTTGAAGTTTCTATGACAACGCGTCCTATGAAAACCTTGTATGCCCCCAGGGCATAACTTACAAGCCTTGCCCTGAGGGCTGTGAGGGGGTTGTCATCCTCAAAGACCTAATTCTAAGACCTAGGTCTTTGAGGATGACAACCACCCTCACATCCCTTAGGGTAAGGGTTGTAATTTATGCCCTGGAGGAATATAAGGTGTTTATAGAAAGTGTTGTCGTAGAATCTCAAAAAGGGCTCATTCAATTGGAAATCGAAAGGCCTAGTGCCCTTTTTAATAGTCGAATTTGATTGGAATGCCTGAAATTTTATAGTAAAAATCGATTTTGGTATAATGTATTATTTTGTTGTTGTTGTTGTTTAGACCAGGGCACTTTGTATTGAAGGAGTTGTCGTAGGAACTTCGAAAAGGGCTCATTCGATTGAAAATGGAAAGGGCTGATGCCCTTTTTAATAGTCGAAAGTGATTGGAGGGAAACTAATCCCCCTCCCACGCCCACTCTCCCATTTGCCTTTATGTTTAAAAACTAAATGTTGCTATAAGATTAAATCAAAATGCACTGTGTTAATGCTAATTCCTAATAAGGCAACTCAGCAGTATCCCAAGAACGACTGAGGGTATTGTATTCAAACTTTTGGGGCTACTTCTGCTCTTTAAATTTAACCAAATCAAAATAGCGTATGTCTATCCAAGCTATCAAAGAAAGTAAACATATTTCTTGCGAATGGTATCAAGTTTTCCATTTCAGGTCAACTAGAGGAGGTATGAAACTAAATTAGACACTACAATTTGGGTCCAGATTTTTAAAAGGGTGTATGTTGTTAAAAATTGTTGAAAACTTTTCTCCAGCACACTAATAGCAGGCCAAACTATAAATTCTTAAAAAAAAAAGATTTAAAGCATTATTTTTTTTCCCTGTAAAGACTATGTCAATATAAAACGAACAGAAATTAATTAAAAAAACTTTTTCCCCAAAATTAGTTTTCCAAAGGAAAGTAAAGAACTCCATTAAACAAAAAAGGAGCAAAAATAAAATCAAATAATCTACCAAGCGTGAATTTACACAAATCAGCATCGATAAATAAATGAAACCCAAACGAACAGAAATTACAATAAATAACCAAGTCAAACTCAAAGCGAGCAGAAATTAACATGAGTAGGGCTCAAAACCCCTTTGCCTTCCCAAGGCCAGAACATAATTTGCACTTTACTGAAAAAAATACAAATGAATGTGCATTTTCAGTTTAACATACATATACTGATATTTAGTAATCAAAATGTTAATATTATTTGATTTATTAAAGTTATAAAAGTAAAAACATTTCTATTTTTTTCAGTAAAGTGCAAATTATGTTCTGGCCTTGGGAAGGCATAGGGGTTTGAGCCAAACTTATGTTAATTTTTGCTCGTTTTGAGTTGGAATCGGTTATTAATTGTAATTTCTGTTCGTTTTGGGTTTCATTTATTTATCGATGCTGATTTGTGGTAGTTTCATGCTGGGTAGATTATTTGATTTTATTTTTGCTAATTTTTTGTGTAATGGAGTCCTTTAATTTCCTTTGAAAAACTTATATTACGGAAAAAGTTTTTTTTTAATTAATCGTATTGTAAAAGTGCATTCCTTCACCTTATAGTGAAAAATGGACCTTTTGGCCCTTTTCCCCCATCTATTGGAGTCATATATATTGTGTGTGAAGTGAATGGTATTCCACTATACACTCTATCATTTGACAAAAAATCCTATAGAACTCTGTACGAGTTGACCATGCAATCCCTAGATCATGACTCCCAACTATTTGAAAAGGGAATAACCGATTCAATGTTTTCAAAAAATCATGGTGTAATTGTTTTGGACTTGTCGGGGACCCAGGATATGAGCCTAGTACGAACAAGGAATGAACGTTAAGAATGCTCATTTTCCGACGCTTTGACTGAGAGTATCACGCTAATATCATTGAGTCAATTTGAAACCTATTGGGAAATCACACCCGACGGCAGTGTTCTACTAGACCTAGCACCATGAACACAAACCAAATGATCAACGTATTTAGTATGGATCCATACATGTCCCAGTACAAGTCCTATTGCATACCATCGGACTTCACTGAAAAAATTCCAAACGTTAACAATACCCTAATCATTGTTAATAGCAGTCCATCGACTTTGAAGACAGGCCATTGGCTATGCATCTTTCAAACAGCGAAGAATATTGAACTTTTTGATACTCTTGGCCTATCATATAAATCCTACACTCCATACATCAGCAGCTTTATTGAAAGCAGTGGGAAAACTATGATTCAAAATGAAAGGAGAGTACAGGATTTAACGACTAAGACATGCGGCTTTCATGCACTACTCTTTTTCATGTTCAGATGTCGTGGCTATATCTATAAGCAGTTTCTCGACATCTATGTTGACTGACCACGATTGAACGACTTTCTAGTGGAAAATATACTTACAAGCGTATTTAATATTGATTTTAGTGCCCTACGAATAAAATGTTCTAAAAATGTATGTGAAATTGTTTATTAGTAAAAATAATGTATGTACATGATAAAAACGACTTTTCTACTCTTTAGATTTCATCTTTTACTAGGTATAGGTACTTGTCGATAACAACTAATGCAGGTAGATTATCTGAATTCACAGTATACTGATCCTGACGTGCTGCAACGTCAGGGTCACATTTTCTACAGTAGACTGTAACTTCACTCTTGTCATATCTCTTTGTATAGTCGATGATACTATTCTCATTCATTTTATAGAATTCACATGTTTCAATTTGCTTATTTGAATCAATGTCATAAACAGTGTCCTCAAGTGGCGAATCACATTCCGTCACAGCCAAATAAAAATCAGTGGGCTGATAATCATAGTAGCCATTGTCTTCACAACGATGACGTAGAAACCAAATTCTTTTGTTGTTCCAACAGTTGAATCACTGACCCGCCTCCTCCTCTCAAAACAATCTAAAACCGCGACGATACCAATCTCGTAGCAGTAAACTAAAATCACGCTTAGGATTCTTTCCAATCATACCAGGATATGTATTCTCCAACTGATTACATTTATCATAGTGGCAATTGGAGCATAGGTGCCCTCTAGGATAAGAGTCACACACCTCTTCAAGACAGGAATTACAATCTTTAATTTGTACAGCATATCCTCTATGCAGTTTACACGGGTTGCATAATCTGCACTTTTAATCATACTCATCAATCATTGTGCAATTCTCACATGATGGCCAGCTTCCCAGTGTGTATATGCGTAGCGGACATGTATGGAACATTTTTTCATGTGTTGACACTCTGACTGTCACAATAAAACTGAGCTACTATCAACAAATTGAGTGGGATAGAGAGAAAGAGAGAGAGAGGAGTAAATCATCCTTGAACTCCATCTTTCTCATGAGAAAAAAGTCCTAAATTTCTAAACTAGTGTTTAAAAGCATATCCACAATATCATTTTGCTGTGTCGTGATTAATATGTCAATAAATTGTGTAAATGCATTTGGACCATAACGTAAAAGCTTCATGCAATAGTCTAATGACGGAGAATCAGTTTTCATTATATCGACAAGCATTTCCTGAGAAAATATCTTCCTTTGAATAGACAGCTCTAGAAAATCATCATCTAGAATCAAACGTTTTTCCATAAACACAAGATTCCCCATTATTCGCTCTTTCGCAAATCTATCCATTTTTTAGAGTCCTAACACTTCACAACCAACTTCAGACTAACCAGATTTTTTTTCTACTCTAAAAAAAATTACACGCTAGCCTACTATAGAAAAAATATCTTTGATTTAGAAACAGTTTTATTGAACATAAGAACAACAATAATAATCACTGATTCAAATTGTTTTCATCAATATATTTCACTAGTGCATCTAATGCTGCCTGAAGTCTATTTATATGCACAATATTCAGTTTCGCAGCAAAACATAATTGCTCCTCCATTTTCAATTTGCTCAATGATATCACATATCTAGCATACATATCATCCCATTCAAGGGATAGTTTACAGCCTCCTGTTATTTCCACAGCCACGTTTGGTACTCGTATATCTTTGCTACAGGTTTTACCATCAACCTCCAATAGTGTAAATGCTCCATTCATTTTCTCTACTAATATCGTCTCAAATAAACTATTCTCTCTGACTTTAATTCTCTTACTAATATGAATTTCAATGAAAATCACTCCTTTTATTCGAATCCAATTACTAATCAAGTTATCATATATGGAGTAACCTCCAATCTCTCTGATTGGTCCTAAAAAAATGGGCGTTGCCTCAAAAACCAGTCTGGTTGTGTTCTACAATCACAATTATACTTCCAAAACCTGTTTGTTCACTCTGCTTGGAAAGGTACCAAGGAACATTGGCTTGAGAGGATACTCACTTTCTTTGAAAAGGTGTATAGCATTAAGCAAATAGTATGGTCCTAGGGCATTAAGCAAATAGCAAGGTAATTCATAGGGCATTAAGCAAAGTATAATGTAGCACTCTACTAATACATCCCATTTCCCACACTTTTTTCAATATGCTTTTTCAGCTCATCATCACCACATCGCATTCTCATTCTCAAAAGAGCACGGAAATTTCTATCGTTTAAAGCTGGTTCTTTTTCTTCGGGACGCAGAGGACCGTGAAAAGGCCATCCGCAAGTACAGCACTTCCTATATGAAAATTCAATTTACTGTGACAAGCGAACACTTCAATCGCGTCCTTCCACGCTGTAAATGGTTTTAGGACCAGTACTCGAAGCCTTTCGTGATTTCCTTTACCGAAGCATTCAGCTGCAAAGATGACACATTATTTGCAGAAAGCACCCTTAAATTTATCCAAGTACACAAGCCACGGAAAAAAGAAAACAAGCCACGGAAATAAATCGTTATCCGCTTGTGGCTTCCTCATTGTTTTAGTGTTAGATACAAACTGACCTGGGATTGGATTGCACCAGCTAAGAGAAGGGTGAGCTGAAGAAGAATATATGCTGCCTGATCCTAATAATTGACTCTATTGTTCACTCAACGGCAACTAGTTGAAGCTAAGCCGGTAATTATAGTGACCTTGTGATTTGGTAAGCTTAAAATATGCGAGTTTCATAAAAAGGTCAAATTGTTGAAAAAGCAATTTTTCCTGACATTTCGGGAAGGAGGGGGGTTCAAACCCCCTGCCCCCCCCCTGATACAGCCTTGGTTGAAGGGTTCTCCAAACGTTGTATTAGATAATAAATCGAAGCCCTTGTATAGAATTTCGAATCTTTGGTAAGAAAGATTTGGAGGATTTGGTGCGCTAGATTTGGAATCCTTTGTCTGAAGGGGGGGGGGGATATTCAATTCCTGGTGTGGCTGGCTATTTGATTCGGGACTTAGGTCAGTGGCGTGACTCAGTAACATCAGCCAGAGTAGACCCAGCTCCAAATGGGTACCTGGAAAAATCTGGGGAGGGTAAGAAGGAAATGTGTGCAATAGCATAGGCAGGCTGACCCCTAACACCCCATCAGGCCTTCTGGCTGAAAGGGCCTTGAAGCGGAGATCTGCACAGCCGGTTTGGACTTTAGGGGTCTATTGCCGTATCCTTATATAATTAAAAGTTAATAAGTGCTGGAACTCGCACGGAACTGTTGTCGTTCATACGTGCAACTGAACTACAGTCAAAACTACTGTTTACCGCTTCGTAGTCAAGTCAACTGCTGAAGTTCAGGGTCAAAACACAGGCTTAGATTTCTGTCGTAGCTACTTTTGGACCAACTAGATCGAATAAAGCTAAGAAAAGGAACGTTTTCTTTTTCACCAGCTTGAAGTGAGCATAAGTCACACAATAGACTTTCCTCTTCTTCCTCCATAGGCTTTTCCCCTTCTTTCTCTTTCTTGACAATTTTTTAACAATTTTTATAGGACACTAGTAGTTTTTTGGTTCAAGTCAAATACAATTTATTGTTGCTTTTACGGCCAATATACTGCTTTGATTACTTTAGCCTCCGCTAGCATTTGCGAGAGAAAAGAGCTGATCTAGGGTAAATTATAGCGGGGAAAGATATGGTGAACAATATATATGGCTCCAATAGATGGGGGAAAAGGGCCAAAAGGTCCATTTTTTCACTATAAGGTGAAGGAATGCACTTTTACAATACGATTAATTAAAAAAAAACTTTTTCCGTAATATAAGTTTTTCAAAGGAAATTAAAGAACTCCATTGCACAAAAAATTAGCAAAAATAAAATCAAATAATCTACCCAGCATGAAACTACCACAAATCAGCATCGATAAATAAATGAAACCCAAAACGAACAGAAATTACAATTAATAACCGAGTCCAACTCAAAACGAGCAAAAATTAACATAAGTTTGGCTCAAACCCCTATGCCTTCCCAAGGCCAGAACATAATTTGCACTTTACTGAAAAAAATAGAAATGTTTTTACTTTTATAACTTTGATAAATCAAATAATATTAACATTTTGATTACTAAATATCAGTATTTGTATGTTTAAACTGAAAATGCACATTCATTTGTATTTTTTTCAGTAAAGTGCAAATTATGTTCTGGCCTTGGGAAGGCAAAGGGGTTTTGAGCCCTACTCATGTTAATTTCTGCTCGCTTTGAGTTTGACTTGGTTATTTATTGTAATTTCTGTTCGTTTGGGTTTCATTTATTTATCGATGCTGATTTGTGTAAATTCACGCTTGGTAGATTATTTGATTTTATTTTTGCTCCTTTTTGTTTAATGGAGTTCTTTACTTTCCTTTGGAAAACTAATTTTGGGGAAAAAGTTTTTTTAATTAATTTCTGTTCGTTTTATGTTGACATAGTCTTTACAGGGAAAAAAATAATACTTTAAATCTTTTTTTTAAGAATTTATAGTTTGGCCTGCTATTAGTGTGCTGGAGAAAAGTTTTCAGCAATTTTTAACAACATACACCCTTTTAAAAATCTGGACCCAAATTGTAGTGTCTAATTTAGTTTCATACCTCCTCTAGTTGACCTGAAATGGAAAACTTGATACCATTCGCAAGAAATATGTTTACTTTCTTTGATAGCTTGGATAGACTTACGCTATTTTGATTTGGTTAAATTTAAAGAGCAGAAGTAGCCCCAAAAGTTTGAATACAATACCCTCAGTCGTTCTTGGGATACTGCTGAGTTGCCTTATTAGGAATTAGCATTAACACAGTGCATTTTGATTTAATCTTATAGCAACATTTAGTTTTTAAACATAAAGGCAAATGGGAGAGTGGGCGTGGGAGGGGGATTAGTTTCCCTCCAATCACTTTCGACTATTAAAAAGGGCATCAGCCCTTTCCATTTTCAATCGAATGAGCCCTTTTCGAAGTTCCTACGACAACTCCTTCAATACAAAGTGCCCTGGTCTAAACAACAACAACAACAAAATAATACATTATACCAAAATCG
Organism: Artemia sinica; assembly: GCA_027921565.1. Classification (NCBI taxonomy): domain Eukaryota; kingdom Metazoa; phylum Arthropoda; class Branchiopoda; order Anostraca; family Artemiidae; genus Artemia; species Artemia sinica. The sequence continues at coordinate 54,303,845 of CM051256.1, read as the reverse complement.
ATTTTTACTATAAAATTTCAGGCATTCCAATCAATTTCGACTATTAAAAAGGGCACTAGGCCTTTCGATTTCCAATTGAATGAGCCCTTTTTGAGATTCTACGACAACACTTTCTATAAACACCTTATATTCCTCCAGGGCATAAATTACAACCCTTACCCTAAGGGATGTGAGGGTGGTTGTCATCCTCAAAGACCTAGGTCTTAGAATTAGGTCTTTGAGGATGACAACCCCTCACAGCCCTCAGGGCAAGGCTTGTAAGTTATGCCCTGGGGGCATACAAGGTTTTCATAGGACGCGTTGTCATAGAAACTTCAAAAATGACTCATTCGATTAGAAATTGAAATGGCTAGTGCCCTTTTTAATAGTCAAATGTAATTGGAAGACAACTAACACCCCTTCCACGCCCACCATTTCCCGAAACACATCCAATTAAAATTTTGAGATGGCCATTTTGTTCAGCGTAGTTGATTTCCAGATATAAATTATAGTTTTGAGGAGGACACTCCCCGCAGCCCTCGGGGCAAGGGTTGTAAGTTATTCCTTGGGGTATATAAGGCTTTTATAGAAAGCGTTGTCGTAGAAACTTCAAAAAAGGCTCATTCGATTTGTAGTTCAAAGGGCTAGTGCCCTTTTTAATAGTCGAAAGTGATTTGAGGGTAACTAACCTACCTCTCACGCCCACCTTTTCCCCAAACACATCCAATCAAAATTTTAAGATAGCCTTTTTGTTCAACGGAGTTGAAAGTTCTGGAAATTAGGCCTTTGAGGATGACAACCCCCCCCCCCACAGCTTTCAGGGCAAGGGTTTTAGGTTATGCCCTGGGGCATACAAGGTTTTTATGGAACGCGTTGTCATAGAAACTTCAAAAATGGCTCATTCGATCAAAATTGAAATGGCTAGTACCCTTTTTAATAGTCGAAAGTGATTGGAAGGCAACTAACACCCCTTCCACGCCCACAATTTCCCCAAACTCATCCAATCAAAATTTTGAGATAACCTTTCTGTTCCGCGCAGTTTAAAATTCGGGAAATTATACCTTTGAGCAGGGTACTCCCCCCACATTCTTCAGGGCAAGGGTTATAAGTTATGCCCTGGGGGCATATAAATTTTTATTGAAACCTTTGTCGTAGAAACTTGAAAAAGAGCTCATTCGATTGGAAATTCAAAGGTCTAGTGCCCTTTTTAATAGTCAAAAGTGATTTGAGGGCAACTAACCCCCCTCTCACGCCCACCTTTTCCTCAAACACATCCAATCAAAATTTTTAGATAGCAATTTTGTTCAGCGTAGTTGATTTCCAGATAGAAATTATGTATTTGAGGAGGAGACACTCTCCCACAGCCCTCAGGGCAAGGTTTGAAAGTTATGTTCTGGGGGCATATAAGGTTTTTATAGAAAGTGTTGTTGTAGAAACTTCAAAAAAGGCTCATTCTACTGGAAATTCAAAGGGCTAGTGACCTTTTTAATAGTCGAAGTGATTGGAAGGCCACTAACACGACTTCCACACCCACCATTTCCCCAAACTCATCTAATCAAAATTTTGAGATAACCTTTTTGTTCCGCGCAGTTTAAAGTTCGGGAAATTATACCTTTGAGCAGGGCATTCCCCCACAGTCTTCAAGACAAGGGTTATAAGTTATGCCCTGGGGGCATATAAATTTTTATTGAAATCTTTGTCGTAGAAACTTGAAAAAGAGCTCATTTGATTGGAAATTCAAAGGTCCAGTGCCCTTTTTAATAGTCGAAAGTGATTTGAGGGCAAATAACCCCCCTCTAACGCCCAACTTTTCCTCAAACACATCCAATCAAAATTTTTAGATAGCAATTTTGTTCAGCGTAGTTGATTTCCAGATAGAAATTATGTTTTTGAGGAGGACACTCCCCCACAGCCCACAGGGCAAGGTTTGTAAGTTATGCCCTGGGGGCATATAAGGTTTTTTATAGAAATTGTTGTTGTAGGAACTTCGAAAAGGCTCATTCCGTTCGAAATTCAAAGGGCTAGTGACCTTTTTGATAGTCGAAAGTGATTGGAAGGCAACTAACCCCCCTCTCACGCCCACCTTTTCCCCAAACAAATTCAATCAAAATTTTAAGATAGCCATTTTGTTCAACGTAGTTGGAAGTTCTGGAAATTAGGTCTTTGAGGACGACAAACCCCCCACAGCCCTCAGGGCACGGGTTGTAAGTTATGCCCTTGGGGCATATAAGGTTTTTATAGAACGCATTGTTGTAGAAACTTCGAAAACGGCTCATTCGATTGGAAACTGAAATGGCTAATGCCATTTTAGTAGTCGAAAGTGATTGGAAGGCATCAACCCCCCAGAGCCCCCAGGGCAAAAGTTGTAAGTTATGCCCTGGGGGCATATAAGGATTTTATAGATAGAGTTGTCGTAAAAACTTCAAAAGGGGCTAATTAAATTAGACATTGAGAGGGCTAGTGCCCTTTTTAATAGTTGAAAGTGATTGGAGGGTAACTATCCCCCCCTCTCACTCCCACCTTTCCCCCAAACATATCCAGTAAAAATTTTCAGATAGCCATTTTATGCTTTGATTTAGACAGGACTTCCATAAGTGGTTAGTGTTTCTTAAACTGCTCCATGATGTCAACTAAACTTTTTTTTTTCTTTATGTATGGTAGATAAATAATATTATGGTAAATAACTAATAGTAAATACTATAAATAGTAAATAAATAGTGGTAGTCAAAAATACCACTTGTAATCATCATATTCCTATCTTGAGGATATAAATCAATAATTAAATACCCAAAAGGGCACGAAGTGGCATGGTTATAAGATTCAACAAGATATTGTAGGTCGTAGGGGAACATTTGCCTAGCTAGTGTCATAATTGAAGACGCATCTCTTGTATTTCGAAACAAAATGAAATGGGATATGTTTGGGGAAAGTGTTTTAAAAATTTTATTTGGAATAAATAAGATATAAATTACTAGCACCGATGATAATTTCAGATGATAGGAGAAGACTGTCCACAACTCTAAAATGCATGTAGAATAGTGATCAATCATTAAATCATCTATAATCAAAAGACCATCTTTATGGAGATTTTCAAAGATATCTAACCCCAGAACAAGTTGAATATATGGGGTATACTCTTTCGTGATGTCATAAGCCTTTTGCCAGGCGTAAGCGATGCATTTAGAAGTTGATGTCATAATAGATTCTGAATTTTCAATAATTTTTTTAATGAGCTGCATTTTTCCTGAGGTGGATGGTCCACGGACTAACATTCTAAAAGGCGTAGCAAGTTTAATCATATTTATTGTTTAAAGCTATACAATCAACTAAAAATTACTTGAATGTAAAAGCATATATATATATATGTATATATATATATATATATATATATATATATATATATATATATAAACTAAAAATCATTTATATATATATAATATATATATATATATATAAAATATATATATATTTATATATATATATATATATATATATATATATATATATATATATATATATATATATATATACAACACTAAAAATCAGAACGGTACTTGTATGATATACGACCTACCTGATGCTCTTCCAATATGTTTCTCTGATGCTCAATCCTAATAAAAAAAACACTAAACTAAGATAAAAAATATAATATTTTAGAACCAAATTTGGGCTATATATTTGCACATTAAGTGGGTGGGGGTAATGTGTTAGGTAAAATTATTCTGCATATTATGTAATAAGCATTGTTTTCCAACTTCACACTGTGTCAGATCTTTGACAGCGTAATTCTTTAGGATGTAATGTTTAACAGACAAGTACTTTTTCGTCATTACTAAACTGCCAAGCTAAATGATTCTACCATGTAACATTTTTCAGATCAAATCAGACTTTTTGCTCTTTTGCAGGAAAAAAAGTGTCAGGATTTCATGAAATTGGTTGGATTTTCAGCCCTAGTCAGGGCTACCACGGATGTTACGGCTCTTAATTTTTGTTATGTTTAGTAGAAACAATTCTTTTTTGTTTCCTGGTCCTGGAACCAGTTTTAACCAGATGTGAACCGGTTTATGCTACATTTTCAAAAAATTTACAAGTGACTCATTTTCTGAGCAACCTATTTTTATTCCTGAAAGAAATCAACAATTTTTGGTCTAGTCAGAATGTTAAAATGAACATTCGTTCACTCAGTATCGGGCAATATTATATATTCATAGGATCTTCAATTAATTATGACATATTTTACCCACATGTCAGGAGCTTAAGAGTAATATTTTCATTCACTTGATCCTCATTTACAAATATTGCGATGTTGAGAAATGAAACAGGTTTTGTAATCAGTATCGTGTTCAGTAGATGGCCGCTGGAAACAGTCAAAAGTCGAAGAAATATGCTGAAGTCAGTACGAAATTAGAAAAAAAAAATATCAAGGTAATGCTTTCTACGGTATTTCTGTTTACAGATATTGTTCTTTAGTTTTCTTAAAATAGCTTTCTCAGGTCCAGACACACGATAGAGGCAGAACCATAGCGAGATTGTTTACGCCACTAGGAATTATACATTTCTAGACCCCCCCCCAGCCCAGAGATTGCCACCTCATGTTTATAACCCCAACGTGTTGTTTACGAGTTAGGAAATTTCTATTTCTAGACCACCCACAGACTCCCATCAGTTGTCAACGTTAGGACCCCTAGAGACTGAATATTGTTTACTCATATAGAGAGTTAGACACCCTACTGCTTTCTTTTTTGTTACAAAGATTTGTATTGATTTAACTTAATGGTTAATTTTATTAATATATTTCACGTCGATTGGTTTAGCAGCTATATCAAAAATGGCTTTTTAGCAGGGTCATATCCAGCATCTTTTTCGAGCTTGGGGAAGAGGGTTTACAATTTTTTGTTTCGGGGGGAGGGGGTACAGAAAAACCTTAAAATACGCATCAATATAGTGTCTATATTCATTTTTGCAATATTTTACGAGTCGAACAAACATTTCGGGCCGTGGGGTTCAAACCCCTTACGCCCTGGATACGGCCTTGTTTTTTAAGCCTAGTTTTCTTGCGTTAGAATTTGCGGAAGTGTTTTAATCTATGTTTTTTATGTGTATTTAAAATATTGTATTTCTCTGGAATTAGAAAGGAGAAGAATTTCAGACTTCTTACGTCAAGTTTTAAAAGCAATAGACCTTCCCAATTCATGGTTTTAACAAATATAGTATTTTCTTCCTTCTAAACTCTTTGAGTGCCAAATCTAAATAATTAAACCTTGTGGCGTGGCTTTGCATATGGGAGCGGCGTAGCGTGAAGTGCTAAGGAGACCCAAAAGTGTCACACAGGGACTAGGAGCAGTGGGGAATGGTGGCGTCAGGTACCGGCACGTAACCAATAGGAATAAATAAGGATGGACACACTAAAACTTCGGAAAAGTATTTTGTTCTTGGAATAGGCTGGAAAATATTAGAGGAACGTCGAATATAACTAAAGAAGGGAGAAGACGCCAAAAATGCCGGAAAATGTTCATAGGTCTTGCAAAGGTGCTAATGGAATATTGGATGAGACTAAATAATTATGAAACGTAGCAAAACGTCAGAAAAGGTATTCTTGAAATAGGCTAAAAGATGCTATAGGAACTTTGAATGTTACTAAATAAGGCTGAAAGACAAGAAACCTTGGAAAAGGTCTTATGGTCTTGACATAGGCTAAAAGGTGCTAGAGAAACATCAAATGCGACAAAATAAGCACGAAAAAAATTACAAACGTTGGAAAAGTTCTTATCGCTTTGGAATTGGCTAAGGAAATTCTTAGAGAACGAAAAAGAAGTCAAAGAAGGGCTAGAACAAGTCTTAAATCACAGAATAAAAGGAGAAAGAAAGAAAAAACACATGAAGGCTCATATAGGACCCACCACACCCAATTTTCCAAAAGAACAAATATAGTCCACTGGAAAATCGATTTTTAATCCAATTCTGGAAGAGTGAATGTATAATATCCTTTTGTACTATAGTTTTGCAATGAATTTGCTTTTGTTGTACAACATTGATCTAGCTAGGTAAATAGATTTTTGTTTAATGTGAGAAAGCTTTTCAAGGATACATAATACCGAAAACTTCAAAAAATCTCGAGAATGTCAAAAAGACACTTACAGAAATTTAAACAAGTCAAAAACACACAAATAGAAACAGAAACTCAAAAGTCAGATATTTGTGAACAGAAACTTGAAAACGTTAGAACCACGCGAAGAGAAATTTGAAAACGCCAAAAACATACGAAAAAAACTTGAAAAGTCAGAAACACGCAAATAGAAACTTAAAAGTCATGAACACAGGAAGAGAAACATGAAATATTAAGAAATACAGGAACAGGAACTTAAAAAGTCAAAACATAAAAATATTAACTAGAAAACGTCTGATAAAGGTGAAAAGAAATTTGAAAAGTCAAAACACACGAAAAAAAAACTTGAAAAGGTAAAAAAACACACGAATATAAACTTGAAAAAGGCTGAAAAATTTGAAGAGAAACTTGAAAAAGTCAAAACCACGCTAAAAAAAAACTTGGAAAACTCAGAAACACGCAAATTCTACTAAGACAATGTTCGAAAGACGAAATTACATGAAGAGCTTGGGTTAGGTTAAATAAAGCTTACTTACATTACCCTACCAATAATTTAAGAAGATTTAGCTTAGGTTCGTGGTGCTACATTAATGTCTTTTATCAGCTTGGTGCTAAAAATAAACCTTTACTTTTGTTTGGAAATAAAGGACTCGCTCGTGTACAAAATAGAAGAATTGACAAGCTGACACTTTCCGCAAGGTGTATACCTCTCTATATGAGTAAACAATATTCAGAATCTCGGTGTCCTTGCATAGACAACTAATAGGAGTCTAGGTTGGGAGGTCTAGAAATAGAAAATTGCTAACCCCCTAAACAAAAGGTGAGAGCCTCTGGGGGGGGGGGTCGTAAACTAGAAGTGGTAGTCTATGGAGGTCTAGAAATAGAAAATTCCTAATGCGTAAACAATCTTGCTTTGGTTTCGTCTTTATGGCGTGTCTAAAAATCGAAAACTATTCTAAAAAAGCTAATGAATGATATGCGTATAGTGAAATGCCGTATAAAGTATTACCGTGATGTCTACTTTTAGAATACAAAACATATGTAAATATTTACAAAAGTTGTTATTTTTTTTTAAATAAGGGATTTTAAGATGGGAAACGTATTGTTAACGTATTTTCGGGTGACAGTAAGTTTTTTAACAAGGGATTTTAAGACGGGCAACGTATTGTTAACGTATTGTCGTATCGTCGGGTGACAGTAAGTTCATGCAAATACTTTCTCAGAAGCAAACTATATACTACTGAAATTACTATTCCATTCAATTAATATAATGTATTTCCCGACATTTGTACTTTACTGGACTTTCAGAAACCTCCAGTTTAACTCCTCCAGTTTTCTTCCAGTTTTAAAGCCTCCCTCTCTAATAGTGGCATAAAATCTCAGGTTGCCAAAAAAACAATGTAGTTTTTCTTTTTTCTGGAATTACGGTCAATAAATAGAAATATTCTGGATATTATATGAATTTTATTGTTTTAGTGTTTTCTTTCGTTTTTATGTATTCCTTGGGGTATTATTTGAGGCTATCAAGGGGTTGGGGTTTATTGTCAGAAAAGCAACCATGAAATTTCTTATAACATAAAATCAAGAATCTAATAGTATTACTATTGCTTGTTAAGCAAGTTTCCTTCTGAACAGGCCAACCACTAAACATATGCCTTCAGTTTAGAAAGAGACAAAAACTATAGTAGAACCCATTTTTTACTTAATGATCTGACAATCTTTGATCTGTGTAGTGTAGAATTTTATTTCACTCATAAACTGATACCTAGGGAAGTAAGCAAAGTGGAGAGGAGCCCTTGACTTGGAACCTGGGAAAAAATAAATTTTCTTAAATTTCAGGGCAGTTTTTAATCGAACTATCAAGATTTTTGGAATGACCGTCCCCTTACTTTTTTTAGTTAACTGGTTTTTAACTTGTCTTTCACAGTTTGAAGTCGAAGGAAGTGAGTCAATCTTGAAGATGACGAGAAGGAAGTAACCAAAATGAATCTTTGGTCTTTGTAAGAGCCTAAATGTACTAGTGTCATTTGCTTTAAAATTAATGTAATACAAAAATCTGGATGGTTAACTCTTTTCTGAAACAGTTTAAATTCTTGCTCCTATTTTTTAGGAAACTTGGTTTAGAATACCAATAATGTCAATAAGGAACAACAGCTACAAAATCAGCAAAAATTGTTTTGTAGCAAGGGGTTATATTCAGGACTTGGGGGGGGGGAGGGGGTGGCTGTTAAACAGTTTAACTGGACTTGAAGCAATACTGAAAACTAAATAAATAAAATTTATTAGGCATAAAGAAGTAATTATTTTGTTCCTACAATTTCTAGATTAGAATGGGAGATAGATCAGGCTATATTAGTATCAAAAACTGAATTACAACAGATTAAATAAAGCAGTCGAGGAAAAATTTTTCGACTCCTTAAAGACCAAAGAAACAGCTAAATTTGGGCTGGTGGCAATCTAGTATTAGAAAAATCAAACAGAAGGAGCTCTCAAATGTTCTAACCATTCCGACTTGTTTTTGACTAACCATTCGCTATTCAGTCCATACTGTATCACATTGTCAAAAGAAAGAAACAGAACTTAGTGTATGTATTCTAAGCAAACTGTTTATTTACTACTGAGGCAAAACTTCTGATGCTTTAAAACTCAATAAAGGGGGTCCAGCTTTACACATCTATACAAATAACAGGTAAATTACAAATGAAAAGAGGGTAAAACACTGCAATAGCGAGTCGGTTTCAGAATGCACTGGGTCTGAGGAACTCAGCCAAAGACTGTTGAAACCCAAAAGGCTCTAGTCAAAAGGTTTTTGCTAAAACCTTTTAGTTAATGCTATCTAATGTTTATTGTCAAGTTTCATATAATTGCTTTGAATTTTTGCAACGCAGTAGCTTTACTATTCATTAGCAATTGGGATTGATTTCATTATATTTCTGTAAATACTGTTCTAATAATTGTTATACTGTATTTCAATTTTTTTAATTATTGGTCCGTTTCACCCAACTATTTGAAAAAGGTCCCCTAAAATGAAGACTTTTAACAGATTTTTTTGACAATAAAAGGAACGGAAGTTAAAATATGGAATTAAATAGTGATTCAGCAGTTTGGAAAAATTCAAGGGCCTTGCAAAGTAGAACAAACGCAAATTTGAGCATTGGGCTATATACAAGGGTTTGTAGTAAAATTTACTTTCCAACTTAAGACTGATATTTCTTTTACAGTTTGATTGAGATTGATGTGTCTTATGAAACTGAAGAATTTTCGTTAATTGCTGAAGATGATTGAAGACGGACTACGTTTATAGGAATTCAGATTCTTGTAAAACAAGGTCGTTATTGAACCTTTGCATTCTTTTGGTATTTCTACGAAGAGTTTACAGATATTCTGGAGTCGCGTCATGGCTACCTAGCGGATCCAATAAAAGTCTAAAATCGAGATAAAACGAGGGAAATTATTACTGAAAAATAAAAACATATTAGTAGCTTTCTTATTGAAAATACTAGCCCAAAATTTTGAAATGAGCTTCAAGAAGAGTTAAGAAAAAAATTGTTATGATCATCAGCAGGATTCACGGATGTGGTTTAAAAATTCCTTCAGTTCCTTAATATTCAAACATTATATTCATTTATCACGTTTGTCTTTTTGTCAGAAATATTTGGAACTTATAGACCTGTTAGATCTAGTAAAAGTAAAAGATACTTAATCTATACATAAGCCACTAGAATGGGATCCAAGCAAGGTTTTCGATGATTGGTAAGCATTGGCCGACAGATGTTTCCCGAAAGTGAGACGGAAGAATTATGGCTCCTGTTAGCTGACACAACAACAGCAACTGACAATTTCTGTTTTTTCTCGTGTTTCAAATGATGTTTGTTACTTATAAAGTTTACCATTTTCGAATGCGATAGTTAAGGGCATTTTCAACATTGTCAAAAATGTGAAAACAGACTGAAAACCACCATTGTGAAATCTTCAGTACAAGCTGAACCAGTCTTGAAAATAGTGAAGTTTTTTTTACTACAAGCTTCGCAGCTTCATCACAGATGATGGCATCATAAATAAAGTTAGAAGCTTGGTCATTGTTTCCTGACAAAAATATTCTCAAAACCGTGAATAAGCCATAGTCATTGTAAGTAAGACATAAGCCATAGTTGATGTAAATAGGCCAGCTATAAACCATTGTTCAATCAATGAATTAGAGAACTCATTTTTTATGAGTTACGTAGTTCCTATTTTATCAGTATTGGCAGTCCATGTTCTCTTTTCTGCCAAAGAAAATAAATGAGCTTTTACTTTTCCTGTGTCGAAAATGTCGAAAAGTGTCGAAAATGTCAATCGCCTAGAATCTTCCATCTAAGTCTTTGCTGTATTTGGTTTGAGAGGTCAAGTGATACCTAAAAACCAGTATGTCTTTCCAAGAAACGAAAACTAAACGGCTTGTGCTCACAAGGAAAAATGTCTGATTTTTTCACTTACACAGGATGTTTCAGGACTTTTAACCGTAGAAGATTTTCCGTTTTCTGAAGTGGAAACACTGGTCAAGAACGGATATTTGAAATTCATACATGTGATTAGACAATTGAATGAGTATTTTTTTTCCTATTTAATTCATCTTGTAGTTTTTTTTAGGGTATGGTGAGGGAATATAGAAAACTGGATATGAGTGGTGGGTTATTGATACAGGCTTGTAATGGTGGCGGGATACAATCTAAGTTATCTTCAGGGTGGTGATGAGAAGAAGTGGGCTAGGCCTAGTTGTCTTCCATGAGATAATCCTAGGTAAACATTTAGTTATTAAATACTCTTGCAGAAAAATGCTGAACAAGTAAAAGTACAGTAAAATTTTAGTTTAGGAGCATTTTGCTATCTTGCAAAGTAGGCTAGGCTTAGCCTAGTTGAGTTAGGGCCTAGGTGAATAAAACCTTCAGGAACACATCCATATCCTTAGTGATGTCATGGGAAGATATTGTAAGGCAATAACCTCCACTCTTTCTCTTCTAGAGAACACTGACCTTGATAAACTTTAACAATCTCTACAATAAAAATGAAACCTTACAAAATACATCTTCAACTCTAATGAGGCCTAAAGAAAAGTGTTTTGAGCCTCTACTGTTGCTCAATCCCAATTTATAAATTTCTAAAGATCTGCAAATCTATCTCTCAAATCATAGGCTGCACAATAGCACTACCTAAGTAACTTTTGAGGAATTTTGCAATGAGTATGAAACTAAATCAAAACACACTAGCCTTTTGCCATGCAGTTGTCATAATGAATAATCTCAGGAATGAATTAGATAAATTTTTTGCAATTCATATTATTAACATACAAATAAAGTAAACATACCACTTGATACCTTTTTATGCTATTTCCAAATATAATAATCATTTTTGTTAGAAATGAATTTCACCCCCACCCCTATATATACCAATTCAGGGTATGTATTTGCACATTAAGGGGGTTGGGGTAAAGTTTAAACTTACCTCCCATTTACATCAGAAATAAAATTTACCCCCCCCCCTAATGTGCAAATATATACCCTGAATTGATATATATAGTGGTGGGGGTAAAATTTGTTTTTGACAAAAATGATTATTATATTTGGAAAGAGCATAAAAAAGGTATCAAGTGGTATGTTTACTTTATTTGTAAGTCAATAATATGAATTGCAAATAATCTACCATGACTTAGAGTATTCAGTTAATGAAAAGGTAGGTAAAGGATACTGCACTAGACCCTTAAAGTCCAAACCCATGGTGCTGATCTCTGTCTCAAGGCTCTTCAGCCAGGAAGTACAGTGGGGGGGATAGGGGCCAGTCATCCTGGGTTTTTGCACACCCTTCCAGCTTATTTTCCCCAGATTTTTCCAGGTACCCATTTAGAGCTGGGTCAACTCTGGCTGAGCTTACAGAGTCATGCCACTAACCCCAAACCAGATAATTGGATATACTAGGATTCCAACCCTTGCCCTTTGGAAAAAGGATTCCAAATCCAACACACCAACCACTTGGCTAGAACAACCACCTTTTGGGGAATGATAAAGGGGATGATCAATTGAATGGACTGCAAAGTTTAGGCTACATGCTACAACTACTGCTACTAGACTACTACTACCAAAGCTAAGTATATGAAGGTGAAAATTATAGGTAGTATTGAGGTGAAATTTGGATTAAATCAAAACACACTATGTGCACGCTTGTTTACAAAAGGGGATATAAGAAATATCCTAGAAATGCATTACAGTATTAAGTTGAAACTTACAGGGCATGTCATGGGGATGTTGAACTAACCAAAAGACATTTTTTGCATTCTACTACTACTTACTTTTACTGCCACCACTACTACTACTACTTCAGCTAAGGTTACTAAGGTGTGAATTTCAGAGAATGTTGAGCTAAATCAAACCCACTGTGTACATATAGGCTGCCAAAAAGGTGTATCAGCTGTGTCTCAGCAGTAGATTAGAGCATTAAATATAACGCTTTCAGGGGATGTTGCACTAATCAAAAGGCACTATTTCCATATTAACTTTGGGTAGTAGTAGTGTTACTACCACATACCACTGCTAGTGCTATTATCATTGCTGCTTTTACTGAGGATAATGGTATTAAGGTGAAACTTCAATAGAATGTTGAGGGTATATGGAACCATAGGCCACACTTTAGTGTTTGTGTATAGTAAAGAGCCACAAGGTTGCAGTGTTTTATTATTGTTTATTTTTTTTCCCAGAGATACTTCTGGAAGGGGTGGTTATATAAACTTCAGTAGGGACTCAAACAATTGGAAATTTGAAGTCTAGTGCTCTTTTAAGAGTCAAAAGTGATTGGAGGACATTCAGCCCCTCCCTCCCCATGCTCTGTTTTCACCAAATAGATCTAATCAAAATTTTGAGATAGCCATATTGTTTTTGGTAAAACTTTCAGTTGAACTAAATGAAAAAACACTATGTGCAAGCAGGTTGTCAGAAGAGTATATTAGTAATATCTAAGGAATGGCTTAGATCATTCAGGTGAAACTTTTAGGATATTTTGAGTCAGATATTGAACTAAATCAAAATACACTATGTACATGTAGGGTTTCAAAGGGTTGTATCAGACATATCTCAGTAACACCTTAGGGTAAGCTAAAACTTTCAGGCCACTAAAATTACTACTACTTTTGTTAATATTTCTATTTTTCTGCTGTTATTGAACTAAATAAAAATAGTCTAAGGGCATCCTTGTTGTTAAGTGGCATAGGTGGTATATCTTAGGACTGGAATCTTGGATAAAGTAGAATAATTTCAGGGGAATCTTATGTTGGTATAAAACTAAATCAAAAGGCACCATGTGCATGCTGGTTGTCAATATAATGTATCAGCAGTATCTCAAGAATTGCTAAGAGTATTAAATTGAAACTTTCAGGGCTACTACTATTACTACTGATGCTACTATTATTAATCTAAAGCAGGAGGTTTTAAGTGCATCCAGGTTGTCAAAATAGCATAGATATATTGGCAAGGATTGAGAAAGATGTTAAAAGGGTATACATAGAACAGTTGAGGGGATTAAAGTCAAACTTTCCAGGGATTTTTGGGTGTATATTAAACAAAACCAAAATGCATTTCATGCATACAGGTTGTCAAAAGGGCTTATAAATAATATCTCATGAATGTTCAAGGGTAGGGGGTGTTGTTTCAGAGGGCAAGGGGGAGGGGGCAGTTGCCCCCCAATAATTTAGAGAGAGAATTATTACATAGCCCATGCCCCTTGATTTTCCAGATATGGAACCTCCTTGCTCCTCACCCCAATAGAAATGCTGGAGCTATGCTCCTGGTCAAGAGTATTAAATGAACCTTTCAGGGCTACTACAACAACCAATTCAGCTACTACTGCAACTACTATGTATGATACCACCAATGCTACTGCAACTATTTATGACATTGACTGCTTGTGTTTGTGACTACTTGCAATTGTGACTACTTCAAACTGAACTGCTTGCAACTTTGTCTGCAACAAATACTTGCATCTTATAATTGCAACTACTTACCCTTATGAGTGCTTAAAATGGTGGCCAGTTTTTACCCCCACGGAAAATACCCCCCATGAAAAATAAGGCTTTCCAAATTTGAGTTTTATTTTTTCAATTTCTGTTGGGGGAAGGAATTTTGGTGCTTGTGTATTATGTGCCACTCACTTAAGTTTATGCTGTTTAAAATTTTGAGAACACACCAGTTTTTTTGTTAGTTTCTTTGTTACTTTAAAAATAAATTTGCGCTATAGATTTGCACATTAGGGGGGGGGGGGTAAGCATAGTGGTCTGCATGCAAAATGTGTTTGGTACAATTATTCTGCATATTAGATAGATAGACAAATAAGTGTATTTTAAAGCCAAATATACAGCCATGAACACAGTAAAATAACATAAATGAATTTAGTGAATGGGGGGGGGGGTGTTTAACCCCCCAGAAAATGCCCCCCCCCACCCACGGAAAGTAGCCCCCGTGAAAATAACCCTCCTTGGAAAATACCTTCCCCCCTGTGAATAATAAAGTTTCTAAGTTTGAAACTTTTATTTGAGTTTTTTGTTTTTTTGAAAAGTGCTAAGGAATGGGAAAAAGAGGAATTTACACACTAGAAGTATCTTAAAAACTTAGAAAAAACACAAATCCATTTGTGTTGAAAAGACTTCCATATAAACTTCTGCAATTTTTGGCAGTGGCAGGTGCCATATTAAAAAAAAATGAAGAAGAAAAAAAAATTAGGCAAACAATCATCAAAATTAAGCTAAAACATATGGCACCAAAAAGTTTACAAAGGTTTAGCTATCCTTTGAAAGGATGGTTGGCTTTGGGAACCAACACATTCTAAATTGTTTAAGTTTTTATGGACAAAAGCATTGTCAAATTCTGCAAGTTTGTTTTTCTTATCTTCCAAATGTAAAACTACCACAAATCACCATTAACAAATAAATGAAACCCAAAACTAAGAGAAATTACAATAGATAGCCTAGTCAAACTCAAAACAAGCAAAAAGTAAAAGCAGTAAAGTAAAAAAAAAAAATAACAGTGCATTGTCAGCTTGATATACATATTCTGATATTTATTCCTTATAGTCTTAATACTTCTTTATTTGTTCAAGTAAAAAAAGTGAAAACATTTAAAATGTATTTGTTTTCAGTAAAGTGCAAAATACTTTCTGGTCTTGAGGAGGTGTGGGGGTTGTCAGCCCTACTCATGCTAGTTGTTGCTATTTTGAGTTTGAATAGGTTATTTATTGTTATTTCTGTTTGTTTTGAGTTCAATTCATTTATTTATGGTGATGTATGGTAGTTTTACATTATTTAAAATTATTTGAATTTATTTCTGCTCATTTTCGGCTTAATGAGACCATGGGCACTGGTAAGGGGAGCAGGGGAGAGCATGGCCCCCACCTATAAATTTGGGACTATATAGTAATTATAAGGAAACCAAAGGAAAAAAAAACAGAATAGAGAAAAACCATGGAAAAAATGTTTGTTGCCCCATTGTTGGCTGCCTGCCAATAGATTTTGACCCATAATAAGGAAAAATATAAGTTATGATTTTTGACTCAGTGACCCCTAACAAGTTTCCCACAAAAATTTTTTCTATATGATTTGGTTGGAGCAAAAAAAAAAACAAAAAAAAAAAAAATTCTTCATAGTAATGAATGGCAAGTAAATAACAATCAATAACATAATTGTCAGTAACATAAACCTAATAATAGTAATGGAAAAATGGTCATTGAAAAAAAAAACACTTAAATGAAACATTACATTTACTTTATACTGGATTTTTTTTTTTTTTTTTTTTTTTTTTTATTTTATTTTTTTTTTTACTTAACAAAAATTTCCAGATACCTCTCTATTCTTGTGTGGTTTTTAAGTGGCTATAAACCTAGAAAGAATTGTTTTCTGACTTCAAACTGTCCAAATATTTTACCCCAAGGAAAATACCCCCCCCCCCCCCCGTGGAAAAGAAGGCTTTCCAAATTTGAGAATTTTATTTGAGTTTTATGTTTTTAATTTCTGTAGGGGAAGGAGTTTTGTTGCTTGTGTATTATGGGTTCAAATATTATGCTAAAGTTCAAATTTTGTTCAAATCACAAATTCATGAATCACAAAGCCAGTTTAATTAGACTAGATAGCTCTTTTGAAAGTACTAGAAAAAATTAGCATAAAGAGCGAGGTATTGACTAGGGGACGAGCCCCCTCATATACGTATTCATTTCCGTTCGTTTTAAGTTTTAATGTTACACCTTACTTTCAGTTGAAAAAACTTGTTTTTTATTTAATTTCTGATCGTTTTTTAAATAATGCTGGGAAATCCGGTGCTCCCTTCATAGAAATTTCCCGTCCCTTAAGGAAAGATCCTCCCACATAACCCCCTCCTCCGACCCCCTCCCCCAGAAAAAATCCATTCTGAAAACGTCTGTATACTTCCCAATAATCAATACTAGGGTAAAGGTACCGATGATTCGACAGTTTTTGTAAAAAACCAGTTTTTCTACCCTAGAAGTCTTAATTTAAAGACTTTTGGTTTGAAAAGGGTTTCAGTATGTAGAAAAAACATCTAGGAATCTAACTGTTTGATGAGAAGTTTGAAGTTTTGTCTGGAAAGGGTACAAAACTCCAATTTTCCGAAATTAGAGCATTTTCACCTACAAATTCGACACAACAAAAAAGTTACCTGTTTTCGACGCAAGTCGGAACCTAATTCGACACCCGTATTGGGTGTTGAACTGATGATTCGACAGTTTTTTAAAAAAACCAGTTTTTCTACTCTAGAAGTCTTAATTTAAAGACTTTCGGTTTGAAAAGGGTTTCAATATGTAGAAAAAACATCTAGGAATCTAACTGTTTGATGAGAAGTTAGAAGTTTTGTCTGGAAAGGGTACAAAACTCCAATTTTCCGAAATTAGAGCATTTTTACCTACAAATTCGACACAACAAAAAAGTTACCTGTTTTTGATGCAAGTTGGAACCCAATTCGACAACCCGTCTAAATACTTGGGGAATACTTGTGGGCGGAAACTGGTGTATTTGACACGTATATTCTTGTTTCTTTATTTTTCTTCAACTTTATTTAATGTATAAAAGTATAAAAGACTATGCAAAAAGTAGAAGTAATAAAACTAACAAAATCGTTTCAAGTATGTTGTATTTGGTATAACAAAATCAGTACAACAAATTTTAATATACATTATTAAATACAAATAGTATTTAGTATAACAAATTTAGTATAACAAAATTGTTTCACTAGCATTTCGGAAGGGATAGGGTCTAGGAAAACGCGAGTGGATTTCAAGAAATTTAAGAAGTTTGTTTGATTTAGTGGATTTTATTTTCATATGCAGATTCTTAGTTTCGTCTAAAACACAGGCCTACGC
This sequence comes from Artemia sinica, assembly GCA_027921565.1. Classification (NCBI taxonomy): domain Eukaryota; kingdom Metazoa; phylum Arthropoda; class Branchiopoda; order Anostraca; family Artemiidae; genus Artemia; species Artemia sinica. The sequence continues at coordinate 54,286,375 of CM051256.1, read as the reverse complement.
GTCATTTCGTATAAGATTTTGTATTCGATAAAATTTGTATTTTTATTCGGATGAAGGATAAATAAGGGTATAATCTAAAAAAATCTGTGGGGGTGGGGGGTAAAATCAGGTCTTGGGGGGGGCAACTGCCCCCCCCCCTGCCCCATAGCAATTTACGCCCCTGCATGGTATGAGGCCAAGCGGCAGTTCCTCAGATGATGGAAAAATCCAGTGTCTGTAAGTAAAACTTAAAAGTTTAAAAAAAAAACCTTTTGTTTAAATGTTCTTTCATCTGAAATATTATTAGAAATAATAATCATCAAAATCTCTCATTGCGCAGAAAGCACCCGTAAATTCGACAGCTATGGTGCCTATGGTTTCGTCAGTGGATCCTGAAATTTCGACACCTATTATTTCTCATCTGTTTTACATGTTCAGTGAAGTTTCAGCAAAGTCACCTATATTTCGACACGGCCTGTTGTTGTCTGTCCAAAATTTCGACAAGGTTACTACGAGATATTCGCCAAAGAAATAAATCCCTTGACAGAAGCTGATATTTACGCTTGAATGCGGCTGAAGGAACATTTTTAGTCAGCCTGGTATTCCACTACATCGAACAAAAATTTTCGACACTTGGAACCTAGTTTCGACAATGCAATTTCCGTCGCCATTTTCATTTAATTTTATCAAGAAAAAGCTAAAGTGGCTACATTTTAGAGAAGATCAGATTTATCTCGACACATTGGTGCTTATCCCAACTTTTTCTTGCAATAAATAACCAAGTAATGACAGTTTGAACATTACATACCTGAAAAATTGTCGGGAGCTCCTTTCGTGTCGAAAACAGGAAACTGACCGAATTGAATGTTCTTTTCTTATCTGGGTGTACCGGATATAGTGTCCACGTTTCACACTGTCAAAATATAACGACGGCTCCAAGAGATGGTGCTCTAAGTCACGGCTAAGCAGAGCTATCCCGTTTTTAAGGAAAATTTTGACAGTGGTTCCGAAATTGCACTGTCGAATCATCGGTGCCTTTACCCTATATGTAAACAATGGGCAAAGTTCATAACTTGCAACCCTTTCCCATGAACTATGGGGGATTAAGTCATCCTCAAAGACATATTTATTAAATTTTCGACTATGCTGAACAAAATGGCTATCTCAAAATTTTGATTGGGTGACTTCGGGAAAAAAATTAGCATGGGAGGGGGCCAAGTTGCCCTTCAATTTTTTTGATCACTTAGAAAGGGCACTAGAACTTTTAATTTCCGTTCAAATGAGCCCTCTCACGATATTCTAGGACTACTGGATCGATATGATCACCCCTGGGAAAAAAAGAAACAAATAAACATGCATCCATGATTAAGTATGGGCACTGTTCTGTTTTTTTGAAGAAACAGGAAAAAAAAAACAGGGCTTGAATGAAACAACAGATACAGAACAGGTCAACAAAAAAACAGAAGACCTGTTTCTGTTTCTGTTCTGTTTTTTGGTAAAAACAGAAAACAGCTGTTTTTGTTCAAAAAACGGCTGTTTTTCAAACATCTAAAGCTTAAAGAAGAAAAAATTTGTAAATGATAAGTTTTGGTTTATTATCAGTTCTATTGCAGCATTTTCCGCCACAAAGAATAGTTTTTCAATAAAGGGGTGAAAAACTGTCTATGCACACAACATCGCCATCCTTTTTTATGGTTATTTTCTTCCATTTTCCCGCTCCTTTTTTGCAAAAATGCGCTTTTATGTTTGTACAGAATCTCCTCGAATTTCCCGGAAATGCATACTAATTATTTGAGACGTTTTGAAAATAAAATAATTTTCGTCGTCAAATTGCGCAGTCAACTCAAAATCATTAGTGTTTAAGCAGAGCCCATAGTTGCTTTGACGGGGGACATTCTCCCCCTCCAGGCCATGCTTTCCCCTTCCCCCCATCCTGATGTTTGGAAGCCATCTGAAACAATGTATGAAAGAAGAAAAATGCAGGAAAATGACACTTCTTACCACCAAGTCAAAAATTTTCGTTGCCTCACAGCTTAAAACATCTTTTTAAGATTAATTATTTCCTAGCCAATTTGTGTGAGAGACAAATCGAAAGTAAAATTCGTGGTTTAAGGGTACTTTGTATATTTTTACGGCTCTTTGTGCTAGAAAATAATGTTCTAGGCCCTCCACCAAATTCATTCTTAAGTAAATATGTAAAATGAAATTTCTCAAATTCTGAATTTCAAAGAAACTTAGACCCTTTGCTAGTCTTTGCTACACAATACTTTCTTTAAGTATTCTCTTCTCTTAATAGGTTTTCAAAGGGCAATTTTTGATAACTTATTTCGAGAATTTCTTTTGCTTTGAGGCAGAAAATACTTTCTCCAACCCATACACTTGTTTCATTATAGAAAATGTTACTACATCAAACTTTTGTTTTAAGAATACAAGTGGGCATGCTTTTGATTATTGAGACACGTTTTCATGGCCCATTTCCAAAGGAAAAGGGGTAGTGGCTACCTCGACTATCAATGTTTGAGCATGTGCAACGTGTCTTCAGATCGGATAGCCTGTGTTGCAACCTCATTTTTTGACAGACTCCCAGCTCCCCACTCTTTTTCTCCATTACTTTCACCACCCTCTTCTTTAGACACTGCATCAGTTTATTTGGATTCTTCAGCAAGCGTATCTTCATTTCCGGAGTTTTCAGAACAAGGAACAGAAAGACCGTCTGAATCATTTTCAACAGTTGGATTGACATCTTTGACTTCATCAAAGGATTCCAAGCAATCTTCTTCAGGGATGTCATTGGCTAAGCTTCGAGTGGACAAAAACCCAAGAACGCATGTAACAGATGAATGAAGACAATGTTAAGAACATGAAGTTCAGGAAATGGTTCATATCCTACAGGCTTTGGTGACATTGTTCCCAGAATCAGTCACAACGTGGAATATCTTATCTGTCATTGAAAACTTCCTGATTGCAACTTGGATTGCTGAAAGGATGTTAGTAGTTGTATGAGAATGCTTATGCCTCTTGAAATGTGAAAGATAGTGGTGCAACCTCTGCTTATTTTTCATCTTCCTGGGGTAATAGGCAGTGATACCTATAAAGCCAGATCCTTTTGCAGACCAGCAGTGAAAAGCCAAGCTAGTCTGAGTTGCAGATTTTAAAGCAGCCTTCTGAACTTCTTTTTTTATGGCAGCAAAACTTATGTGACGATGGACAGTTTCCCCAAATGGTGCTTTCAAGCCCCTGTTGTTGTTTTTTTTTTAAATAAGCTGTTTCAATTCTGGTTTATCAAACGTAGAAAGTGGCAATTTGTACTTAAGCAGGGTTTTGCAGCAGAGCATCTGCAGACCAGCTTGTTTTGATTGATTGGAAATAAAAAACCACCGTATCTCTGCTCTTCTTATTCCAGATTTCACTAATCCATTGCCCTATGTGTCACTTGCTTTACTATCTGGAGCTCTCTCAAGGGAAGCAGCCTGACTTGATATATTTTTTTAGTTGGTTTGGGTTTGTTATTATCTGCACCAGCCGCATATACTTTATCTTTGTGCATATCAATTGTGTGCTTCCTTTTAAGATAATATATAAATGTCATGGCAGAGACTCCCTCGGCCTTTAGAGACGCTCTTCAGAAGTTGCATCTAATACTTCCTTTGCTTCCATTTTTCCGTAGGGTACCCAGAGAGATGTCTTGGAACCTCCAAGTCGTCATAAAAAAATGACATCATGCTTGTCTTAAAACAAAGGTTGATTTTAGGATTTTTCACAAAATTAGAAGCACCTTCCAGAAGCCTACCATTTTGAAAATTGCACCTCGAGCCAAATAACCGACCTCTTCCATCTCAGTGGCGTAATTAGGGGGAAAGGGGCGAATTTCCCTCTGAGCAGTTTCGTTTGCGCAATGAGCCAAGAAAACCTGTCGGCAAATAAAAGCAAAATGACAGCTCCTAACTAGTTTCCTAAAAACTTAGACAATTTGCAGCACAGTATAATAATATACAGTATTATAAGGTTATTTTCATTTATTATTTTTGAATTGTATTGTGTATTAATCATGGCCCAGTAGGGCTTTTATTGTTAATATATCATATCATATCATATTAATTTTTACGGAAATTTACTTGTCTATAATAGGTATTTAAGAGACAGATACAAGAAATAATATACTGCTTAGTGGCATTTTTTTTTAATTTGTTGTGCTGTATGGAAAAAATTACTGTGTTCACTGGAAGATGTGTTATTCTACAGAATGAGAAAATGTATCAGCATTTTATAAGAGTTTGGCCAGCTAGGCCAGAATCAGCTAGTTAGGCCACTGTTTCAACTCTAGGCTTTTCCCTGAAAGGGTTTCCATTGATTATATTTAGAGATGGTAGAAAAAGTATATTTGGCATCTTGAAAAAGTATACGTTGTTATGTTGATGCAATAAAACGTGCCAGCAAAAACATATATTTCTACTGGACAAGATTCAATACATTTACATTCCTCTCTGACTAAACATTTAAGAAAATTTGCAATTAATAATCGGTATTTATCATGTATAGGCGTATTGCTACTTTTCAATTAGCTGGTACCCACGTGATAATGCGAAGATCAGATAAAAATCTGTTTGTCTGCAATGGATAAGTGATTGAATGAACATGGATGTTAAAATTACAATTTGGGATTTGCCAAAGACAGAAAAAGAGAGTGGGTTCTGCCAAAGACAGAACCCACGACATTATAGCGTTCTGGACGCATTATTGTATTTTGTACATCTTATAATTTTGTTCGTAAGCCATTATATTTTTATCCTATTTTGTTTTATTTTAGTACCCCTGTTTTTGTACCGGGTATCTGTCTCGCGTGTTGCAGACTAACAGGTTTTTATCCTATCTGATCTTCGCATTATCGCATGGGTACCAGCTATTATTGAAAAGTACCTACGTATTTAATATATGCTATGCTTTATCCCCCCCCCCTGTAATGTGCAAATATACGGCCCAAATTTGTTTCTGAACTATTATATTTCCATCCTATTTTGTTTTATTTCATTAGCATTAACGAAACTTCACTTCTCGCGTGTGCACTCAGATTCTACACAAGTACCATTTGGGCTATATATTTGCATATAAGGGGGGGGGGGGTAAAGTATTTGGACAGTTTGAAATCAGAAAACAATTCTTATTTCATAATATGCAGAATAATTGTACCTAACACATTTTCCATGCAGACCCGCTATACTTTACTCCCCCCCTCTCCCCCTCTGAGGCGGAGGTCTGGATGAGGAAGGGGCAGTCCTTCTCGTATATGGAAGAAATTATGCTCATTTTTTGGTTTTATGGCCTTGGGGATTATACATCAATTTCTACCTCCACCCTCTCCTCATCTTCCCGTTAGAACTAATTCTGTATTTATCTGATGGCTCAATGAGAGCTGGGATTTTTTGGCATCAAAGTGCACCCTTTGAGGTATCTCTCTCCCTCCCTAACTACAAAAAATCATAGAACCCCATTATAGAAGTTCAAGTGCCTTTTTAAGTTTTGTAATTTGTCCATTGTTTACAGATACTATTTGTTATTGGGAAACATGCGAACATTATTCGCGGGGGGAGTTTTCTGCCGGGGGGGATTTTTCCGGATTTTTTTTTTGTCTGCGGGGATGTATTTTCCATGGGGGGGGGGGTGCAGGGGTTATTTTTTTGGAGAGTAAACGTCTTGAACCATCTTTGCCATGGAGCAGCGATAAATTTTCGATGAATAGTAAACTCCAAGGTTTTGAGACATCTGATATTTCTATCAAAAATCTATCAATAAAGGTTCTGTCCTAAGACCGAGGATTTGAATGAAGGGGTCTGGGTACTCGCTTGATCGTGGCCAACATTGCGTATCAGAAATTGAATCTATTACAAGAGAATAATACTAGCGGTAATAATTATGTTTTAATCCAACAAAAAACTGATAGGCTCAAAGATAGAGTACACAAAAAAAGACATAAAACTTCTTCAGAATAAATTCTATTGTTTAAAAATAAGGACATCTTTTGCAACCAGCAAACTTGGAAGTATACCATTAGCATCCACGGTGCTTTGTGTTAGGTGAGGAACTGCTCTAAGACAAAAGATATTCCTATAGTTTCACTCAGCCGAGGAGTTATTTCCATAGTTTTTTGTTGTACGCTGACTGTTCGAACAGCCTTTTAGCTGTTCATCTAAGTTATTTTTTGCCATGAAAGGAGATTTTACAAGGCCGTGGAGGTATTTCGTAAAGTTTTTTTTGCACCATGATTTGCACATTCTTCTTTTTCAATAAGCGAGCCATACGGGACGCTTTGCTTTAGTCTATAAATTAAAAAAAAAAAAATTAACTGAAAGTAAGGAGCGGCATTAAAACTTAAAACGAACAGAAATTATTCCCTATATGAAAGGAGCTGTCCCCTCCTCAACGCTTCGCTCTTTAGGCTAATTTTTTTCATTGTTTTAAAAAATAAAGTTGTGAGACGGAGACAAACCTTAGCGTAAAGAGCGAGGCGTTGAGGAGGGGACAGCTCCTTTCATATACGGAATAATTTCTGTTCGTTTTAAGTTTTAATATCGCTCCTTACTTTCAGTTAAAAAAAATTGTTTTTTTTAAATTTAATTTCTGAAAGTTTTTGAATTAATGCAGGTTTTGATTTTGGCTCACCGTACATGAATAATTCAAACAAAATTTTCATATTAATTTTACTTTTATTTGGTTAAATGGCTTTCTCGAAAGTTGTTTTGTTTTATTTACCAACGTTTCTATTAGTAATAAATATACGTAACTTACGAATTAACTTTTGTAACGAACTTCTATATTCATATATTTTTAATACGTATATTAGGGGGTTCGCCCCCTAGTCAATACCTCGCTCTTTACGCTAAAGTTCGAATTTTGTTCCAATTCTTTAAAAATGACCCCTTAATCACAAAGGCCGCTAATTAGAATAAATAGCTCTTATGAAAGTACTAAAAAACTTTAGCGTAAAGAGCGAGGTATTGACTTGGGGGCGAACCCAGTCATATACGTAATTATTTCTGTTCGTTTTAAATTTTGATGTTGCTCCTTACTTTGAGTTGAAAAACTTGTTTTTTTAATTTAATTTCTAATTGTTTTTTTTTTAATAATGCTGGGAAATTCGGCGCTCCCTTCATGGCAATTTCCCTTCCCCCATGAAAAATTCCTCCATGGAAAGATCCTCCCACATAACCCCCCCCCCCCACTACCAGAAAAATCCCCCCTGAAAACATATGTATACTTCCCAATAACCAATACTATATGTAAACATTGGGCAAAGTTCAAAACTTTCAGCCTCCCCTCCCCCGGGGACTTTGGGGGATTAAGTCATCCTAAAAGACATAGTTATCATATTTTCGACCATGCTGAACAAAATGGCTATCTCAAAATTTTGATCGAGTGACTTTGGGAAAAAATGAGCGTGGGAGGGGCCTAGTTGCCCTCCATTTTTTGGTCACTTAAAAAGGGCACTAGAACTTTTAATTTCCATTCGAATTAGCACTCCCACGATATTCTAGGACCACTGGGTCGATACGATCACCCCTGGGGAAAAAAAAACAAATACGCACGAATCCGTGATCTTTCTTCTGGCATAGGACTTTGAAACCTCTACAGTAGGGTTCTCTGGTATTCCGAATCTGATGGTGTGATTTTCATTAAGGTTCTATAAATTTTAGGGGGTTGTTTCCCCCTTTTTTTGAAAATCAGGCGAATTTTCTCAGGCACGTAACTTATATAGAAAACTACAATTCTGAAAGCGATAAATGAATTTAAAGAATACGTAGGATTAAACTTCATGAAACTTGTATATTTGAAATCAGCATTAAAATATGATTCTTTTGATGCATCTATTGATATTAAAATTCCGATTTTTAGAGTCTCGGTTACTACTGAGCCAGGTCGCTCCTTACTTACAGCTCGTTACAACGAACTCTTTAAAAAAGCTAGAATATCTGTCACCAACGCACCAAAGATATTGTAACCCGTGCATCTCTTCACTAATGCGAAAACCTTCAACAAGAATGTATGTCTCCATACTTTTAGATGGAGCCTTATAATTTATGAAGCATACATGACTGACGGGATTTTCGCCCTTTTTCACAGCTGAAGCAAATATAACAATATTTATTTTTTTATCCCCATATATAATAGTTTTTTTAGTGAAAGGGTCAATAATGAACCCCTACACATCCTTTGACTGTGTAGTCATGGCCCTTGCTGCGTTTGTTCCACCCCCCCCCCCCCCCGTCACACACTACTGTAGTCCAATAGGAACCATTCAGAAACCTGTTTTCGGAATTACCATTTTCAGTGACTCCTCTCCGTTCTACTGTAAGATTTCCGTCAACGTTTCCATCCATACCGTGCCAATTGCCTATTCAGTTTTCATGGAAGTCTCTTTTGACATAGGGCAGATGCCTAAGGGACGCCCAGTGTTTCAGATAGTGTGGCGTAGCCTCCACCTGTCCCAATAACACCCCACGCAGCCTCAAAGTTCATGTCTCCTCGTACATGGGTATAGTGCTCTGCTGTTCCTTAAGGCTTGCTGCCTGTAAAGGTTGTCAAATAGTCTTTTACACTTGTTGTGGGAGAATCAGGATAGTTTTTTACGATTTTTTCACTTACAGGCCTGAAAAGTCAAAAGCTTTATCTGGTTTCTACGCGTTTACAGGCTGCGATATGATATTTTTCTTTTCTGGCACTGGAAAGAAGAAAGCCTTTGATGTCTGGAAAAGCTATCCCAATGCAACTGACGTGCTCTTGGATTTGTCATCTGCGTGGACTGCTACGAGAACGTGAACGCAAGAGCTACTGGAGAGATTTGTAGTTTTATGATGAGCGGACAAGCGAAGTCCAGGGTGTTGACAAAGCGAGAAAAGTGTTGTTTGCCAAGGGACGGCAGATTGACCGCATCCCACCAACATCCGACGCCCTTCTTCAGCACACCAGATGTGCACACTTTCAGGCTGATCGAATTTGGGGAAGAGCAGCCGACCCCATTCAGAATCCTCCTTCCCCCTCTGAATTTGGATGGAAGCTCGTAAATGATGAGTGGCATCCTGTTTGGACGACGCTACCAGAGGCTTCCAAGGCATGCAAAGAACTGGTCAAATGTAGCTGCAAGAAAGCCTGCAAGCCATTATGCAAGTGCATGAAGGCTTCACTACCGTGCACTGATCTGTGTGCCTGTAATGGAGCCTGCTACAGATCTAACGCCAGCAACTAATAGGCTGCTGAACCAGGGCACCAACTGCGTACCACTTTTCTTTTTTTTTATTTTTGCCTATTTTATTTCTTCCTTCGGTGATTAAAGCCATATCTTTAAACGAAAGTTATAGTAGCGGATTTGACTCTTAAACGAGGGTAAACGAGGGGGGAGGCAGTCGTAGTTTTGCGCGTCACAGCTGTCATCCCCGGTTTCCTTTGTCCAGTGTTTGCCACCTACTCCCAGTAGAGTAATCATAACCGCCGCAGCCAAAATTGAAAAAAAAAACTCAGTTTGGAATTTCCCCCTGCCACCCTCCCCCAGTTTCCCCTCTTTCTCCAATCCAGGATTTATGATGTAATACTGTACCACTCGATCTTGAGAATGCCTCCTGAAATGGCGAGAACAAACTTAGAGACAGCAGATCATAAATTTCCATTCTGTAGCATTTCCCCCGGGGGAAATATTTACCCCTGTTTCCCCCCCCCCCCCTCCCAGGACATCCTCTGCACTTTCACCATGGCATTAAATCAGTGACTATATGAGATTGAATAAACAAAACGAATACCAATTTGAAATAGACAAAAACAAATATTTCCCGTTTTCTTCCTGTTAGGTGAATTTCACCCCCCCCCCCCCCTCTCACCCCTCTCTTTGATGGTGGAACACTCCAAGCACCTTTTCCATCACTTTGCTTCTATGTCTGTCTAATATCGAGTATACCCAGTGAATATGAAGCTAAAAAAAGGAAAAAGAATTTCTTTTTGCTTTTCCCTATTTTGGGTGACTTTTATCTCCTGTTTCCCCCTCTTAAAGTGGCCGGATCGCTTGTGTCCCAGTCTCATCGAAAGAGCAGATCAAACTGCCCCTGTAGACCAGCTTTCACACTTTTTTTTCCAAATTTGCACGAACCCTTGACTAAGCGACTAGACTATATGTGATTCTCTCAGCAGACAAACTCCAATTCAATTAAAGACAAGTAGACAATTAAACACAAGTATGAGTATGACCCGTCCTAGCCTCGGGTATGTTTCCAGCCAGGGGGTGTAAAGTGGGGTTATGTAGGACAGGAGAAACAGAGTAAAAATTTAATTTTATTTATAATTATATATAAAATTAACGAATCGGATTAGAAAGCTGAAAAGTGTGGAATAAACTAAATAAAAAAGAGCTACAATTTGAAGTTGATTTTGCCTTTTTCGCTTTTATCCATTCCGTGCAAGAGTCCAAAATATAAAAAGTAAAAAACAATCGTGGAGGAATAAATTAAAAGAATCTAGAATTTTCAATCCGGCCAATTAATTTTAAAAGTTTTTTTTTGAATTTATAGTACTTTCGATTGCTTCAAATTTTCCATTTCTGAGGCTCCAGACCTTTTTTAAAAAAAGCTACCAGGTTTCACATTAGGCTAGATTTTTTTTTTCTATTACCTGGGAATTTTATCAGAAAAAAAAAAACTGGCCAAGTTTTAGATCCTTTTTCAAAGATCACTTGTGCAAAGTTTCATTGTGCTGGTATGTCGGGTCAGAGAGCAAGATCTCTTTTCGTAGCATCGGAAAATGAACATTGCAATGAATTTAGCGACTTTCCCCTTAAAAAAGAAAACTAAAAGTTTGAAGCTTAGTAGAAATCATTATTAGAAATCGGACTTGCTGTAATAATCAAATATTTTTGAATAGATTCAATATGAAAAGACATTACATTGCCTAAAGAACAAAAAACTGGTATAAGTAATGATGATTGGATTTTGAATTTTGACACGGTTAAGGTCATCAATGCCTACCATACCTTTGAAAATCATAATGTGGACTAGAAAAATCGTTGGGAGAAAAAGAAGTGTTTGTCCTACCAGCTGAACAATTAAAAGAAACATAGGTTTCGCGATATGTCTTTCATAAAGGCGATATGTCACCACCTGAACAATTAAAAGAAACAAAGGTAGTTGTAAATGCCTTCCATACTTTTGAAAATCAAAACCTCTAGATAAATCGTTGGAAGAAAAAAAGTTTTTGTCCCACTACCTGAACAATTAAAAGAAACAAAGGTTCGGCAACATGTCTCTCATAATGACAAAAGACAAGCCGAGGCAAAAGCTAAAAATCCAATAAAAAAATGTAATTTTACGAAAGCACCACTTCTAATTTAAGGTCCTTTTGGACGTCATGACATTAAGAAAAGGCTCAAATTGTTTGCGTTTAGAAGACAAGCAACAGTGAGAATCTATATATAGAAACGTGCCGAGTGTCGGGGTCCGGTGGCGTCACACTAATGAGGACAAATTAAAGATTTTCATGTATGGAGAAGTACAATAAATTGCTTGAAGAGCAAAAAAAAAAAACCAAAAAAACAAGGGAGGCTGTATCGAACTATAATATCAGAAATGGGTTCATTTGAACCGATGACGTCATTATTTTCTGGGTTTTGGAGTTGTACCAATGGCTAAATTGTATAAATCAGGATAGCTTAGGAGAAAGTGAAAAAGAGTTTTTTCAGTCAATTGTTCGAATTTAAGCTTAGAGGGCATCAAACAACTAAAACAAAAAGAAATAGGAAGAAAAATTGTCATCTTTGTAATCACTTTTTAATTGCTTAATGTGTTGAATTAAATTGAGGAAATGTTTGTCGAACAGCTTGGATCATATGATAATAAGAATATATGGAAAATCCATCATATAAAATAAATGTACAATGACAGAGTATATACAATAATACGAAAAGAGGAAACAGAAAGAAAACATACTAAAAAATAACAACAAAAACAACAACTTCTTCAAAAATAACAGCAAAAAAACAACAAATTCTGGAAGAAAAAAAAGGGAAACAAGTGGAATAATTAAACAAGCAAACTTGCCCACTTGTGCTTTAAAATTACAGGTTTTATTTTTGCTGGCTAATAAGTTTCTCAACTGCTAGATTTGGGTCGACTAGGTTATAGCGCCGAATCAGAAACCTTTTTTTTTGTCCATGGTGGCGATTTTAATAGGTACTTGGCAAAACTGAAAATCGAAGAGCGGATTTTAGACTTTTCACGGTTTGCCAAGAATTCCAGAAAGGGGTCGCATGTAATATATGTGGCAGAGCGGTAGTGTTGTAAATCCTTGCCAGTTGTGAACGGTTAAATCTTAGAGTGGATTTAACAATCAAGCATAGGAGCTGGAAATTCACCATTCAAGATGTGAGAATAGGAGGGGGCGGGTATGCTGTAATGAGGTACCTATTGGCAGCCTACCTAACTACCCCCCTCTCGCGCCCACCTTTTCCCCAAACACATCCAATCAAAATTTTTAGATAGCCATTTTATTTAACGTAGTTGAAAATTTTGGAAATTAGGTCTAAGGATGCAACTCCTCCACCCACAGCCCTCAGGGCAAGGGTTGTAAGTTATGACCTGGGGGCATATACATTTTTATTGAAAGCGTTGTCGTAGAAACTTCAAAAGGGCTCATTCAATTGGAAATTGAAAGGGCTAGTGCCTTTTTTAATAGTTGAAAGTGATTGGATAGCGACTAACACCCCTCTCACGCCCACTATTTTCCCAAACGCATCGAATTAAAATTTTGAGATATTCATTTTGTTCAACGTAGTTGAAAGTTCTGGAAATTAGGTCTTTTAGGATGATAACCCCCTAAAGGCCCTCAGTGCAAGGGATTTAAGTTATGCCCTGGGGCATATAAAGTTTTTATTGAAAGCGCTGTCGTAGAAACTTCAAAAGGGCTCATTCAATTGGAAATTGAAAGGGCTAGTGCCTTTTTTAATAGTTGAAAGTGATTGGATAGTGACTAACGCCCCTCTCACGCCCACCATTTTCCAAAACACATCCATTCAAAATTTTGAGATATCCATTTTGTTCAACGTAGTTGAACGTTCTGGAAATTAGGTCTTTTAGGATGATAACCCCCTCAGAGTCCTCAGTGCAAGGGTTGTAAGTTATGCCCTGGGGGCATATAAGGTTTACATAGAAAGTTGTTGCATAAATCATAGGCAGCGCGATCGCGCTGCCTAAGTAAAGAACGGGGACACTCGAGAACGAGACAAGACACGGGGACTAAGTAAAGAGGAGGACACTCCCCCACAGTCCTCAGGGCAAGGGTTTTAAGTTATGCCCTTGGGGCATATAAGAACGATGTTGGCACAATGTATTATTTATTATTTTTTTTTTCCTTTAGAGCAGGGCACTTCGTGTCGAAGAAGTTGTTGTAGAAACTTCGAAAAGCGCTCATTCAATTGGAAATCGGAGTGGCTTGTGCCCTTTTTAACAGTCGAAAGTGATTGGAAGTTGACTAATACCCTTTCCACGCCCACCATTTTCCAAAACACATCCAATCAAAATTTTGAGATGGCCATTTTGTTCAGCGTAGTTGATTTCCAGATAGAAATTATGTTTTTGAGGACAGTCCCCCTTAGGGCAAACCCTTAGGGCAAGGGTTCTAAGTTATGCCCTGGGGGCATATAAGGTTTCTTATAGAATGCTTTGTCGTAGAAACTTTAAAAAAGGCTCATTCGATTGGAAATTCAAAGGGCTACCGCCCTTTTAAATAATCGAAAGTGATTAGAGGGCAACTAACCCGCCTCTCACGCTCAGCTTTTTCCCAAACACATCTAATCAAAACTTTGAGATAGCCATTTTATTCAACGTACTTTTAAGTTCTGGAAATTAGGTCTTTGAGGATGACACCCCCCCCCACAGCCCTTAGGGCAAGGGTTGTAAATTATGCCCAGGGGGCATATAAAGTTTTTATATAACGCGTTGTCGTTTCAAAAAGGGATCATACAATTGGAAATTGAAATGGCTAGTGCCCTTTTTAATAGTCGAAAGTGATTGGAAAGCAACTAACACCCCTTCCACGCCCACCATTTCCCCAAACACATCCAATAAAGATTTTGAGATAGCCATTTGTTCCACGCAGTTCAAAGTTCAGGAAATTATACGTTTGAGCAGGACACTCCCCCCCACAGTCTTCAGGGCAGGGGTTATAAGTTATGCCCTGGGGTTATATAAGGTTTTTATTGAAATCTTTGTCGTACAAACTTGAAAAAGGGCTCATTCGATTGGAAATTCAAAGGGCTAGTGCCCTTTTTAATAGTCGAAAGTGATTTGAAGGCAACTAAACCCCTCTCACGCCCATCTTTTCACCAAACACATCCAATCAATATTTTAGATAACCATTTTGTTCACTGTAGTTGCTTTCCAGATAGAAAACATGTTTTTGAGGAGGATACTCCCCCACAACCCTCAGGGCAAGGGTTTTAAGTTATGCCCTCGGGGCATATAAGGTTTTTATAGAAGGCGTTGTCGTAGAAACTTCAAAACAGGCTCATTCGATTGGAAAAAGGGCTAATGCCCTTTTTAATAGTTAAAAGTGATTTGAAGGCAACTAAACCCTCTCTCACGCCAATCTTTTCTCCAAACACATCCAATCAATCGAAGGAGTTGTCGTAGAAACTTTGAAAAGGACTCATTCGATTGGAAATTGGAGTGGCTAGTGCCCTTTTCAATAGTCAAAAGTGATTGGAGGGCAACTAGCCCCCCCCCCACGCCCATTATTCCCCCAAACACACCCAATCAAAATTTTGAGATAGCCATTTTGTTCAGCGTAGTCGATTTTCAGATAGAAAATATGTTTTTGAGGAGGACACTCCCCCACAACCCTCAGGGCAAGGGTTTTAAGTTTTGCCCTGGGGGCATGTAAGGTTTTTATAGAAGGCATTGTCGTAGAAACTTTAAAACAGCCTCATTCAATTGGAAATTCGAAGGGCTAGTACCCTTTTTAATAGTCGAGAGTGATTGGAGGGCAACTAGCCCCCCCACGCCCAACATTCCCCCAAACACATCCAATCAAAATTTTGAGATAGCCTTTTTGTTCAGAATAGTTGATTTCCAGATAGAAAATATGTTTTTGAGGAGGGCACTCCCCCACAACCCTCATGGCAAGGGTTTTAAGTTATGCCCTGGGGGCGTATAAGGTTTTGTAGAAGGCGTTGTCGTAGAAACTTCAAAACAGGCTCATTCGATTGGAAATTCAAAGGGCTAGTGCCCTTTTTAATAGTTGAAAGTGATTGGAGGGCAACTAGTCCCCCCCCCCCCACGCCCATCATTCCCCCAAACACATCCAATAAAAATTTTGAGATAGCCATTTTGTTCAGCGTAGTTGATTTTCAGATAGAAAATATATTTTTGAGGAGGACACTCCCCTGCAACCCTCAGGGCAAGGGTTTTACGTTATGCCCTGGGTGCATATAAGGTTTTTATAGAAGGCGTTGTCGTAGAAACTTCAAAACAGGCTCATTCGCTTGGAAATTCAAAGGGCTAGTGCCCTTTTTAATAGTTGAAAGTGACTGGAGGGCAACTAGTCCCCCCCCACGCCCATCATTCCCCCAAACACATCTAATAAAAATTATGAGATAGCCATTTTGTTCAGTGTAGTTGATTTTCAGATAGAAAATATATTTTTGAGGAGGACACTCCCCTGCAACCCTCAGGGCAAGGGTTTTAAGTTATGCCCTTGGAGCATATAAGGTTTTTAGAAAAAAATACAAATGAATGTGTATTGTCAGTTTAATATACATATACTGATATTTAGTAATCAAAATGTTAGTAATATTTAATTTTTTAAAGTTACAAAAGTAAAAACATTTATATTTTTTCAGTAAAGTGCAAATTATGTTCTGGCCTTGGGAAGGCATAGAGGTTTTGAGGTCAACTTATGTTAATTTTTGCTCGTTTTTAGTTTGACTCGGTTATTTATTGTAACTTCTGTTCGTTTTCGGCTTCATTTATTTATCGATGCTGATTTGTGGTATTTTCATGCTTGGTAGATTATTTTATTTTATTTTTGCTCATGTTTTGTTTAATGGAGTTCGTTACTTATTTTTGAAAAACTTATTTTGTGGAAAAAGTTTTTTTAATTAATCATTATCAAGGCTCATGGGATTTGTCTTTTACCTGGTATTGGTTAATGTATAGACAATTGCTTGTTATCACTTTCCCATCAGTTTTTTTAGTGGTTACAAATAATGCGTTGATCTTTTCTTTCAGATTCAAACAAGTTGAACAATGATCTGTAGTAGGAATTACCGGCTTTTCATGCTCCCATCATTCAAGAAAGTTCAGAGAAGACAAATATTTCAGGTGATTGGCACCGAAAGGTTTAGCAACTTGCCACCCGAGCTTATACAGCAGTTTGGACCAGAAAAAATTGCGTACTTAAAACAAGCTTTTGGTAAATAATTGTCTAAATTTATTTGCTGCTATTATTAGTATCATTACTTTTGTTTTGTGTTGGATGGGGTGATTTGGATAACCTTGTTATTAAATATAGAGGTTTTTTATGTTCTGCTCACTTCAATTTATCTGTTTATACGTATTAAAACTATCGATGTTACAATAAGGTGAATAAAACTTTATAACAGAATAAGCTGTTTGAAGGTACTTTATGCAAAATATTATTTGTCTGCGACTTTAACAAAAATACAAACCCTGCAATACAAATCTTATAAAAAATAATTATAATTTTCATTCTTAAATATTGAAAAAAACTACCTAGGCCAATTAACACAAAATTGTCAATTTAGCGCAAATTTATTTTTTTCAACCCATTGCAAGCAAAAAATGTGTTTTCCCTAATTAATTTGGCTTAAAATATTCTTACATGAAAGTGAAAAATGTGATAAACTTCTGAAATTTAACCTTCATCAGCCTATTTGATATCATCTGAATCTTGAAAAATATACCAGTTCCCTTCGCCCTTGTATTTAGTCATGAACTTTAGAGAATATCGCTTAGGATTGCCAGCATTTTGAGCTGGTATACTAGCGTTGCGCTCTGGCCGTTTTGCCACTCTCACTTTTACAGTTAACTAAGATATTAGGTGGAGAACTTGTGCTGTATTTGTATTTTCTTCGTCAGTTTTTTATTTTTCTTCAGTAGGAGTATTTTCTTTTTCTTCAGTAGCGATATTGTCAATTTCTTCTTTTCCTTTTTATCTCTGAAATATTTCCTTGATTTTTTCTTATTCCATTGTTCTCTCGCCTCTTTCAGTTGTTTTTCAACCTCACCAGATGCAATAATTTCTCTGGCGGTGGCTTGTACTTTTCGTTGTTTTAACTTGGAGTTTCTAAATGCTGCTAGAATATCAGGATTCTCCTCTCGTTACAGAGTATTAGTAATTGAATTTCTCAGTTTCTTCTTAGGACATAGAAAAAACAGCTGGACTTATTGAAGTAGGTGTGTTTGCGGATTCAACAACTTCACCCTTCGAAGCATTTTTATTCACTGGATAAAGACCTGAACCCTTGAATCTACCCATAACCTTGTCAGATTTAAGTAGATCGCTAATGATCTTTTTGAAAAGATTTGGAAACACGGCTTGTTGAATGTTACTGAGACAAGTCTCAGCATACCATGCTTTTACTGCTGATTTTTATGGAGAAAAACACATCAGCATCTAATGATTATACTCACAAGAATGGTTACATTTCCTCTTGCGGTATGAGTCACATTGTATGTCAAATGACTGCTAGGACTATCAAAAATTATAGGCAATGTTTCATCAATGTCCTTTTCTTGATTAATAAATGCCTAAAACAACTTTTCAATAATGTAGTCCTGCATCCTGAATGATTTCGTTGCGCACCATAGGATACTAGAAGGTCCATCACGCATCCACGTGACCCATAAATATCTCTCTCCTTTGTAAACGACACAGGGTAGATAATGTCCATCAGCAGCACTAGCTGGAAACAACAAACTTTACTTCAACTTTTTTGCGCTTCCTTGATTGTGTAAGCATTTCTGGCACTTTTTGGTGCATACATTTTCCCATATACAGGGCCAATGCCCATACATGTTTCGTTTTTGCTATCAATTCTGTCAGTGAGAATGAAAAAACAGGAATTTTTTCACATTGATGGATGTTTTATGGACGGTTATGTGTGTTGGTCAATTTATTTGATGTTTTTCATGGATGTCAACATCAATTTATGTCTGTTTTATGGTTTTTGTCAGTGAGAATGGAAAAACAGTATTTTTCTGACTTGAAAAAACAGGAATTTTCTCACATTGATGGTTGTTTCATGGACGGTTATGTGTGTTGGTCAATTTATTTGATGTTTTTCATGGATGTCAACAGTAATTTATGTCTGTTTTATGGTTTTTGTCAGTGAGAATGAAAAAACAGGAATTTTGTCACATTTATGGATGTTTCATGGATGGTTATGTGTGTTGGTCAATTTATTTGATGTTTTTCATGGATGTCAACAGTAATTTATGTCTGTTTTATGGTTTTTGTCAGTGAGAATGGAAAAACAGTATTTTTCTCACTTTGATGGATTATTGAGTCTAATGAGGACAGGGTCAACGACACTTCCTTCAAGATCTTGTTGTTGTTTTGGCCATGTGCATAGAGTCATTAGGGAGAACACGTGGTTAATTAAAACGATTGGGAATTTGGAACACCTGTGCTGTCAGTCATTAATCAAATTGTTTCCGGACAAAGTTTAATAATGTCTGACAGGTACTGTCAATCATTAATCAAATTGTTTCCAGGCGAAGTTTAATAATGTCTGACAGGTGATGTCAAGATTTATTGATATATCACGAAATGGGAATTAATTTGTTGTTTCTAAGGGGAATTATTGATTCAAGAAAGGGGAATTAATTTGTTGTTTCTAAGGAGAAGGTGGGGAAGAGATATATTGATTGCGTAATCGAAGGGAGAGAATTCCCGAGAAATTGATTACATAATCGGTAGAACCCTATCAGGAGGTCCTGACGGGAATCCATTTATGGGCATAGAATGACGTAATCAACTAGGACAAATGGATTTCTGAGAAATTGATTAGATAATCGGTAGAACCCTATCAGAAGGTCATGACGGGAATTCATTTATGGGCATAGAATGACGTAGTCGACTAAGACAAGCAAGTTACTTTCTTAATGTCCCTCCTAAACCCATTTTCCAACTTGAAGTACTTATCTTTTTCACTCACAACTATACTTTACAGCTTTTTGGATACCTCAACACCAAGAAATACTTTTCAAAGACCATTTCAGAGCAAGTTACTTTCTTAATGTCCCTCCTAAACCCATTTTGCAACTTGAAGTACTTATCTTTTTCACCCACAACTATACTTTACAGCTTTTTGGATACCTCAACATCAAGAAATACTTTTCAAAGACCATTTCAGAGCAAGTTACTTTCTTAATGTCCCTCCTAAACCCATTTTCCAACTTGAAGTACTTATCTTTTTCACCCACAACTATACTTTACAGCTTTTTGAGTGTCCCAACACCAAGAAATACTTTTCAAAGACCATTTCAGAGCAAGTTACTTTCTTAATGTCCCTCCTAAACCCATTTTCCAACTTGAAGTACTTATCTTTTTCACTCACAACTATACTTTACAGCTTTTTGGATACCTCAACACCAAGAAATACTTTTCAAAGACCATTTCAGAGCAAGTTACTTTCTTAATGTCCCTCCTAAACCCATTTTCCAACTTGAAGTACTTATCTTTTTCACTCCCAACTATACTCTACAGCTTTTTGGATACCTCAACATCAAGAAATACTTTTCAAAGACCATTTCAGAGCAAGTTACTTTCTTAATGTTCCTCCTAAACCCATTTCCAACTTGAAGTACATATCTTTTTCACTCGCAACTATACTTTACAGCTTTTTGAGTGTCCCAACACCAAGAAATACTTTTCAAAGACCATTTCAGAGCAAGTTACTTTCTTAATGTCCCTCCTAAACCCATTTTCCAACTTGAAGTACTTATCTTTTTCACTCACAACTATACTTTACAGCTTTTTGAGTGTCCCAACACCAAGAAATACTTTTCAAAGACCATTTCAGAGCAAGTTACTTTCTTAATGTCCCTCCTAAACCCATTTTCCAACTTGAAGTACTTATCTTTTTCACTCCCAACTATACTTTACAGCTTTTTGGATACCTCAACACCAAGAAATACTTTTCAAAGACCATTTCAGAGCAAGTTACTTTCTTAATGTGCCCCCTAAACCAATTTTATAACTTGAAGTTCTTATCTTTTTCACTTACAACTATACTTTACAGCTTTTTGAGTGTCCCAACACCAAGAAATACTTTTCAAAGACCATTTCAGAGCAAGTTACTTTCTTAATGTCCCTCCTAAACCCATTTTGCAACTTGAAGTACTGATCTTCTTCACCCACAACTACACTTTACAGCTTTTTGAATGTCCCAACACCAAGAAATACTTTTCAAAGACCATTTCAGAGCAAGTTACTTTCTTAATGTTCCTCCTAAACCCATTTTCCAACTTGAAGTACTTATCTTTTTCACCCACAACTATACTTTACAGCTTTTTGGATACCTCAACACCAAGAAATACCTTTCAAAGACCATTTCAGAGCAAGTTACTTTCGTAATGTCCCTCCTAAACCCATTTTCCAACTTGAAGTACTTATCTTTTTCACTCACAACTATACTTTACAGCTTTTTGGATACCTCAACACCAAGAAATACTTTTCAAAGACCATTTCAGAGCAAGTTACTTTCTTAATGTCCCTCCTAAACCCATTTTGCAACTTGAAGTACTTATCTTTTTCACCCACAACTATACTTCACAGCTTTTTGGTTACCTCAACACCAAGAAATACCTTTCAAAAGGCATTTCAGAGCAAGTTACTTTCTTAATGTCCCTCCTAAACCCATTTTCCAACTTGAAGTACTTATCTTTTTCACTCACAACTATACTTTACAGCTTTTTGGATACCTCAACACCAAGAAATACTTTTCAAAGACCATTTCAGAGCAAGTTACTTTCTTAATGTCCCTCCTAAACCCATTTTGCAACTTGAAGTACTTATCTTTTTCACCCACAACTATACTTTACAGCTTTTTGAATGCTCCAACACCAAGCAATACTTTTCAAAGGCATTTCAGAACAAGTTCTTTTCTTAATATGCTTCTTAAACCAATTTTACAAATTCTAAATTTTTCCATAGTAGATAGAAAAAGCTATATCATAGCTGTGAATATTTTCTCGAAAGATAAGCAGTTCTATTTCAATTTTAAATTTTCTCAATGAAGTGAAGAAAAGTTCAAGTTCTCTTCTGAATTTTCTCAATGAAAAAGAAATTAGTTTTTATTCAATTCTATTTTTCCAAATAATATAAAAATTTTCCACTTTAGTTCAGATTTTTCTCAAAGGGATGAAAAATTTAAAATACTGTTCCAAATTTTCTCAACGAAGTGAAGAAAAGTTCAAGTTCTCTTCTGAACTTTACCAAAGAACACACTTCAATTCTAATTTCTCCAGAGAAAACAAAAATCTTCCACTTCGGTTCTTTATTTCACAAAGACATAAAGAAATTTAAAGTTCAATTCTAATTTTTCGGTGGAAGATAGAAAAAGTAATACCATACTTGTGAATATTTTCACGGAAGATAAAAAGTTCTAGTTCAATTTAAAAGTTTCTCAACGAAGTCAAGGAAAGTTCAAGTTCTCTTCTGAATTTTCTCAATGAAAAAGAAATTAGTCATTGATCATTTCTATTTTTCCAAACAATATAAAAATTTTCCACTTTAATTCAGATCTGTCTCGAAGAGATGAAAAATTTAAAATACTGTTCCAAATTTTTCACAGAAGATAAAAAAGTTCAAGTTCTCTTCGGAATTTTACCAAAGAACACACTTCATTTCTAATTTCTCCAGAGAAAACAAAAATCTTCCACTTCAGTTCTTTATTTCACAAAGACATAAAGAAATTTAAAGTTCAATTATAAATTTTTCGGTGGAAAATAGAAAAAGTAATACCATACTTGTGAATATTTTCACGAAAGATAAAAAGTTCTAGTTCAATTTAAAATTTTCTCAACGAAGTGAAGAATAGTTCAAGTTCTCTTCTGAACTTTACCAAAGAACACACTTCAATTCTAATTTCTCCAGAGAAAACAAAAATCTTCCACTTCAGTTCTTTATTTCACAAAGACATAAAGAAATTTAAAGTTCAATTCTAATTTTTCGGTGGAAGATAGAAAAAGTAATACCATACTTGTGAATATTTTCACGGAAGATAAAAAGTTCTAGTTCAATTTAAAATTTTCTCAACGAAGTCAAGGAAAGTTCAAGTTCTCTTCTGAATTTTCTCAATGAAAAAGAAATTAGTCATTGATCATTTCTATTTTTCCAAATAATATAAAAATTTTCCACTTTAGTTCAGATCTGTCTCGAAGAGATGAAAAATCTAAAATACTGTTCCAAATTTTCTCAACGAAGCGAAGAAAAGTTCAAGTTCTCTTCTGAACTTTACCAAAGAACACACTTCAATTCTAATTTCTACAGAGAAAACAAAAATCTTCCACTTCAGTTCTTTATTTCACAAAGACATAAAGAAATTTAAAGTTCAATTCTAATTTTTCGGTGGAAGATAGAAAAAGTAATACCATACCTGTGAATATTTTCATGGAAGATAAAAAGTTCTAGTTCAATTTTAAATTTTCTCAACGAAGTGAAGAAAAGTTCAAGTTCTCTTCTGAACTTTACCAAAGAACACACTTCAATTCTAATTTCTCCAGAGAAAACAAAAATCTTCCACTTCAGTTCTTTATTTCACAAAGACATAAAGAAATTTAAAGTTCAATTCTAATTTTTCGGTGGAAGATAGAAAAAGTAATACCATACTTGTGAATATTTTCATGGAAGATAAAAAGTTCTAGTTGAATTTAAAATTTTCTCAACGAAGTCAAGGAAAGTTCAAGGTCTCTTCTGAGTTTTCTCAATGAAAAAGAAATTAGTCATTGATCATTTCTATTTTTCCAAATAATATAAAAATTTTCCACTTTAGTTCAGATCTGGCTCGAAGAGATGAAAAATTTAAAATAATGTTCCAAATTTTTCACTGAAGATAGAAAAGTTCAAGTTCTCTTCAGAATTTTACCAAAGAACACAATTCAATTCTAATTTCTCCAGAGAAAATAAAAATCTTCCACTTCAGTGAAGATAGAAAAAGTAATACCATACTTGTGAATATTTTCATGGAAGATAAAAAGTTCTAGTTGAATTTAAAATTTTCTCAACGAAGTCAAGGAAAGTTCAAGGTCTCTTCTGAGTTTTCTCAATGAAAAAGAAATTAGTCATTGATCATTTCTATTTTTCCAAATAATATAAAAATTTTCCACTTTAGTTCAGATCTGGCTCGAAGAGATGAAAAATTTAAAATAATGTTCCAAATTTTTCACTGAAGATAGAAAAGTTCAAGTTCTCTTCAGAATTTTACCAAAGAACACAATTCAATTCTAATTTCTCCAGAGAAAATAAAAATCTTCCACTTCAGTTCTTTATTTCACAAAGACATAAAGAAATTTAAAGTTCAATTCTAAATTTTTCGGTGGAAGATAGAAAAAGTAATACCATACTTGTGAATATTTTCCCGGAAGATAAAAAGTTCTAGTTCAATTTAAAATTTTCTCAACGAAGTGAAGAAAAGTTCAAGTTCTCTTCGGAATTTTACCAAAGAACACACTTCAATTCTAATTTCTCCAGAGAAAACAAAAATCTTCCACTTCAGTTCTTTATTTCACAAAGACATAAAGAAATTTAAAGTTAAATTCTAAATTTTTCGGTGGAAGATAGAAAAAGTAATACCATACTTGTGAATATTTTCACGGAAGATAAAAAGTTCTAGTTCAATTTAAAATTTTCTCAACGAAGTCAAGGAAAGTTCAAGTTCTCTTCTGAACTTTACCAAAGAACACACTTCAATTCTAATTTCTCCAGAGAAAACAAAAATCTTCCACTTCAGTTCTTTATTTCACAAAGACATAAAGAAATTTAAAGTTCAATTCTAAATTTTTCGGTGGGAGATAGAAAAATTAATACCATACTTGTGATTATTTTCACGGAAGATAAAAAGTTCTAGTTCAATTTAAAATTTTCTCAATGAAGTGAAGAAAAAGTTCATGTTCTCTACTGAATTTTACCAAAGAACACAATTCAATTCTAATTTCTACAGAGAAAATAAAAATCTTCCACTTCAGTTCTTTATTTCACAAAAGACATAAAGAAATTTAAAGTTCAATTCTAAATTTTTCGGTGGAAGATAGAAAAAGTAATACCATACTTGTGAATATTTTCACGAAAGATAAAAAGTTCTAGTTCAATTTAAAATTTTCTCAACGAAGTGAAGAATAGTTCAAGTTCTCTTCTGAACTTTACCAAAGAACACACTTCAATTCTAATTTCTCCAGAGAAAACAAAAATCTTCCACTTCAGTTCTTTATTTCACAAAGACATAAAGAAATTTAAAGTTCAATTATAAATTTTTCGGTGGAAAATAGAAAAAGTAATACCATACTTGTGAATATTTTCACGAAAGATAAAAAGTTCTAGTTCAATTTAAAATTTTCTCAACGAAGTGAAGAATAGTTCAAGTTCTCTTCTGAACTTTACCAAAGAACACACTTCAATTCTAATTTCTCCAGAGAAAACAAAAATCTTCCACTTCAGTTCTTTATTTCACAAAGACATAAAGAAATTTAAAGTTCAAATCTAATTTTTCGGTGGAAGATAGAAAAAGTAATACCATACTTGTGAATATTTTCACGGAAGATAAAAAGTTCTAGTTCAATTTAAAATTTTCTCAACGAAGTCAAGGAAAGTTCAAGTTCTCTTCTGAATTTTCTCAATGAAAAAGAAATTAGTCATTGATCATTTCTATTTTTCCAAATAATATAAAAATTTTCCACTTTAGTTCAGATCTGTCTCGAAGAGATGAAAAATCTAAAATACTGTTCCAAATTTTCTCAACGAAGCGAAGAAAAGTTCAAGTTCTCTTCTGAACTTTACCAAAGAACACACTTCAATTCTAATTTCTACAGAGAAAACAAAAATCTTCCACTTCAGTTCTTTATTTCACAAAGACATAAAGAAATTTAAAGTTCAATTCTAATTTTTCGGTGGAAGATAGAAAAAGTAATACCATACCTGTGAATATTTTCATGGAAGATAAAAAGTTCTAGTTCAATTTTAAATTTTCTCAACGAAGTGAAGAAAAGTTCAAGTTCTCTTCTGAACCTTACCAAAGAACACACTTCAATTCTAATTTCTCCAGAGAAAACAAAAATCTTCCACTTCAGTTCTTTATTTCACAAAGACATAAAGAAATTTAAAGTTCAATTCTAATTTTTCGGTGGAAGATAGAAAAAGTAATACCATACTTGTGAATATTTTCATGGAAGATAAAAAGTTCTAGTTGAATTTAAAATTTTCTCAACGAAGTCAAGGAAAGTTCAAGGTCTCTTCTGAGTTTTCTCAATGAAAAAGAAATTAGTCATTGATCATTTCTATTTTTCCAAATAATATAAAAATTTTCCACTTTAGTTCAGATCTGGCTCGAAGAGATGAAAAATTTAAAATAATGTTCCAAATTTTTCACTGAAGATAGAAAAGTTCAAGTTCTCTTCAGAATTTTACCAAAGAACACAATTCAATTCTAATTTCTCCAGAGAAAATAAAAATCTTCCACTTCAGTTCTTTATTTCACAAAGACATAAAGAAATTTAAAGTTCAATTCTAAATTTTTCGGTGGAAGATAGAAAAAGTAATACCATACTTGTGAATATTTTCCCGGAAGATAAAAAGTTCTAGTTCAATTTAAAATTTTCTCAGCGAAGTGAAGAAAAGTTCAAGTTCTCTTCGGAATTTTACCAAAGAACCCACTTCAATTCTAATTTCTCCAGAGAAAACAAAAATCTTCCACTTCAGTTCTTTATTTCACAAAGACATAAAGAAATTTAAAGTTAAATTCTAAATTTTTCGGTGGAAGATAGAAAAAGTAATACCATACTTGTGAATATTTTCACGGAAGATAAAAAGTTCTAGTTCAATTTAAAATTTTCTCAACGAAGTCAAGGAAAGTTCAAGTTCTCTTCTGAACTTTACCAAAGAACACACTTCAATTCTAATTTCTCCAGAGAAAACAAAAATCTTCCACTTCAGTTCTTTATTTCACAAAGACATAAAGAAATTTAAAGTTCAATTCTAAATTTTTCGGTGGGAGATAGAAAAATTAATACCATACTTGTGATTATTTTCACGGAAGATAAAAAGTTCTAGTTCAATTTAAAATTTTCTCAATGAAGTGAAGAAAAAGTTCATGTTCTCTACTGAATTTTACCAAAGAACACAATTCAATTCTAATTTCTACAGAGAAAATAAAAATCTTCCACTTCAGTTCTTTATTTCACAAAAGACATAAAGAAATTTAAAGTTCAATTCTAAATTTTTCGGTGGAAGATAGAAAAAGTAATACCATACTTGTGAATATTTTCACGGAAGATAAAAAGTTCTAGTTCAATTTAAAATTTTCTCAACGAAGTGAAGAAAAGTTCAAGTTCTCTTCTGAACTTTACCAAAGAACACACTTCAATTCTAATTTCTCCAGAGAAAATAAAAATCTTCCACTTCAGTTTTAAGTTCCCCAAAGAAATAAAGAAATTTAAAGTTCTATTCTAAATTTTTAGATGGAAGATAGAAAAAGTAATACTATGACTGCGAATGTTTTCCATGAAGATCAAAAGTTTCACTTTATTTGCAATTTTTCTTAAATTCAGTTCTGATTTTTCTCAAAGAGATGAAAAATTTAAAGTTCTGTTCCAAATTTTTCATAGAAGATAGAAAAAGTTATACATTGATTGTGAATATTCAACATGAAGATAAGGAACTCCACTTTAATTCTGAGTTTTCTCGAAGAAGTGCAAATTGTTCAAGTTCTCTTCTGAATTTTCTTAAAGAAGAGAAAAAAGTTAACTCAATTCTGAATTTTACCAATGAAAATGAAAAAACCTTCCACTTCAGTTCTTAATTTCTCAAAGACATAAAAAATTTAAAGTTCAGTTCTAAATTTTTCAGTAGAAGATAGGAAAAGTTATACTATGATTGTGATTATTTTCCAGTGAAGATAAAAAGTTTCACTTTAATTCTAATTTTCTTAAGTTCACTACCGATTTTTTGCAAAGAGATGAAAAATTTAAAGTTCTGTTCCAAATTTTTCATAGAAGATAGAAAAAGTTATACATTGATTTGAATATTCGACATGAAGATAAGGAGCATCACTTTAATTCTGAGTTTTCTCGAAGAAGTGCAAAATGTTCAAGTTCTCTTCTGAATTTCCTTAAAGAAGTGAAAAAAGTTAGCTCAATTCTGAATTTTACCAATGAAAATGAAAAAAGCTTCCACTTCAGTTCTTAATTCCTCAAAGACATAAAAAATTCAAAGTTCTCTTCTAATTTTTCCAAGAAAATAAAAAGGCTCCACTTCAGTTCTGGTTTTTTTTCTCAAAGAGATGAAAAATTTAAAGTTCTTTTCTAATTTTAAATTAAATTTTAGCTCCTTTGTCTTATGGATTTACCCATCAAATTTTTAAATTAGAATGAGTGACTCGTTCTATTATTAAAGACAATCGTTCAAACTCGTTCATCTAACCTTCAAAACAATAGGTTAGGTTAGGTATAAATAAATATTAATAAATAAATAGAAACATTTCTACATGTTTAAGTTAGGTTAGGTTAACTTATCATGAGTGCTCCTGATAAGTTAACCTAACCTTTTCCGTCGAGTATGGTTAGGTTAGGTTAGACTAGATTAAGTTAGGTTAGATTAGGTTAGGTTAGGTTAGCCTCGATACGCTTCACTTAGGCTAGCTTAGGTTAGGTGAGAGACATGCAAAAAGTTAGGTGTATGATTAGGTTAGGTTAGATTAAGTTAGGTTAGGCTAGGTTAGCCTACGTACGCGCGTGTACGTAGGCTAACCTAGCCTAACCTAACTTAACCTAACCTAACTTAACCTAACCTAACCTAATCATACGCCTAACTTTTTGCATGTCCATCACCTAACCTAAGCTAGCCTAAGTGAAGCGTACGTAGGCTAACCTAACCTAATCTAACCTAACTTAATCTAGTCTAACCTAACCTAACCATCAGTTGGAAAATGTACTTCAAGTTGGAAAATGGGTTTAGGAGGGGCATTAAGAAAGTAACTTGCTCTGAAATGGTCTTTAAAAAGTATTTCTTGGTGTTGGGACACTCAAAAAGCTGTAAAGTGTAGTTGTGGGTGAAAAAGATAAGTACTTCAAGTTGCAAAATGGGTTTAGGAGGAACATTAAGAAAGTAACTTGCTCTGAAATGGTCTTTGAAAAGTATTTCTTGGTGTTGAGGTATCCAAAAAGCTGTAAAGTATAGTTGGGAGTGAAAAAGATAAGTACTTCAAGTTGGAAAATGGGTTTAGGAGGGACATTAAGAAAGTAACTTGCTCTGAAATGGTCTTTGAAAAGTATTTCTTGGTGTTGGGACACTCAAAAAGCTGTAAAGTATAGTTGTGAGTGAAAAAGATAAGTACTTCAAGTTGGAAAATGGGTTTAGGAGGGACATTAAGAAAGTAACTTGCTCTGAAATGGTCTTTGAAAAGTATTTCTTGGTGTTGGGACACTCAAAAAGCTGTAAAGTATAGTTGTGAGTGAAAAAGATAAGTACTTTAAGTTGGAAATGGGTTTAGGAGGAACATTAAGAAAGTAACTTGCTCTGAAATGGTCTTTGAAAAGTATTTCTTGATGTTGAGGTATCCAAAAAGCTGTAGAGTATAGTTGGGAGTGAAAAAGATAAGTACTTCAAGTTGGAAAATGGGTTTAGGAGGGACATTAAGAAAGTAACTTGCTCTGAAATGGTCTTTGAAAAGTATTTCTTGGTGTTGAGGTATCCAAAAAGCTGTAAAGTATATTTGTGAGTGAAAAAGATAAGTACTTCAAGTTGGAAAATGGGTTTAGGAGGGACATTAAGAAAGTAACTTGCTCTGAAATGGTCTTTGAAAAGTATTTCTTGGTGTTGGGACACTCAAAAAGCTGTAAAGTATAGTTGTGGGTGAAAAAGATAAGTACTTCAAGTTGGAAAATGGGTTTAGGAGGAACATTAAGAAAGTAACTTGCTCTGAAATGGTCTTTGAAAAGTATTTCTTGATGTTGAGGTATCCAAAAAGCTGTAAAGTATAGTTGTGGGTGGAAAAGATAAGTACTTCAAGTTGGAAAATGGGTTTAGGAGGGACATTAAGATAGTAACTTGCTCTGAAATGGTCTTTGAAAAGTATTTCTTGATGTTGAGGTATCCAAAAAGCTGTAAAGTATAGTTGTGGGTGAAAAAGATAAGTACTTCAATTTGAAAAATGGGTTTAGGAGGGACATTAAGAAAGTAACTTGCTCTGAAATGGTCTTTGAAAAGTATTTCTTGGTGTTGAGGTATCCAAAAAGCTGTAAAGTATAGTTGTGAGTGAAAAAGATAAGTACTTCAAGTTGGAAAATGGGTTTAGGAGGGACATTAAGAAAGTAACTTGCTTGTCTTAGTCGATTACGTCATTCTATGCCCATAAATGAATTCCCGTCATGACCTTCTGATAGGGTTCTACCGATTATGTAATCAATTTCTCAGAAATCCATTTGTCCTAGTTGATTACGTCATTCTATGCCCATAAATGGATTCCCGTCACGACCTCCTGATAGGGTTCTACCGATTATGTAATCAATTTCTCGGGAATTCTCTCCCTTCGATTACGCAATCAATATATCTCTTCCCCACCTTCCCCTTAGAAACAACAAATTAATTCCCATTTCGTGATATATCAATCAATCTTGACATCACCTGTCAGACATTATTAAACTTCGCCTGGAAACAATTTGATTAATGATTGACAGTACCTGTCAGACATTATTAAACTTTGTCCGGAAACAATTTGATTAATGACTGACAGCACAGGTGTTCCAAATTCCCAATCGTTTTAATTAACCACGTGTTCTCCTTAATGACTCTATGCACATGGCCAAAACAACAACAAGATCTTGAAGGAAGTGTCGTTGACCCTGTCCTCATTAGACTCAATAATCCATCAAAGTGAGAAAAATACTGTTTTTCCATTCTCACTGACAAAAACCATAAAACAGACATAAATTACTGTTGACATCCATGAAAAACATCAAATAGATTGACCAACACACATAACCATCCATGAAACATCCATAAATGTGACAAAATTCCTGTTTTTTCATTCTCACTGACAAAAACCTTAAAACAGACATAAATTACTGTTGACATCCATGAAAAACATCAAATAAATTGACCAACACACATAACCGTCCATGAAACAACCATCAATGTGAGAAAATTCCTGTTTTTTCAAGTGAGAAAAATACTGTTTTTCCATTCTCACTGACAAAAACCATAAAACAGACATAAATTGATGTTGACATCCATGAAAAACATCAAATAGATTGACCAACACACATAACCGTCCATAAAAATATCCATCAATTTGAGAAAATTCCTGTTTTTTCATTCTCACTGACAAAAACCATCTCCCTAGGGACTCTATGCCCATATTTGGTGTGGGCGTGGGAATTTAAAAAAAAAGTGTCCGGATCGGGATTCGAAGGGGTATTGTAATCGTGGGGCTATAAGATAGCCTTCTACTTACATGTTTCGTTTTTGCTATCAATTCTTTCTGGGTTCCCTTGCTGGTCATTGTCTTCAGTATTTGTTTTTAAAGGCATATAATGTGAAGCATTCTACTAGCGATTGTGAAGCACCTTCAGCGCTTGCTTAGGTTAGAAGTTCTGGTTTACGCCTTTACCACTGTTCATGCTATCTTTTTTCAAAGGCAACAATGAAATCATATCAAGGAATATCCTTTTTAAATCTTTTTATTCTCCCTACTGACATAACATAACTAGCTGTTATACATTTTACGTCATCTCTGTCCACGGGAAAGACTTGTTCAGAAGGACACATAGCTTCTTCTATATTAGATCTTTCCATTGTTTCTGACAATATTTTTATATTCCGGCTTCTGTATGTGAAGAAAGGTTGGTGTTTCATCTTCTTAAAGTTTCATATGGGATTCCAAACTGCTATGCTGTTTCGTATACAGCCATCCCGCAGTATCTATTATTCGAAAGGTCAGCTGAATCGTAACAGAAGGTTTATTTCTAAACATACGTAAAGGCATACACTGAAATAGTAAAATATATTGTGCCTAAATTCGCTGTCAGAACTATATTCAAATTATCTCAATGTTTCGAATTGCAAATTACTTTTCAATGATTTGTGACGCAAAATTCAAATTGACACTAGTACAAAGTAGACACTTGTAACATTTTGTCTTTCAAATTCTATTCAAATTGCATAACTGGATCAACCGATGGAAAGCCTTTACCTGCAGAAAGTGTTTATTTCATGACCTAGTAAAAACAAGGGAAGAAGATTTTGCACTACCGTACTTGATAACATTGGTAAACAGTATTTAGGATTTATAAATATGACAACTACAGTGTACATTACTTCTGGTTAAACCATCACATTAAACAGACCTTATATCCAAATTAACCCACTGTGCCCAAATTACCCCAACTATATGTTCAGTAATTATCACTAGTTATGTTGCTTAACATCTTCTCTGAAGTTATTGAAACTGCGATATATTCGGAGTGTCAACTCAGGCACGTACGCAGGAATTTGTTTCGGGGGGGGGCCAAATCATTCAAACCCATTATTCTGTGAGAAAAATCAGAAAATTATCGGAAAATGAAAAAAAATCGTGAGATTTCGGGGGGGGGGGGCGGGCCCGGAGGTCCCCCCCCCTGCGTGCGTCCCTGTGTCAACTGTTCCTTTTATGCTTTATTGTAAAAGCATTGACTATTATATTCTCTTTTTTTTTCAATTTTGGTATGATTTCTTGTTTTTTGTAAATTATTCTTGTTAATTGATGGTGCAAATGTGCAAGTTTAACCGAGCCACATCCATTATTTTACCTGCACAGTTTTGCATACCTTAATGGTAAAAGTCATTTTTTCCCCTTTTCGGTTTCTCACAAATTAATTTGATCTAGTTTAACATTAGACTCATCATCAATCATCATCAATCAATCATTTTATTAATACTAAACTCTATTACAAACGTAAAGAAAAATTATTTGGCCCAAGAAGCTTGGCTTGTTGTGGGCCTTACAACATAATAAAGCACTAAAACAACCATAAATATTACTCTAAATTAAACAATATATATGAAATAAAGATTAAAGAGAATAAACACTACCATACAGTAAAAGACAAAAAGAAAAAAAAATATAATAATAACGATATATAAGGGAAAAACACAAAAAGGAGAAACACTAGGAGAAGAGAAAACAGGGAAAATAAACGAAGGAGAGAGAAATTACTAAACTGGAAAGACACGACGAATAACTGCCTTTGCAGACAGAAATAACGGGACATCAGGTGGGATTGAATTCCATAACTGAATTGATTTATAAACAGCAGACCTCTGGGCTGCTGTAGATGAACGTTTGGGCAAAATAAGTCTACGAGAAGAACTACGTAAAAAATTAGAGTACCTACCTGAGCCTGTCCGTGAAAAAAAAATTGTCCGTGATTCGACATTGAATTTATATTTATATCTAAAAAAGAAACTCGTACTTGGACACAGTCATGTCTCTTGGCGGCCCCACCACGAAGATAGTCTGATACTATAATGTAGAGGTGACACCCCTAAAAGGGCAGTAAAATCCAATCACAAACTGAATTAATAATATAATGTATTACAGGTAATTACTTGGTAAAAAAAAAAACTTTCTTCCTAATTTAGTAACTGAGATAAATGAGGGCTTGAACAAGGTCTAGACCTTACTCATCCATCCACTCATCTATCCAATATGTAAAGACTCCAACCAAAGCTGATGCTTTTATCAATAACACTTATAAACTTGTTCCTTAGCCTAATAAAACAAACATCAATATTTTGGGGGCTTCTTCCTGTTTTTGCTTGGATTAGTGTTGAGGCGTTTTCGTAAATCTCATCACTTGAATCCAATTCCCCAACATTTTGGGAGCTAAATATGTCATGCAATATTACCATATCTAGTTTAGATACTAACACCACATAGGCTACCACTAGAATTAAAGTCTATCCAAGGAGGGAACTGTCATTTAATATTCGCCTCTCTCAAGTTTTTTGAATATACCTGCTGTGTAATTTTTACTCTAATTTTAAGGTTGTTATCCATTGTTATCCAAGCCAGTGCAAACACTCGATGACGTAGCTAGTACCTTTGGAATTAAGAATGCCAGTAAGATCAAGACGATGAGAGTAGCATGGCATACAGAGACAGGTCCCCCTCACACCATAGTCACTATTCAGGACGGAGTTGAGTGGGTCTATCAGTTCGTTTACTTAGGGAGTGTGCCGACATTCTCAAATGACTACTCAAAAGACATGAATCAATCCCTGGCTCTTGCCTACGTGTGCTTCAAGTCACTGCGCTCTATTGGAAAAAAATAAATACCTTTCTATAATGCTGAAGATACGACTTTACCGTGCTTTAGTGATTTCGTTTACTACGTATGGAGCGGAGATATGGACCCTACAAGCCGATGACAAGCACCGACTAGCGGCTTTTGAAACTAAATCGCTGCGAAAGCTTGCTGGAATCACTTACCTAGATTGCATATCAAACGAAGGGCTACTGTTCTGTCTAACTACTCTCACACCACTATAAAGACGATTCAACTCCAGCAGCTTCGATAGTTAGGACGCGTCCAGCGTATACCACCAGCCCAATGGCCCAAAATAGTCTTTGAAAGAAGAATCAATGATTCTCGCCCAAGAGGACAAGACAAGACAAAATCTTTTATTGACAAAAATACATGACACATAAATTTCTAAACTGGCAGACGGAGAGCAGGGCTCGATGTGTCGATTATAAACAAATATAAGAAAATGCTGAAATAACAAATACAGAATAGCAATAAAAACAAAAACATACAAGGTAGGAGATAACAGAGGAGGCCACCCCAGCGCGAGAACACCACTACACAATTCATACTAATACCAATTATTCATCAATCCCAACATCCAGACAATAAACTATTTTTGAAATATGTTTTTTCAAAAAAAATCGGCTCATGAAACTTGGAAACATTTCTACTAAATTAAGTTATTTACAATATAAGGAATCTGGTATCTGATTGAGAATCTAGTTCTTTCTGATTTAATTGGAGGAAGGTGACACTTCTTGGAGTGGACGTGGTGGGCAGGCGAAATGGGAGTCTCAATTTTACCTAAATCGTGGAAATAATTTGTTGAAGATTGAATATTATAATACCACATTGCTGTATGCAGGTCTTTCAGTTCTTTAAGATTAAGTATATTGAGAAAAACATACAAAGTTTGGGTTACCGAGAGATTTTGAAGCCTCATTGGGCGATGAACAAAAGTATCCAGAATTTTAATTGCCTTATTTTGAATTATCTGAAGAGGTTGCTGATGGACCCTAAATGTGCTGAGATAGATTACAAGGCAATAATTTAGATATGATTCAATTAGAGGATGGTATAAGATTTTAAGGATGGAAAAAGGAAACGCATGTTTCAATCTATGAAAACAACCTGAGTTATGGGAAGGTTTCAATCTCAAATAATCAGAATGCTTACGGAAGGATAAAAGCTCATCGAGAATAATCCCATGGTAACGAAATGAATTTACTCATTTCAGTCTTCAACCAGAGTCAACCTGTTACAACTATTTGGTTTATGCCTTTCCGAATTAAACTCAGTTAATTTAGTGACAAAGTTGATTAACTGTGACCTAACTTCCGGATTTTGTCACCAGCCATCAGGTGAATTGAACTTCTTAACCCTTTATATTAATCAACCAAATGACTAAATGACAACCAAAGGACTTTAAGAGAGTGTGCCCTGAGTGTAGATTAAGGGCAACAATCAATTGCCTGGTATGTAGTACTTGCAACTCTTCCATTTATGAGCAATGTGTGAGGATAGAACGTTCCCAGTGCAATAAGAACTGGGTATGTTTAGATTGTTCCTCGAAACAAAACATCACCAAAAATCAAGAATATGCCACCCCCTAATTCTTCAAAAGCTAATGATACCCCACGACGCCGATTGTCAGGAATAAATTCTTCAAAAGCTAGTGATACCCCATGACGCCGATTGTCAGAAATAAATTCTTCCTTAAAAGAAATTTTAGATGATATCAGGTCGTTCTTCTTTGCCCCGCCTTGCCAAAGGGATGGTAAAGCTTTCATTGCAGCCCAAAGCGAATGTCAGACTACTCCCCTACCAGGTTTAACCAGTGTTGCCAGACTGATTTTCTGCTAGGAACTAAAGATGCCAGTACCCAGACAGATTTTGAATCTAATTGTGAGCCTTCTAATGATGCCTCCTGCCAGACTGAAAATTTTCCTTGTGGCAATTGTGATTCCAGCCCCCTATGTGGGGGCTGGAATCACCCTTCCCTCCCTCTTAGTGCTGAAAAAAAAAACTCTGAGTTCATTACCAACGAAATTTCTACTTTCATTGATCTTAGGGGAAATATAATTAAGAAGACACTTAAGTCTGTGAATACAAATCAACAAATCGCTAATTTGAAACCAACTGTAATTCAATTCAGAAGTAAAAACTCCAAGCACATGAATATTAATGAAGCAAGTGTCAACTCAAATATGAGTTTAATCGGTGATCTAGTTCCAGAGGTCAGTGACAACTTAAATGAGAACTCAATCAATATTCCAGATCCAGAAGTCAGTGACAATTTAAGTGTGAACTCGGCCAATATTCCAGATCCAGGAGTCAGTGACAACTTGAGTATTATTAGTAAATCGGTTCCTGAAGTCAAATAAGGGAAGATTATTGCCTGCCGATTTCACTTGGCCAACAAGTGTATAAAAAAGAGTGATTGTACCTTTGTTCACCCATACATGTCTTTTTTAACTACTGGTCACTGTAACGACAATTATTGCTCCCTTCCCCATTCTAGCCATGCCATAAATTTCAAAGTGGCCTTTGTTTTGGAAATTAATTAAAAAAACTTTTTCCACAAAATAAGTTTTTCAAAGAAAAGTAAAGAACTCCATTAAACCAAAAATGAGCAAAAATCAAATAATCTACCAAGCGTGAAACTACCACAAATCAGCATCGATAAGTAAATGAAACCCAAAACGAACAGAAATTACAATAAATAACCGAGTCAAACTCAAAACGAGCAGAAATTAATATGAGTAGGGCTCAAAATCCCTATGCCTTCCCAAGACCAGAGCATAATTTGCACTTTACTGAAAAAAATATAAATGTTTTTACTTTTATAACTTTAAAAAATCAAATAATATTAACATTTTGATTAACAAATATCAGTATAAGTATATTAAACTGACAATGCTCATTCTATTTTTATTTTTTTCAGTAAAGTGCAAATTATGTTCTGGCCTTGGGAAGGCAAAGGGGTTTTGAGCCCTACTCATGTTAATTTCTGCTCGTTTTGAGTTTGACTTGGTTATTTATTGTAATTTCTGTTCGTTTTGGGTTTCATTTACTCATCGATGCTGATTTATGGTAGTTTCACATCTGGTAGATTATTTGATTTTATTTTTGCTCATTTTTGGTTTAATGGAGTTCTTTACTTTTCTTTGAAAAACTTATTTTGTGGAAAAAGTTTTCAGGGAAAAAGAAAATAATAGTTTAAGTCTTTTTTTTTAAGACATTATAGTTTGGCCTGCTATTTGTATGCTGGAGAAATTTTTTAGCAATTTTTAACAACATGCACCCTTTTAAAAATCTGGACACAAATAGTAGTGTTTAATTTAGTTTCATACCTCCTCTAGTTGACCTGAAATAGTAAACTTGATACCATTCGCAAAAAAATCTGTTTACTTTCTTTGATAGCTTGCATACACTTACGCTATTTTGATTTGGTTAAATTTTAAGAGCAGAAGTAGCCCCGAAAGTTTGAATATAATACTCTCAGTCGTTCTTGGGATACTGCTGATGCCTTATTGAGAATTCATTTTCCAAAAAATGACCCATTTTTGAAATTTTTACAACAAATTTCTATGTAAACCTTATATGTCCCCAGGGCATAACTTACAACCCTTGAACTGAGGGCTCTGAGGGGGTTATCATCCTAAAAGACCTAATTTCCAGAACTTTCCACTACGTTGAACAAAATGTACATCTCAAAACTTTGATTGGATGTGTTTGGGGAAATGGTGAGCGTTAGAGGGGGGTTAGTTGCCCTTCAATCACTTTCGACTATTAAAAGGGCACTAACCCTTTCAATTTTTAATTGAATGAGCCCTTTTTGATGTTTTTATAACATCGCTTTCTATAAAAACCTTACATGCTCCCAGGGCATAACTTACAACGCTTTCCCTGAGGGTTGTGAGGGGGGGGGGATGGTTGTCATCCTTAAAGACCTAATTTCCAAAACTTTTGACTATTAAAAAGGGCACTAGACCTTTGAATTTCCAATCGAATGAGCCCCTTTTCAAGTTTCTACGACAAAGATTTCAAAAAAACCTTAGATGCCCCCAGGGCATAACTGATAACCGTTGCCCTGAAGACTGTGGGGGGAGTGTTCTGCTCAAAAGTATTATTTCCTGAACTTTAAAGTGCGTGGAACAAAATGGCTATCTCAAAATTTTGATTGGATGTGTTTGGGGAAATGGTTGGCGTGGAAGGGGTGTTAGTTACCTTCCAATTACTTTCGACTATTAAAAAGGGCACTAGCCATTTCAATTTCTAATCGGATGAGCCCTTTTTGAAGTTCCTACGATAACGCGTTCTATAAAAACCTTATATGCCCCCAGGGCATAACTTACAACCCTTGCCCTGAGGGTTGTAGGGGAGTGTCCTCCTCAAAAACATATTTTCTATCTGGAAATCAACTACGCTGAACAAAATGGCTATCTCAAAATTTTGATTGGATGTGTTTGGGGGAATGATGGGCGTGGGGGGGGGGCTAGTTGCCCTCCAATCACTTTTGACTATTCAAAAGGGCACTAGCCCGTTGAATTTCCAATCGAATGAGCCTTTTTTGAAGTTTCTACGACAACGCGTTCTATAAAAACCTTATATGTCCCCAGGGTATAACTTAAAATCCTTGCCCTGAGGGTTGTAGGGGAGTGTCCTTCTCAAAAACATAATTTATATCTGGAAATCAACTGCGCTGAACAAAATGGCTATCTCAAAATTTTGATTGGATGTGTTTGGGGGAATGATGGGCGTTGGGGGGGGGCTAGTTGCCCTTCAATCACTTTTGACTATTCAAAAGGGCACTAGCCATTTGAATTTCCAATCGAATGAGCCTGTTTTGAAGTTTCAACGACAACGCCTTCTATAAAAATCTTATATGCCCCCAGGGCATAACTTAACCCTTGCCCTGAGGGTAGTGGGGGAGTTTCCTCCTCAAAAACATAATTTCTATCTGGAAATCAACTAAACTTAACAAAATGGCTATCTCAAAATTTTGATTGGATGTGTTTGGGGGAATGATGGGCGTGGGGGGGGGGCTAGTTGCCCTCCAATCACTTTTGACTATTAAAAAGTGTACTAGCCCTTCGAACAAAATGGCTATTTCAAAATTTGGATTGGACGTGTTTGGGGGAATGATGGGCGTGGGGGGGGGGGCTAGTTGCCCTTCAATCACTTTCGACTATTCAAAAGGGCACTAGCCCTTTGAATTTCCAATCGAATGAGCGTTTTTTGAAGTTTCTACGACAACGCGTTCTATAAAAACCTTATATGCCCCCATGGCATAACTTAAAACCCTTGCCTTGAGGGTAGTGGAGGAGTTTCCTCCTCAAAAACATATTTTCTATCTGGAAATCTAATACGCTGAACAAAATGACTATCTCAAAATTTTGATTGGATGTGTTTGGGGGAATAATGGGCGTGGGGGGGGGGGGCTAGTTGCCCTCCAATCACTTTCGACTATTCAAAAGGGCACTAGCCCTTTGAATTTCCAATCGAATGTGCCTGTTTTGAATTTTCTACGACAACGCCTTCTGTAAAAATCTTATATGCTCCAGGGCATAACTTAAAACCCTTGCCCTGAGGGCTGTGGGGGAGTGTCCTCCTCAAAAACACATTTTTATCTAGAAATCAACTACGCTGAACAAAATGGCTATCTCGAAGTTTTGATTGGATGTTTTTGGCGGAATGATCGGCGTGGGGGGAGGGGGCTAGTTGCCCTCCAATCACTCGACTATTAAAAAGGGCCCTAGAACTCTCGATTTCCAATCGAATGAGCTCCTTTTGAAGTCTCTATGACGACCCCTTCCATATGAAGTGCCCTGCTCTAAAGTAAAAAAAAAAAAAATATATGGTACATTGTGCCAACATTGTTCTTATATACCCTCAGGGCATAACTTAAAACCCTTGCCCCGAGGGTTATGGGGGAGTGTCCTCCTCAAAAAGATATTTTCCATCTTGAAATCAACTGCGCTGAACAAAATGGCTATCTCAAAATTTTGATTGGATGTGTTTGGGGGAATGATGGGCGTGGGGGGGGGGGGGGCTAGTTGCCATTCAGTCACTTTCCACTATTAAAAAGGGCACTAGCCATCCCAATTTCCAATCGATTGAGCCCTTTTCGAAGTTTCTACGACAACTCCTTCGATACGAAGTGCCTGTCGAAGAAAAAAAAAAAAAACACATTGTGGCCACATCGTTGTTTACTTAGGCAGTGCTAGCGCGCCGCCTATGATAAGTGCATGTTATTACATTTGAAAAACAGGGATTTTTGTGCTATAGCCAGGCACAGTAAAACTTTTAATATGAAAATAGTTGCAAGTTCTCAATCAACTCACAAGCGGAGCCCCCTTCATTCAATTAGTAAAATTAGCTCATCAGCGCACACTCTTCCTTTTTCTATCCCAAATCCACCCTGCTCACTCAAAAAACTTCCACATTTACCACCCAGAAAAAAAAACTCCATATTCCCAGCAAAACCCCTTCCCTCGTAACACTCCATTTAACCCCTCCCAAGTTGATAGCCCCTCCCAAGTTGATCCCCCTGAAAATACCACCGTCGTATTTCCCTCCCAAATATTATAAAGAGTGACCCAGGTTTAAAAGATGTGGCCCCTTTCACCCAAACCTTCCTTGCTCCAACCCACCCAGAAGTCCCTATTTCTCCATATCAAAATCTCATATCACCAGCCTCAAGAGTCGTTGTCCCTCCCCCATACTTATAAATAATGCTAAAAACCCACCCCTTAACCCCCAGCCCCAAACGGAAAAAATATCTCGGTATGCTAATCGGTTCAAGTTTCCTAAGTTCCTACTTACCAATGCCGAGAGCCTAAACTTCAAAAAACTAACTGAACTCGAGGGTATAACTGAAAGTCAGAATATTAACGTCATATCTGTAACAGAGGTTCAGGCACAACACCCTGAATTCCTTAAAATAAAAAATTACTCCCAGTTCATTAAGCTTCGTCCGTCTGACCATCCTCTCAGAAAAAAAAGAGGGAGGTATTTTATTCTTCGCTCAAAATAACCTTTAGCCGAAACTCATTTCCACTCCTAACCTCTCCGATTATGATGAAATCCTCTGGCTTAGTCTAAGACCAAAGGTTCTCCCCCGTTCTTTTAATATAATAGTAGCAGAAGTTTTTTATTATTCTCCAAACCAAAATATCGACCAAAAACGTAAATTTATACAGCAATTCCAGACTAGTGCTGACTGTGTTTTATCCAAGTATTCAAATGCTGGTATTTTTTTTACTAGGTGATGCAAATGACCTCAATATGGCTTCTATTTGTACTTGTCTTAATATTAAACAACTAGTTAAAATTCCGACAACAAGAGGAAATACGTCCCATGATGTCATTTTTTCTAATATTAATAAGTTTTCCCACCCCCCCCCAGTCCTGCCTCCATTAGGTGGTAGTTACCATTACTGTCTCCTTTTATCTCTTTCCTCGTCTTTCCTACACTCGTTCATAACCACAAGCGGATCTTACCGTCCCCTCAGTGATTCGGGTCTTTTTTCATTTGGCTCTTGGTTGTCTAAGAAATGTTGGTCCGACATTTTTGATCAGAATAATCTTGATGACAAAATCCTTACTTTCCACAAAAACTGAATGACAAGTACATTTCTCATTTTCCCGAAAACAAGTTTAGAAAATGCTGTAATGATAAACCCTATATAAATGATCATATTAAAATGTTAATCTGGAAAAAATTGAACTTATTCAAAAGAGGCAAACTAGAGGAAGCAAATAATTTAAGAAAATACTTAAAAAAAGAAATTAGCAAATCTACCAGAACTTATTATAAAAATAAAGTTAAAGACCTATGCCAGGATAAACCCAAAAATTGGTATTCGCAGATCAAAATACTTGCCGGCAGAGACCAGAACCACTAAACTTTAGTTTAGATGAACCTCCTAAGACAACAGAAAATAATTTGAAAGAGTTCCTTGCTTCAATTGTCCATAGCCTCCCTCCCCTATGCTATGTAACTCCTAGTGTTGCAACCCCCTTTAATTTCCCTAACATTTCCCCAGTTGACGTGGTAAAAAAAAATTGAAAAATTAAAAAAAAAACAAGCCCTTGCCCTCTGGATATTCCTGTCCCACTTATTAAAGCTTTAAGTGATTACCGCTCAAAGCCTCTTTCTATTCTTTTTAATCAATGCACTCAATCTGGACTGTTCCCTTCCCTTTGGAAACAAGGTTTCATAACTCCAATAAAAAGAAAAACGGTAAGCCTGGCTTTGATGGCATTTGTCCTTTCTCTCTGACTTCTATTTTTTCAAAATTATATGAGAGCTTTCTTGCTGACTGGCTTAGGGACCAAGTCCATCCCCTTGTTGATCCTATGCAGTTTGGAAATCTTAAATCTACACAACCTCACATTACCTTATCCACCTCGTTGACTCCATGGGGAGACTACTTGAGAGACCAAACACCTGGCTAAGCCTAATTTCAGTTGACCTACGAAAGGCTTTCGACCTGGTTAAGCATAATATCTTCGTAGAAAAACTTATCGAAGAATTCCAGGTCGAGACATTTTTAGTAAAGCTTGTTGCCTCATTTCTTTCTTACAGATCACAGGCAGTCAAATGTCAAGATTGCTATTCCAGCCACCTTCGTATTCACAATGGTATTCCCCAAGGTACTATTCTTGGCCCCCTCCTGTTTTCCGTCATGATCAACAGCCTTTCAATGGATTGCCCTGACAGGTGGAAATTTGTCGACGACCTAACAGTTGTAGAGACGTGTTATAAAAATATTTATAGCAATCCAATGGGTATCCTCCATGATATTGCAGGCGAGGCTCCTTCTCTTGATATGACGGTTAATCGTTGTAAATCCACCATATTATCTGTCAGTTTCCTAAAGTCCCCTCATGTTTTCCTTTATTCTATTCCTCCTGAGATTTCAGCTTCTTCCTTTAAACTCCTAGGTGTTACCATATCTTCTAATTTGAAGTGGGACACCCATGTAAATAACATCCTCCGTCAAGCAAACTTGTCACTTTTTCTTCTGAAACTTCTGAATAAATTTATTTGCCCCCCATCTCAGTTACTAAAGGTATTTATTTCTTTTGTACGTCCTTTGGTCGAGTACGCTTGTCCTGTCTGGCATCCGGGCCTCTCAATTGAAACAACCAAAAAAATCGGAAATATTCAGAAAAGAGCCCTGAGGATTGTTTATAAAGAAGGCAAGGTCCCATATTCCTACCTCCTTGAAACTTCAAAACTTGATACCCTCGAGTCCAGAAGAAAAAAAATATGCCTCCGTTTTGGGAAGTCAGCGCAAATAAACCGCCGTACTGAAAACCTCTTTCCTAGCCGCCACTCACCCATAAGAAATCGCCACCCCCGTATATTGTCCCACCCCATCCCCATCCTTTCTCCCATACCCTTTTCTACCTTACGTTATAAAAAAACTTTTATTCCCTTTTTTACAAATGAAATCAACCAAAATCACAACCCGTAAGTTTGCCAAAAAATCAAACTGTTTTGTATATATTATTTTTGAATATTTGGTTATTTTATTTGTTACCCTTTTTATCTTTTTATATTATGACCTATAAAATTTTTTATAATTATGACCTATATTTATGACTTTTGAATTTTGTATTTTCTGACTGTTACCTGTTTTGTTTTCGTTACAGTGGTAACTATGTATTGTTATCGTATTATTTTGCTATTGTATTTTTTTTGACTAAGAAATGCGAATTTGGCCCAGTAGGGTTTGTGGTAGTTCTTTTGCCAATAAATATCTATCTATCCTTCATTGATTTACAATTAACTCTTCTATGGTAATTTTATTTACTGTCCGCTGTGACCGCCCAAAAACATGAATTCAGTTTTTAGAAAAAGTCGGAGCTAGGTACTTACATGCAAACCATTTATTCAAAGATTTCATTGCTATAACCATTTTCTCAACCAACAAAGATTGGGTTTTAGCTTTTACTGTCGCCGCCGTATCATCTGCAATAATTACTGCTAAGCTACTATCTTTGGCTAAACACCTCGGAAGGTCATTTATATTAGGCCTAATCAAAAATAGTAATGGTCCTAATACTGATCCCTGGGGGACTCCAATATCATCAATAACAATATGGCTTGACAGGCGCCCATTTATTTCTACCTGAATTTTTCGACCATGCAGGTAAGATTTTATTAGATCTAGGCCTTTACCACTAATTAATTAAAAAAACTTTTTCCACAAAATAAGTTTTTCAAAGAAAAGTAAAGAACTCCATTAAACCAAAAATGAGCAAAAGTAAAATCTAATAATCTACCAAGCGTGAAACTACCACAAATCAGCATCGATAAGTAAATGAAACCCAAAACGAACAGAAATTACAATAACTAACCGAGTCAAACTCAAAACGAGCAGAAATTAACATGAGTAGGGCTCAAAACCCCTATGCCTTCCCAAGGCCAGAACATAATTTGCACTTTACTGAAAAAAATATAAATGTTTTTACTTTTATAACTTTAATAAATCAAATAATATTTTGATTAACAAATATCAGTATAACTATATTAAACTGACAATGCTCATTCCATTTGTATTTTTTCAGTAAAGTGCAAATTTCTATCTGGAAACCAACAACGCTGAACAAAATGGCTATCTAAAATTTTTTATTGGATGCGTTTGGAGAAAAGGTGGGCGAGAGAGGGGGGTTGGTTGCCTTCGAATCATTTCGACTATTAAAAAGGGCGCTAGATCTTTGAATTTCCAATCGAATGAGCCCTTTTTCATGTTTCTACGACAAAGATTTCAATAAAAACTTATATGCCCCAGGGCATAATTTATAACCCTTGCTCTGAAGACTGTGGGGGAGTGTCCTACTCAAAGGTAAAATTTCCTGAACTTAAAACTGCGTGGAACAAAATGGCTATCTCAAAATTTTGATTAGATGTGTTTGGGGAAATGGTGGGCGTGGAAGGGGTGTTAGTTGCCTTCCAATTACTTTCGACTATAAAAAAGGGCACTAGCCATTTCAATTTCTAATCGAATGAGCCCTTTTGAAGTTTCTACGACAACGAGTTCTATAAAAACTATATATGCCCCCAGGGCATAACTTACAACCCTTGCCCTGAGGGCTGTGAGGGGGTTGTCATCCTCAAAAACCTAATTTACAGAACTTAAAACTACGTTGAATAAAATGGCTATCTCAAAATTTTGATTGGATGTGCTTGGAGAAAAAATGGGCGTGAGAGGGG
Organism: Artemia sinica; assembly: GCA_027921565.1. NCBI lineage: Eukaryota > Metazoa > Arthropoda > Branchiopoda > Anostraca > Artemiidae > Artemia > Artemia sinica. The sequence goes on along the minus strand of CM051256.1, from coordinate 54,241,621 downwards.
GGTTAGTTTCCCTCCAATCACTTTCGACTATTAAAAAGGGCACTAGTCCTTTGAATTTCCTTTGAGCCTTTCTTGAAATTTCTACGACAACGCTTTCTATAAAAACCTTTTATGCCCCCAGGGCATAACTTAAAACCCTTGCCCTGAGGGTAGTGGGGGAGTTTTCTCCTCAAAAACATATTTTCTATCTGGAAATCGACTACGCTGAACAAAATGGCTATATCAAAATTTTGATTGGATGTTTTTGGGGGAATGATGGGCGTGGGGGGGGACTAGTTGCCCTCCAATCACTTTTGACTATTTAAAAGGGCACTAGCCCTTTGAATTTCCAATCGAATGAGCCTTTTTTGAAGTTTCTACAACAACGCATTCTATAAAAACCTTATATGCCCCCAGGGCATAACTTAAAACCCTTGCCCTGAGGGTAGTGGGGGAGTTTTCTCCTCAAAAACATATTTTCTATCTGGAAATCAACTACGCTGAACAAAATGGCTATCTCAAAATTTTGATTGGATGTGTTTGGGGGAATAATGGGCGTGGGGGGGGGGGGCTAGTTGCCCTCCAATCACTTTCGACTATTCAAAAGGGCACTAGCCCTTTGAATTTCCAATCGAATGAGCTTTTTTGAAGTTTCTATGACAACGCGTTCTATAAAAAACCTTATATGCCCCCAGGACATACCTTAAAATCCTTGCCCTGAGGGTGGTGGGGGAGTGTTCTCCTCTAAAACATATTTTAATCTGGAAATCAACTACGCTGGACAAAATGGCTATCTCAAAATTTTCATTGGATGTGTTTGGGGGAATAATGGGCGTCGGGGGGGGGGCTAGTTGCCCTCCAATCACTTAAGACTATTCAAAAGGGCACTAGCCCTTTGAATTTCCAATCGAATGAGCCTTTTTGAAGTTTCTACGACAACGCCTTATATAAAAATCTTATATGCCCCCAGGTCATAACTTAAAACCCTTGCCTTGAGGGTTGTTGGGGAGTTTCCTCCTCAAAAACGCATTTTCTATTTGGAAATCAACTACGCTGAACAAAATGGCTATCTCGAAATTTTAATTGGGTGTGTTTGGGGGAATGATGGGCGTGGGGGGGGGCTAGTTGCTCTCCAATCACTTTCGACTATTAAAAAGGACCCTAGAACTCTCGATTTCCAATCCAATGAGCCCCTTTTGAAGTCTCTATGACGACCCCTTCCGTATGAAGTGCCCTGCTCTAAAGTAAAAAATAATATATGGTACATTGTGCCAACATTGTTCTTATATGCCCTCAGGGCATAACTTAAAACTCTTGCCCCGAGGGTTAAGGGGAAGTGTCCTCCTCAAAAAGAAATTTTCTATGTGGAAATCAACTACGCTGAACAAATTGCTATCTCAAAATTTTGATTGGATGTGTTTGGGGGAATTATGGACTGGGGGGGGGGGGGGCTAGTTGCCCTCCAATCACTTTCGACTATTAAAAAGGGCACTAGACACCCCCAATTTCCAATCGAATGATTCCTTTTCGAAGTTTCTACGACAATTCCTTCGATACGAAGTGCCTGTCGAAGAAAGAAAGAAAAAAAAACACATTGTGGCCACATCGTTCTTTACATAGGCAGCGCTAGCGCGCTGCCTATGATACCTGTGTTATTAATTTTCTCCAGCAAAATTTCATGGTTTAGCGTATCAAATGCCTTTTTTATGTCATAGAAAAGAGTAGACTCGTGATTATCATCATTTAGTGAATCATTAATCTTTAAAATTATTAAATAAAAAAAACAAGTTTTTTTAACTGAAAGTAAGGAGCGACATTAAAACTTAAAACGAACAGAAATTATTCCGTATATGAAAGGGGCTGTCCCCCCTCAACGCCTCGCTCTTTACGCTAAAGTTTTTATTGTTTAAAAAAATAGAGTTATGAGAAAGTCAAACTTTAGCGTAAAGAGCAAGGCGTTGAGGAGGGTTCAGCCCCTTTCATATACGGAATAATTTCTGTTCGTTTTAAGTTTTAATGTCGCTCCTTACTTTCAGTTAAAAAAACTTGTTTTTCTTATTTAATTTTTGAACGTTTTTGAATAAATGCAGGTTTTGATCTTGGCTCACAGTACATGAATAACTAAAACACAATTTTCATATTAATTTACTTTTATTTGGTTAAATGGCTTTCTCGAAACTTGTTTCATTTTATTTACGAACGTTTTTATTAGTAATAAATATACGTAACTTACGAATTAACTTACGTAACGAACTTCTATATTCATATATTTTTAATAAGTATATTAGGGGGTTCGCCCCCTAGTCAATACCTTGCTCTTTAAGCGAACGTTCGAATTTTCTTCCAATTCTTTAAAAATGACCGCTTAATCACAAAGGCCGTTAATTAGAATAAATAGCTCTTATGAAAGTACTAAAAAATCTCTGGCTTAAAGAGTGAGGTATTGACTAGGAGGTGAACCCAATCATATATGTAATATTTTCTGTTCGTTTTAAGTTTTGATGTTGCTGCTGTTGCAGTTGAAAAACTTGTTTTTTTATATTTAATTTCTGATCTTTTTTTTAAATAATGCTTGGAAGTCCGGCGTCCCCTTCATAGCAATGTCCCTTCCCCCATGAAAACTTCCTTCATGGAAAGATCCTCCTACATAAACCCCAACCCCAGGCACGTACGCAGGAATTTTTCTCGGGGGGGTCCAATTTGTTTCGGGGGGAGGGGGCAAATCCTTCAAACCCATTATTCTGTGAGAAAAATCAGAAAATTATGGGAAAATGAAAAAAAAATCGTGAGATATCGGAGGGGGGGGGGGCCGGCCCGGTGGGCTCCCCTCCTGCGTACGTCCCTGCCCGACCCCCCCCCCCCCCCCCACTACCAGGAAAAATCTCCCCTGAAAACGTCTGTACTGTATGCTTCCCAATAACCAATACTATATGTTAACATTGGGTAAAGTTCATAACTTTCAGCCCTCCTCCCAGGAACTTCGGGGGATTAAGTGATCCTAAAAGACATACTTATAATATTTTCGAACATGCTGAACAAAATGGCTATCTCAAAATTTTGATCAGGTGACTTTGGGAAAACAATGAGCGTGGGAGGGGGCCTAGTTGCCCTCCATTTTTTTTTGTCACTTAAAAAGGGCACTAGAACTTTTAATTTCCATTCCAATGAGCCCTCCCACAATATTCTAGGACCACTGGGTGGATACGATCACCCCTGGGAAAAAAAATAAAATAAACACGCACCCGTGATCTTTCTTCTGGCAAAAAATGTAAAATTCCACATTTTTGTAGATAGGAGCTTGAAACCTCTACAGTAGGGTTCTCTGATACGCTGAATATGATGGTGTGATTTTCATTAAGGTTGTATAACTTTTAGGGGGTCTTTCCCCCTTTTTCCGAAAATCAGCCAAATTTTCTCAGGCGCGTAACTTTTGATAGGTAAAATTAAACTTGATGAAACTTATATATTTGAAATCAGAATTAAAATCTGATTCTATTGATGTATCTATTGGTATCAAAATTCCGTTTTTTAGAGTTTTGGTTACCATTGAGCCGGGTCGCTCCTTACTTACAGTTCGTTACCACGAACTGTTTGATATCGCAGCAATAGCTTGTTCAGTAGAATGACCCGACCTGAATCCAAACTGATTTTTAGTAAATAAATTCCTTTTATCAAAATACGAAACAATTCTTTTTTGAATAATTTTTTCTAGAACCTTAGATCTTGGGAAAGAATAGCTATTGGGCGATAGTTGCCTATATCTGTCTTATCACCTTTCTTATGAATTGGAATAACTCGTGCAGATTTCCATACTTCTGGAAAGATCCCTGATGATATAGATGCATTTAAAATGTGAAGCAACGGAACATGGGTTGCACAAGCAAGTTCTTTCAGAATATTTGTGGCGAGCCCATCTAGACTTAGGGAATTGCCACTTTTCAAATTCGTAATTACTTTCTGGAACTCACCGAAAGTAACAGGGGCCAGGAACATACTAGAATTTTCAGATGGCGGGATATATTCTTTATATGAATAAAACGGAGATTCAGGGGAATTCAGTTCAACAGTTGTACTAATATGAGAAAAATAATCTGCAACAACATCCTTCCCATTCAATTCAACACCATTTTCATTTATGATCACTTCAGGGAATGGTGTCTTAGTATTATTTCCAATTTTTTTTCCTTGATTAAATTCCATGTAGTCCGCGGTGAATCAGATCTTTTAAATGGATTTTCATAATAAATTTGTTCACTTGTTCTAAGAATTTTAACCAGCAAATTTTTATAATTTTTGAATCGCTGTACACTATGAGCTGAGGAGTATTTCATTTTTATTGAAATACAATCGATTTTTTTCCTTGATGGATTTTAAAAGTGATACACTTATCCAAGGTTGTTTGGGCGAGGTTCTTTTCCTATATGTAGTTTTAAATGGGTAGTGAAGGTCCAGTTTTTCATTCAAAATTCGATAAAATATACCCAAGGAAGTATTTGCGTCATTCTCATTAGTGAATTCGCTCCAATCTACACCGCTAAGATTAGATTTCAGTTCATTCATATTTACTTGTGAGAAATTTCTCCTCTTCATAGGATTTTCTCTATTGACTATCTTTTGCGCTTTGAAATCGGACATTAAAATACAATGATCAGATGTGCCTCACATGGATAAGATGCAAAAATGTTATCAATCAGAGAAAAAGAAGAATTTGTTATTCGTGTCGGAATAAAACAAACTGGGTTCATACCATGAGAAAGGTTACATTCTAAAAATTGAAGGACGTGTCGGTCATTTCCTTGCTGGCTTAATGGGAGACATCCGATTAAGTCAATATTGAAGTTCCCAAGGACTAAATTGGCATTCGAAGATTTGATATTACATTGAACATATTTTTGAATTTGTCAATAAAGTCTGCAATGCTAGATGAGGGAGGGCGATAAATTATAGCAATTAAAAAATTTTCATTATTTGGTAAAAAAACATTCAACAGTACAGCTTTCAAAATCATCTCAGTATTCAGATATAGAAATTCTTCTTTCATCCGTGCAGGAACATAGTTTTTAACTAGTATTGCTAAACCACCTTGCTTTTTTTGAGTTCTGATTACATAAAAAAAAAAAATTGGAAATCCCTAATAAAAAACCAACAAAGAGAAAAATCTCAGTGAAAAAAAACACAAAAAAACAACAAACGAGACTGCGGCAATGGAGAGAAAAGAAACAAAAAATGTAAAACAACGCGGATATTTCGCCTGTATCCAAGTTTTATAACAAATATTATCCTAGGGGTTGTTCGGCACCCAAGATCTACTGTCTACCTAAGATTCATAAGATTGGAGAAGGGCTGTCGGTAGCATTGCGTCTACTTTTGGGAACACAAAAATCATCAAACAGTTCGTGTTAACGAACTGTAAGTTAGGAGCGACCCGGCTCAATGGTAACCGAAACTCTAAAAAACGGAATTTTGATACCAATAGATACATCAAAAGAATCAGATTTTAATTCTGATTTCAAATATATAAGTTTCATCAAGTTTAGTCTTACCCATTAAAAGTTACGCGCCTGAGAAAATTTGGCTGATTTTGGAAAAAAGTGGGAAAGACCCCCTAAACGTTGTAAAACCTTAATGAAAATCACCCCATCATATTCAGCGTATCAGGGAACCCTACTGAAGAGGTTTCAAGCACATATCTACAAAAATATGGAATTTTACATTTTTTGCCAGAAGAAAGATCACGGATGCGTGTTTATTTGTTTTTTTTTGTTTTTTTTTCCAGGGGGGGATCGTATCGACCCAGTGGTCCTAGAATATCGTGGGAGGGCTCATTGGAACTGAAATTAAAAGTTCTAGTTCCCTTTTTAAGTGACCAAAAAAATGGAGGGCAACTAGGCCCCCCCACGCTCATTTTTTCTCAAAGTTACCCGATCAAAATTTTGAGATAGCCATTTTGTTCAGCATAGTCGAAAATATCATAACAATGTCTTTTAGGATGACTTAAGACGCCGAAGTCCCCATGGGGGAGGGCTGAAAGTTATGAACTTTACCCAATGTTAGCATATAGTATTGGTTATTGGGAAGTATACAGACGTTTTAAGGGGGGATTTTTTCTGCTAGGTTGGGGGGGGGGGGTAGGGGTTATATGGGAGGATCTTTCCATGAAGGAACTTTTCATGGGGGAAGGGACATTGCTGTGAAGGGGGCGCCAGATTTCCCAGCATTATTAAAGAAAAAGATCAGAAATTAAATAAAAAAAAACAACAAGTTTTTCAACTGGGCTCATTTTTTAAAGAATTGGAAAAAAATTTGAACTTTTGCTTAAAGAGCAAGGTATTGACTTGGGGGCGAACCCCCTAATATACGTATTAAAAATATATGAATATAGAAGTTCGTTACGTAAGTTAATTCGTAAGTTTCGTATATTTATTACTAATAAAAACGTTCGTAAATAAAATTAAACAAGTTTCGAGAAAGCCATTTAACCAAATAAAAGTAAAATTAATGTGCAAATTTCGTTTTAATTATTCATGTACGATAACTCTGTAATTTCCCTACTAGGATTGCGCCAATTGTATATATTTTTTTTTTTTTGGTGGTGGTTTTATTGTTGTTTTTTTTTAGTTTTAGCTTTTTTTTTTTTATCTTGTTCCTCTTGTGTTTCTTTCGTGCTGAAGACGCCTTGTTTGGATACAGGCGAAATATCCGCGTTGTTTTACATTTTTCGTTTCTTTTCTCTCCACTGGCCGCAGTCTCGTTTGTTGTTTTTTTTTCACTGAGATTTTTCTCTTTGTTGGTTTTTTTGTCATGGCTGGCCAGTTCGGCTTAAGATCTTTCAGATGCTAAGATCTAATCGGCTTAAGATCCTAATATTAATTTTATTTGCCGAACTTTTATCTAAAAATATTTCGCAAACTCCAAGAATGTCCGTACCCGATTCAAATAAAAAAATTTGATTTGCAGTCGAATGAGCCCCCCTCCCCCCTAAAGTTCATAGAAAAAAAATTCTAGAAAAACCTCATGTGTTAGCAATTAGCAACTAGCTTAACTTACAGCCCTTGCCCCAGGTGCTGCTGGTGGGGTTGTTAACCCCAAAGGCATGGTTATTTGACATTTAAACTATTTTGAACAAACTGTTTATTTTTATTTTGATCGGATGTATTTCGGGGGGAAATGTCGGTTAAGAGAGAAAGGCTAATTGTCCTCTGATTACCTTTGATTCTTCAAAATTGAACTTGAACTTTTAATTTCCTATCGAATGAGCCTCCTTCGAAGTTTTTACGACCATTCCTTCTATAAAAACCTTAAAGTTTAACAATTGGTAACTTGCAATACCATACAGATTGCTGATACAGGTGTATCAGCAATTTTTTTTGGAACGGCTTAGCGTATCAAGATGAAACTTCTGGGGCATCTACCTGCTACTACTGCTGCTCTACTACTGTTGCTACTACTACTAATTCAACGCTAATATTACTACTACTGTTCCTACTACATTCTCTACTGCTATTAAACTAGCCCTATTAAGGCTACGCATATCAAGTTGAAAATTTGACAGAATGGGGTATTCGAGGGGGAACTTGAACTAAATCAAAAGACACTATGTGCGTGCAGATTTTCAAAATGGTGTATCTCAAAAAGGGATTTGTGTATTAAGTTGGAACTTTAAGAGAGTGCTTAAAGGGAAAGTCAATTCACCAAAAGGAAATATGTGCACTCTCAGGCCTGGATTTACAACTACGTCCCTAAGCCCGGACCTAGGGGCGTATAATTCCAGGGGGAGCAATAAAAGGGCCGTTTTTAAGCACTAAGATCTTACAGCTAAGATCTTTCTTCTTTCTGCAAAGATTATCGTTTTTTCAACTCATCTTTGTTCTAAGATCTTACAGCTCACTGATGTTAGTAAAATACGTGAAAGACGCCATCTTTCTGCCATATAGAACAATGATGAGAGAACTTTGATGATCTACTCATCATTGTTCTCAGACCGCTGATCAGAGCAGAATGATGAAAGACGTTTGCACAAAAACGACCAAAGATGTAAGATCTTTGTTTTGTTCAAAGATTTCACTTTTAAGCGTTTTCTGACAAAAGATGTAAGATCTTAGCACATTGATGAGTGAAAAAACAGGGCTAAACTATCACTGAGCAATTTTTTCCTGACAAAAACTGGAGTGATTTGATTTTTTGTCGCCAGGTGCACTCTGTCGCCACGCTGCCTGTTTGCAGAAAAGTGACTTAAAAACAACACAGGAATTCCATGGTCACTTATAAACTGTCAGATGTCTCCCAATAATGGTAGCTGAGAGTTCGGTATTACCCCTCTCTTTCATCACTTTTCGCTCATCAGTTGTGCCCTGTTAATTGCTTCCATTAGCCCCGAATTTTTGGAAATAACGCCGAAAATCGTGCAAAAACGGAGCCGCAAAAACGCTTGGTTCTTAAGCGTCAAAGCTTTAAATCCGGCCCAGTGCACGCTACTGCTAATGCTATTACTATTTTAATTACATTTACTACTACTGCTACTACAACAACTGCTACTACTACTAGTTCGACTGCTACTTCTATTGCAACCACTTGTAAGCTAAAAGTATTAAGATGAAAATTAAGGAACTACAGGAACATATAGGTTATCAAAAGGATATATCGGCAACGGGATAGCAACAGCTAATTGTATTAAGTTGAAGCTTCTAGAACCTGATGAGAGGAATCTTCAGCTGACCAAAAGGCAATATGTTAATACTACTAATACTATTACTGGGACTACCATTACAGCCGTACCTAACCGTAATGAACGGTATGAAGGTGGAATTTTCAGGGAATATTGAGGGTGGAAGGTGAACTGAATCACATGACGCCACCTGTATAAAGGTTTTCAAAAGGGCGCATCAGCAATATCCTATGGACAGTTTGGTGTGTTGTAAAAACGGTTGAAGAAAATAAAAGGTGCTATATGCATACTGCTACTAATTCTACTACTGCTACTACGCAAACTAAGGGTATTAAGGTGAAGCTGTCAAGGAATATTTCGGCGGATATTGAACTGAATCACATTGATTATGATTATGCACATTCTCAAAAAGGGTTACACAGCAATATCTCAAGAATGGCTTCCATTAATTAGTTAGACCTTTCAGGATAAGTTGTGGGTGGGGGACTTCGAACTAATGAAAAGTTCAAAGTTTGCAATAAAACCAAAATAAACAATTTATTGGGCCATGCTTTTGGCGATAGGCCCAATCCTGAAAGTTTCATTCAAATTAGAGGTTTTAGGGGCTACACTGATGAGTAATACAAGTTAGAAACCGCAAATGAAGCGAGAAATAGATTTTGAGCTTTTAATCGGCCTTAGTTCAATTTTATTTTTCGGCCTTAACTTAAGTTCAGGGTTTGATTTCAATGAGGGTTGGGTTAAAGGAGGCTTGAGTTAAATTGGGGTTTGTTAGAACGGGGGTTCAGCATGTAACTCTATAGCCTCTTTTTTTCCAAAACCCCCGTGTTTTGTATGATCGTTTGTTTTAACTTCTGTCCGTTTGGGTTTCTTTGTTTTGTAGTAATTTCTGATCATTTTGGGTTTGAATTATTGTAGGAATTTATTTATGCTAGTCTTTGGTTTAATATGGCTCTTTATTTTCCTTTGAAAAATTGTCTTTCGAAAGAATCTTTTTAATTAATTTAAAGAAAGCGCAACCAAAAGTGATTTTTTGTTATCTAACTTATCAAAGTTCTGATTTTTTCAGTGAAGATTTTTATTGCTCAACGTTCAGGAAAGGCCTGATTCATCTAAGAAAAAAAAAAAAAAAATCAAACAAAAAGTTTCCAAACACAAAGAGAAAGTAGCTTTTGTGTCGGCTCCACCAAAGTAGGTAATTAACCTTTTTCAAACCAAACGATAACCAACTACGAGCGTAGAAAATACCACAAAATTAAAACAACAAAATAAGAAAAGTGGTAAAAAAAAAAAACATTACAGTATGTAGAGAGTGAGAGCCGCCGTTTACCCCCCTTCCCCCACCACCGCGATAAACATCCTGGAGGAAAATACCCCGCGGAAAATAACACCTCACGGAAAATACCCCCCCAGAAAATAATTTTCCGTGGAAATCCCCCCCCCCCCCCCTCCAAAAAAATACCTCTTGTGGTTGGTTAGTCTCCAATGACTTTCGGCTTATAAAAAAGACTAGAAATGCCTGGGGATTATCAAACAATTTCTTCCTCCATCCTCCTGTCGTCTCTTCCCTAGAGCTAATTCTGTATTTATTTGAAGGCTCAATAAGAGCTGAGATGTTTCGGCATCAAAATGCACCCTTTAAGGTATCTCCCTCTCTTCCTAGCTACAAAACAATCAGATAACCCCATTGCAGAAGTTTCAGTTCCTTTTTAAGTTTTTTGATTTGTCTAATGCTTACAGATAGTATTTGTCACTGGGAAACATACGGACATTTTTTGCGTGGGGGTTTTCTGGAGGATTTTTTATGAGAAGAAAGTATTTGCACGGAGGGGGAGGGGGGCAAGATTTACACATAAATTCCTCTTTTCCACTTCCCTTAGAACTTCTCAATTAACCTAAAAAATAACACGACTCAAAGAATATTTTTAAATTTAGAAAACCATAATTTCCTCGAGAGGGGTATTTTGCAGGTGAGTGGTTTCCGTGGTTGGAGGGGAAATTTTCCGCGGGGGAGAGGGGTAAACGCTTAGACCCGTAGAAAGGGACAGGGTGAAGGGAACCTCCATTAACAGACATAAAAAGAGAAATAAATCTGGATTTAAGAGTTTATGACGTCCGATTTTCTTTGTTTTTGTGACAACAAAAAGAGCATTTTTACAAATCATCTTGACAGTAATTTATATAAAGACTTAAAAAAGCAAACAATTCCAACAAGGCTTGACATGTAAAGATTCTAACCTGTGTTTTGCCCAATGTAAGTACGGTGGTTGAGTTGTACGAGGGTTCAGTTTCCCGGTGGTTCAGTTGCACGGTGGTTTAATTGCACGGTGGTTCAGTTACATGGGAGTTGAGTTGCACGAGGGTTCAGTTAAAGGGGTTTCAGTTGCATAAGAGTTCAGTAGCACGAGGGTTCAGTTGCACGGTGGTTCAATTGCACGGTGGTTCAGTTGCACGGTGGTTCAGTTGCATGGGGTTCAATTACACGGTGGTTCAGTTACAATGGAACCAAGCGGAGGTGTCTTCTCTTGTACGTAATGCGACCGTACCGTGTTTCTGCGTGCTTGCTCTATTGGTTTGGTACACAGCAGTATGATTAGACATACGTTGTTGGAGGGAGGACACTGGATTTACTTGTATAGGAAACAGCCATTGATGCCAAATCAAATCTCTCACTGAGAGGTTGTAAAGCTACCCAATTGATGCTACAGCTTGCCACTGACGCCCTATTTTGGATCCACTGGACTGGTCCCAGTAGGGTTTTAGGATTCTCTTCAAAAAATGCACATCCATATTTGGTAATAGGCATAATGTACGATTTACATTGAAGGCTGATCGAGTTGGATCTTAAATTTTTTTTAGAACGAAGAATCACAGCCAGGTTTCTGGAACAGGAGGATCGGACCTGATTGAGGTGTGCGCTCCAAGAGATATATGAGGCGAGATGAATTCCTTAGAGACGAATCTTGTCAACTCTCTTGATAGCTTCACCCTTGAAGATAAAATCGAAATGTTGACGCCAGAAACTCAATCGGGTGATTAATAGATCTTAAGTCTTGGATGGATTGAAATTACATGTAATTTTTTTTCAAAATAAATTGATGTTTTTAATTTACAATGTAAGAATAACACCGGAAATATAAACTTATAAATACCGAAAACAAAAGTTGTTCACGCGATAATAAAGATCTTTCATTTTTTGGAACTTTTCTATACCATAAAGCATTTGCACAATAAAGAAGATTTGGTGATGCAAAAGGAACACGTGCAAACAAGGCCGTACCCAGGATTTTTTTTTCGGGGGGGGGGGGTACTCAAAGATTTTTTTCGGGGGGGGGGAGGGGGATATACACAAAAAACCTCAAAAAAACGCATACAAAATTTGCTTATATCCATTTTTGTTACCTTTTTACCAGTCAAACAAACATTTCGGGGGGGGGGGGGGTCAAACCCCCTGACCACCCCTCTGGGTATGACCTTGCGTGCAAGGAATGAACATGATAGTGTGTATATTCTGTTTTGATTTAAAATAGAACCAATAATTGAAGCGCTATATTCCCTAATCAAATTAGTTGCTTTAGTATAAATTTGGAATGCGGTGGAAGGTTTAAAGGAGAAGTCAAAGATCATGCTAAAAAGCCATAAGAAGGATGAGAATGAACTAGCGTGTAGTACACTAATTTTCACAGATGAACGAAAATGATGTTTTAATGTCTCCAAAATGCCAAAACCCTTCGAAGTTTTATTTTCACTTTCATTAAATTTATTTGCTTAAGTGTCGGATATTAATCTAATATAATCCTCAAATAAAAAAAATAAAGACTTTATTGACAAGCAACAGATCGTTTGTGCACGAGATCTTTTTTGTGTGTGAACTCGCACTGAATGCGGGGAAGCTTTTGAAATTGCGAAAGATATTGAGCAGTTGGAGTCAAAAGGATGGCTGGTTACTTTCCTATCACCTTACGGTTGAGGGAGCTCGGTTTTAGTGAAAGCAAGTTCTGCTTCAGAGTGATCAGAAGTAAACAAACTATTATCATCTAAAGTAACAATCTTATCTGGGGAGCCCATATCCACCTGCGAATAATGTTTTTTAGGTGTAGATCACAGATGATCTGGAAAAGCCAAGTAGTCCTGATCAGCAGAATGACACAGCCTGACTCCATATTGATAATTGTCAAACATCCTCTGTGGTGATTCTGGCGTCTCTTGAGCCCGGGGCAAAATCTTGATTAGCGCCTCCCCCCTGTCTCGCACAATATTTTCAGACCTAATTTTAGCAAAATTTATATTTATTAGTAAAATCATTTTCAGTTTATTAATTAATTAATAATTTATGTCTTTAATTATTTTTAATTTATTATTTAAATTATTAATAATTGATTTAATGTAATTATTTAAATTTTTATTGTTTAATTATTTTTGAATTTATTTTTAATAATTTATCAATTAATTAATTGCACCCTCTAACCGTTAGATTATTTATTTGAAATTTTGCACCCTCAAAATTTCTGCGCCCGGGGCGTGCCCCCTCTCTCCCTCCCCTAAAACCTCCTCTGAGCAACCGTTTAGTTGAAGAACCCTAGTAATTTCGAATGAATTCTTTTCCTGAAAATTTTCCGAAAAAAAAGCCCAAGACAAATATACTAGCCCAAGAGAAATACACACACGTATATATATATATATATATATATACATATATATATATATATATATATATATATATATATAATATATATATATATATATATATATATATATATATATATATATATATATATATTTATATATATATATATATATATATATATATATATATATATATATATATATATATATTATATATATATATATATATATATATATATATATGTATATATATATATATATATATATACATATATATATATATATATATCTCCTCTTCCTAATTTTAGCCATGTTTAGGACCCTGTGCTATTTAATGTTATATATAGCATTTTTTCATGCTAAAAATATATATATTTTTTTCAGGGCTAGACGGAGATCTGTTAATGCACAAACTGAAAACTATTAGATGCTTGGCTGGAGCAGAAATATTTGAAATTGAGAGATCTTTTCAACTTCTCAAGGTAACAAGTTTCTTGTATTTAGGATGAAACTAGAACTCCTGAACAAAATATTTCTGAAAAATGGGGTCCCTTAGAATTACTACATCAAGTTTCAATAAACGGAGTCTTAAATATTTTTTGACACTTAATTTAAAGAGAGTTTGGATATCCAGTATCAGAATAGATTCAAATTTCTAAATGTTTTGCAGCTTAAAAAATGATTGACTTTTTTTTAAACTTTTTTTAACTTATTAACTTGATTTTTGCTGACATTCTTTTCAGGGAAGACGTAAAAAAGTAAAATTTTAAATACTATTCTGGATCTAGTTAAACTTATTATTATTATTATTGTTATTTTATCCGTTCATTTTTTTAGACAAAAATACGAGTACCTTTAGTTGTTTGTTCTGAAATCTAGACTACTAGAGTGGTAATTAAGTGGTAACCTGACAAATCGACTGGCTATCTTAGAATTTGGATTCGTCAATCTTCCACTCCATTTTGGGCAAAAATACATGTTTTGTGGTTCAAAATGATAGAAAACGACAGTCTGCTATGGCGCGATCAATTCTGTTAATTCTTAAGGCTATTGGTATTGCGATTTTCGTTCAAATAAGCACACTCCCAATATATTGTATCCACTGAGTTTGTACGATAAGCTCTCTGGAAAAGAAGGATAAAAAGAAGAAACATTAGTGCTACACACACAAAACGCGGTTTCCCTTTTGTTTGAGGTCGAGGACCTTTAATCTCTAGTTCGGGGTTTCCAGCAAGGGTAATTTCAATGGGATAATCTTTATTTCGATTTGACGTTATTTCTGAAATGTTTCAGTGTCTTTAATGAAATTTTCATAAACTTTATTTCAATAATAAAAATTACTACTTTTTTAAATCAGAATATTAGTCATATTTTGAATCACCCTTTATTGGCAAAATTTTCTCCCTAGATTGTTTCTTACAAAGCATGCTTTTAAAATTTTGTTTGCTATGGACCATGGTTCACTCTTTAATAGATTGTTGCTAATACTACAAACAGGGGTGGATCCAAGATTTTTTTAAGGGGGGGGGGGGCAAAATAGGTTGATCCGATAAACTTACGTTAGCAGCAAGTTAAATTAACGCAAATTTGCGTTAATTAAGTATGTTACACTACTTTAGACTATGTTAGGGGGGAGATCCCCCCCTGAATCCGCCACTGACTACAAACATGATAAGGACTGCATGAATATCCAACACCTCAGGTGGCAACACGATGACAAAGGTGGGCGATCGAAAATTCTGATATTCACGTTTATGCATTAAGTCCAATCTGTCTTTCATATCGCTTTCAGAAGTTTGACCATCTTGTCACTTTTGAGGAGCTCGATACGGATCAGCTTTACCCCAATTTCTACAGTGGCATGTTTGATGACCTTATCTTTGAAAAAGTCAGGGTGTGATTAATTATTGCTACGTCATCATTGCCATCGCGATCAGTTTTAATTTTTAATTGACCAATAATCAATCAATAATCAGTTAATAGATAATTTGTATAGGGAATAATCAACCCAGTAAACTCAGCCTATACTTGCAAATTGAAAAGTTTAATTCTTGGAACATAATTGTACTGTGAGAGTGCTCAATAGAATTGTGTAAACACAAAGATTACAAGAAGCTCCGAAATGTCGATACCTTCATTCATTTGTAAACAACAAAATTCAAATATTTTTAATTTCTGTATGCTCGCTCTCAACAGAATAGGAAATTCGATAAATTCATTTGCTTTTTAATGCTATATGATAGCTGTAAAATCAATTTTTTTTTACTACAT
Organism: Artemia sinica; assembly: GCA_027921565.1. Classification (NCBI taxonomy): domain Eukaryota; kingdom Metazoa; phylum Arthropoda; class Branchiopoda; order Anostraca; family Artemiidae; genus Artemia; species Artemia sinica. Next base: position 54,226,080 of record CM051256.1, on the reverse strand, counting down.
CTGGACTTACATACTTCGTACAAGCATCAAATAGTTGTACTGGGGATAGTGTTGGTTTCCAGCTTTCACAATTTTACAGCTGCCAAAAATAATTTTTAGCTACATTCGTTTCTACATTTCGTTTCTCATTCTTCGAAATTTCTTTCCTCGTGTATGACCTTACCTAAAGAGACAGTTTAAGTGTTTGAAAATTTGTCACTTATGCGTATTTAATCTGAAAGATGATTTTTCAGACAGTTTATAATTGACGAATAAGCATCTTCACATTTATAGAACAGAATTAATTCAGATTTTTTTTTTATCAGATAAGTTTGTGTTATTTCTGTGGAAATAGTGGCATAGGCTCAGGGTGACCCAGTGTTCCGCCGCATTTATTTTGAGGACCGGTGCTCTCGCCCAATCTTTTTCGAAAATATATTATTTTTCTAAATCTTGGCACATGTTTTATTTTATATTTTCGTTTCAGGATTGGGGCTATGCAATTGACGCTATATCGCAAAATGTGGATTTGACATGTGTCGCTAAAGAAGTTTTATTATACAGACATGGTTTTCTAACAGAACTAGGTGCCTCTGAAATCCCAATACATTTTCTTCGAAGTTTTCGTTTTGGATTCCCTACGCGGCATGCAAAAGTTTTATTATCAATTGACCCATCTTCATCTTGGTCTGACAAAATTCAAGAAAAGTTTCCAGTCAGCCCATCTGAAATGAACGATTTAAGGAACGAAGAAAATTTTGGAATATTTTCAGCTTTCTGTAAAAAAGTGTACGACAAGGCCATTTGCCACCTTTTAGAAAAGTATGCAAATATAGATGCAAGAGATCATTGGTTGTTTTTCAAAAGATACGAGCGAAAGGTGATGCTTCTTAGCATTGAAGCATTAGAAGATAAATTGAAACTAATGCACTCACTTAGACTTCCTGCGAAAATGGTATGGTGCTATTTTTTTTGTTTGTACATAAGGTGTAAATTAAAACTCCTTGGCGCTCACAATATACATAGATATGCCAGTTAAGCCAGTTAAATACCTGCTATTGACACCTAAGATCGCAGTTACAACTTCAACAGTCCATATGACTCCAACGCCCTACAGTCGACTAACATCTAAGTCGTAGAAGTCGTTTGTTAGTCATTTTCTGGCATAGAGATCCACATTCCCCCTAAAAAACAAACTGCTGGGAACTGTGGTAAGTTGAAGTCTTCCGAAAATAGGCCAGTATTAGTAGTACAATTAATCATTATACATCAAAATACAAAATAGATGTTGCGAAAAAAAATTACAATAAAAACTATAACCATTATTGAACCCATAATCTATTAAGGTAAAAGGTTTAAAAAGAAGTTAATTGACTTTTATATTTTTTTTTACTAATTAATTCCTGACTAAATTTATACAATCATTTATGTTATACAGAACTATGGAGTTTCCCGCACCCTTCTTGCAATTTGAATAAACTGCAGAAAAACACTTACATTAAAAAAAACTACAAAAAAACATAAGGTCATTTTTCATTATATTCCTTGGTGGCTGAGGTACATATAATAGTATATATAATAGTATATACTACTATATAGTAATGCTCACATGACGCTAGCATGGTGCTCTTGCTTCTCCATCACTTTTCTCATCCATCTCTTTCTTGAAAAAGGTACTGCTCATCAATGTCTAGGAAAAGTCTGGACTGTTCTGTCTCAATAGCTAGAATCTTAAATAGCTTAAAGTTAAAAGATTGAAATTTTAGATCAGAATACACAAAAAAGAAGTCGATTTTTGTTTCTTTTTTGGAAAGTTTCCAACGATGTCCTCGATTTTCAGCTCACTTCCTGAAAAAAAAAAATACTGTTTATAACCCATAAAGGACTAGAATTTGCCTGCCAAGAGTAGTTCTAATTTCTAGAACATTTATTGGTTAATTCTAAGGCGCATATTTAATCAAATGCTAAGTAAGGATATACCCTATGTAAATAGCCTACTTGTGATTCCTTAAAAAAAAAAGACGAAAGAAACATATGCTAAATTATCTGTTTTACCAGGAATTATTCAATAGTTTGCTTCGCTTTTGTTTCTTGAAGTGTCAGTTTAACCGTTCAAAGGCCAATTTTGATAAGGCTGTAAAACAAATTTGTTGCTGGTTTGGTTTCAATGTACGAATTATTGGATGAAAACAATGTCTTAAATTTTTGATTGTTGATTCTTTATTTAGACCTAAACAGTAAAAAGTTTTCGTTTTTTCCTAGTTAATTGCTAGGATAAAGCTGGTATAGAATGATTAAAGGTTTAGCGACAAAAAACTTAAAATAAATTTTGAGTTTTATTCCTTCATTTTAGAAAATATTAATGCGACTGTATAAAACTAAGAGTGAGTCAAGTTTTTTGGCGTAAAAACTCAAAAGAAGCGTTAAAATTGAACTTGTTGAGATCGATCTCAAACAATCAATTAAAATCAAGTTATATTGAAAAAGGTTTAGTTTCTTTCAGGTGCCTTTGACGCCCATCCCCACGTAGTCAGAAGTGTAATGTCGAGTCATCCAATTATTTGCTCATGGAAATTTGAAGACTTACTCCGAATGTCCGATAAGTTTTGGTCAATCTCTGAGGAAAAAATAAGGGTTATTCGGGATATTTTAGATGAATATAAAATTTCGGTAAGTACTTGAAATCAAATTTTAAATAGAAACACTTCTTTACTAGCAAGTGAAGGAACGGCTGAAAGCCGAGTGGAAAAGTTCTTGAATTCTGAACTCTGAATTTCCTCATGTCGTGTTTAGCATATAGGTACAATGTTAAAAATGATGCCATAAGAAATGGTATGAACGGTTCTAATCAAGGACCCTTGGGTGCGACAGGAGAATCCACGAGGAACAAATTAAGAAAAAAATGTGAGGCTTGTTTTCTGTTATTTAGTGTCATTAAAGTATTTTTAGGGGAAGGCCGATTGCTAAATTTCTGCTTGGGTAAAATCTAAACGGCAGTTATCATTTTCTGTAAAAGCGTATGCTGTACAACCATGCTTTGCAACACTGAGCGTGGATACTGTTTATATTCATTGTTGTAATAATAATTGCTAGGTCTTTCTTAAAAAATTTACTGAGTTTTGTCAATTCTCTCTTATAAATTTGTTTTACAAATCAAGGATGCCAAAACTTTTGGGAACTGAATTGTCAAAATGAGCAAAAAATTATCCTCCCAGAAAACTAGGGGATCTAAAAAATACAATACTAGGGCCGCTTCACGACGCTGCCGGTTTTGCATCGAAATGCTGAAGATCGCTTTATACGGTTCTCTTTATACACAAAGTTTCAGTTTTGTGTCACCTTTGTGACGGTCCTGGATAATTTCGTATTAACCCTCAATGAAATAGTGAATATACGAATGTAAAGATAAATCTTAACTAAAAATAAAGAGAGGACTAACTAAAAAACCAAAAAAAAAAGAGAAAAGAATACTACCATGGAAAATGTAAAAAGGTCAGATGGAATTATCATTACAGGACGACTATACAGAATGCACCGATGGAAAGACCATTTACAGGACTTTTGAAATAGGAAAGACCGGGTTACACCCAGAATTTCTTCTGCTGAGTCCAGAAAAAAAATGCGCAGATTGAAGCTCTATAACCCTTAGAGTAGCGTCCCTGTGGCTAATGTCTACTTTCAAAAGATGAAGTCAGGAACGCTATGAAGGTTCTGATAAATTACATAGCCCCTGGTGAGGAATCTCTGCCTGCAGAAATTCACAAGGTAATGCTGGCACGAATTGATGCCCAAGCCAAATCTACTCAGCTATGTCTGGGCACTGAATATGTTCCACAGGACTGCGCAACGCTACTTGAATTCTTATATTCAAGAAGAAAATGATAGAAATTGCTAAATTACCGGGGAGTCTCACTAGTAGACTTAATGGGGAAAATTTTTGCAATATTTAATAGTAAACCGCTTTAGAAATAAGCGAGAGTACCGGGAGGTTTCGCTCTAGGACGAATCAGGGAGGTTTCGCTCTAGGATAGGGTGTATAAACTATATCTTTATCCTGCGCCTTCTTCTTCACCAAGGTTTCATTCCCAGATTGGGCACCTTTGCAGTCTTTATCGCCACTCGACTTCATCACCGCATTTGACTCGATATTACGACCCTTACTGTAGCGAATAATGCTCAAAGACGGTGTTCCGACCAAGATAGTTGACCCGCTAAAAAAATCCTATGAGAATATCCTGAGTAACGTACGAGTATATTTTGAGCAAACGAAATTATTTGAAAAAGCATTGGGCTTCCTCCAAGGATGTCCGGCATTGCTAATTCTTTAAAATATATTATTGATGGGGCTATGAAAAACGCACTGAAGAAAGATGATGGTGACCTCATCTCAGCACAAGAAACTATTACTGACATTAGATATGCTGACAATGGTAGCCAACTCGCAGACTCCGCCCAGAAAGCACCAAATATGATAGAAAGAATAGTGAACGCCGCTAGCGAGAGAGGACTCGTGACTAGTATCTACAAGACAAAATATCTCCCAACCAAAGAGAAGACTTCTATATTGTGAATGTAGAACGTATTGAGAGAGTAGAAGAATTGAAATATCTAGGGTCACTGATAAATGCTAAAGTTGGAGGTTCTAGTGAGATTTAAGGCAAGATTAGCAATGCTTAGTCCGTCTTTGGCTACCTTCACAAACCACTGTGAACTAGATCAAAAATCTACTTCGTGATGAAACTCAGGATCTACTCAGCATGCGTGCGTACAATTTTCTTATATAGTTATGGACCTGGCCCTTCAAGGTGGCGTAAGCCCGTCAGCTTGACACTCTTGACCGAAGATGCCTATGGGACATTACCAACGTAAGGATGTCACCAAGAATCAGCAACCAACGGCTTATGAAAACATGCAGACAAAACTTGATATTTCTAGTTTGATCAAGGAAAGACGTGTCGAGTGATTAGGCCACGTAATGAGGCAACCAAAAGAGACCCTGATACACCAGATACTACCAACAGTCCTTCTTCGTGGAAGAAAAATCCGGATGAAATCTTGGCATATTTTCGTCAAAGAGGATTTTGAACCGCTTGTGAGTTTCTGGAAGCAAGATCAAAAATGGGTCTTGTTGTGGCTAGAGTTTATTCGACCACACAGAAGACAGAACCTAATGGAAGCATTTGGTCCTTCAGCTTCGCAATGCTGATTCTGACTGAACAGCCTATGTCTCGTCTTAAGTAAGTAAGTTGTTATTTCTTCCCATAGTTTGGCTGGGATCCGACATCCCCTTCTTGTAGATGTGCTGACGATAAGAATTGAAGGATCCCCTCCACCCCTAATGCGGGATAATCTGAACTAGACTCTTAAAACACACGTCTAGGAAACTTACTCTTTTTCCGACTCAGTTTGGTTGAAGTTTGGTGACCGTCTTTTGGAAGATGTCATGATCATTAGAAATCAGAGCTCCCCTACCCCCCTCCCCAAAGTGGCCAGGTTGAGTTTGAACCACCAACATTGAGAAAACAGTCCTGTATTCCTACTCTTCACCAATTTGGTTGAGATCTCGTAGCTTGTTTCGGTAGACGTCGTGATGACATGAATCTATGGATTCCTTTCCCACTTTAGATGGATCAGCGCGAGGCATGCAAAAGGCAACTAGGACACCAGCTCTTATTTCTCATCAAGTTTGGTTGCAATCAATAACCTTTTCTGATACATATCCTGATGATATGAATCTAATCCCCGTTTCTCGTCCAGCCTCTCACAGAGCTTCAATCCAGTCATAATCCCCAAAAGTTGCAACTAGACTACTAGCTGTCACTTCGCAACAAATCCGGCTGAGATCCAATACTCCGTTCTGGTATAAATAATAATGAAAACAAAGAATTGAGGGACCCTTCTCCCCAATTGGTCAGATTGTGTTTTTGTATCCAGGAAGCAGAACTAGAACTCTAGTTTTTATTTCACGCAAAGTTTGGGTTACATCTGACAATCTTTTCTGGTAGATATGCTAAAAACACAAATTTAAGAAACCCCTCCAGAGGAAGAATTTAAACCAGGCGCTTGTAAGACAAGTTACGCTTATTCTCACCTCCCACTAAGTTTGTTTGATATCTGATGACGTCTCCTCCCAGTGACGAGAATTGAAGAAGCTCTTCCTCTTCTCTCCCACACAAAAGTCCGGTTGAGTTTTGACCTCTAAACAGGCATAGCTAAGGATGTAGAACTTAAGTTCAACCAAGTTCCGTTGATATCAAATAACCCTTTTCAGTAAATATGCCTATGACCGAAGTCTGATATTACAGGGTCATTAAAAACTTCACTTTCAGGGCTTTTTTTGCGATATTTAGTTAACTAAAAAAATCGAAATCCTCTCTGCTTAACGATCTCCATGTTGGAGGAATGTTTAGAATGTACATCTTTTGCCTTTTTGGATCTACAGACAGTTAATAATAAAATAATAAAGAAGCTGTTCTGGCAGATGTCGAGATAACAAGAATCCAATGGCCCCCTCCTTACTACATATGGCAGATCAGGTTTGGGCTTAAGAAAGATACAAGTGGACCGGTAGCTCTTATTTTCGGTTAAAATCCGATGACCCGTTCTTTTAGATGTGATAGCAAGAATTTAGGGATGCCTCCCCCAACTTCGGTAAGAATGGATGCTCTACTCTAACTTCTGACCAAACTTTTTCAAGAGTTAATAACCCCATCTGTTGCGTATCCTAATGATACGAATTTAGAAACCTCCCCCCTTTCTCTTCCGCACAAATGTTGAGTTAAATCTGGACCCCCGAAAGGCATAACTAGATCACTTTTTCTTACTTGCCACAAAATTTGGTTGAGACCCGACCATCTTTTCTGGTAAATATCCTGATGATATGGATTTAGGGACCTATTTTCCCCGCAAAGAATATATTGTATTCGAAGACTCAAAAGACCCAGCTTGGATATTTTCTCTTGGATCACAATAGGTTCAGTTGATATGGGGTAAAAATAAAAATCTATGGGCCATCTCCGATGTTGGGATAGATATTGATCTCGAAATGCCCCAGTTGGGGTGCCTAATTTTTAATTCTTACTATATTTAATGAAGATCTTACTGGGCGTTCCGTTAGATGTTCTGACATAAGAGTTTGGGAACGTCACCCCTCTGATTTCTCTTCATTCTTTGAAGTGGGTCAATGTCCCAAAAAGGCATATTTTTTACATTATGCCCTTGTTTCTGTCTTGTTGAAATCTGATAACTTTTTGTCATAGATGTCTCGATGAAAAGAATATAGGGACGAACCTTACCTTCCGTGTAGAAATTGAGTTGATTTCAGACACCCAAACGACGGAACAAGGCCACTGACTGTTAACTCGTATCTGGTTTGGTTGAGTTGAGATATGGCTACCCCTTGATGTAGGTATTCTGAAAACAGAAACTTTGGGACTGCCCTCACCTCCCTTCCCTACAAAGGTCAACTCCGCTTTTGATCCCTAATAGGCATAACTAGGAAACTAGCTCTTACTTCTCACCATGTTTGGTCTAGACTCGACAGCCTATTCTGGCAGGTAATTCCATGTTCTTTACGAGTGTGACATAAAATGATACATAAAAAGTTTACTTTTGGAACTTGGACCTTTTCGTTAAGCTATTCTGCTTGGTTAGAAAAATCTTTTTATTTCTGTAAAGTTTCTGAAAATTTCCAATCCTCTGATGAAGTTTTTTCTTCATTTCCTGATGCACATAATAGAAAAGACTTCCAAAAAGAATTAACGCTACCGAGCTACAGATCTGTTATTATATATATATATATATATATATATATATATATATATATATATATATATATATATATATATATATATATATATATATATATGCAGTCTTGCTACTCCGCAGCCCATTGAGCGGGAAACTGACTTGTTTGAATTCATTTCGATTAGGAAGTTTAAAGGGTGAAAATCATTATCTCTATAATTGAATTTGGCCTATACTTGTCCTTGACCAGCAGTTGAGGTGGCTTAAACTTTTGTTTATCTTATCAGCATTTTCGTCTGTATTTATAAGAAATGGCCTCTTTTCCCATACGTATTGGTTTAAAGACGCTTCTTGACTACCAAGGTCCTAGTATCAGCCCTGCAATATGTTGCTGCAGCTGAGGTTCGAACTTGAGGTACCGTATTACCAAGCTGAGGTTAAAGCCAGTGTGCCACCACAGGATCATCTTTTTCTTAAATAACTAATTGCTCTGAAAAACGAAAGGGAAAAAAGCAGAAGCCTTGAGGGTATTGATAAAAATCAATATGGGTGTGAAAATCTCAAAAGTGAAAACACTAGTATAAACCTATCACAGGGCTTTGGTACAGTTTTGGCATTGATTTTTTTTTTCAGGCAGAAACCTGTACCCAGGATCCCACGTTATTCGTTTTATCTCCAACACACTTGAAAAAGATCTTATCAAACGTTGACCCCGAAGAGCTACAATTTCTTAGAAACTCTTCCGATTTTGTGAAAAAAATGCTGTTTAAACCTGCCTCTTTTATGGAACCAAAACAGGATCAGAATATCGCTGAGACAATTCACGAACGGTAAGACCCAACTATAATATAATAATATTTATTCATGTCTATATTTTTCGAAATGATAAATTATAGATTGAAACATTATGAAAAAAAATGCAAAAGCTACTGATAAAATAAACGGATTCAAGCATGATTTGGCGAAAAGTGCTGATTCGCAGTTTCTGACAGCCTATTCTATTGATCAGTCAGCTTCTCAATTATCTTTGGTGGGTAAAACTTTCACTATTTTTCGACTCTAATTTTCAAAATTGAATGTCGGTGGTATTTTTTGTATAAGGGGATTCGGTGCCTCATAGGGTCACCCTATGTCGTCCTTATATTTTTTTTATAGTTTTTGTGGGTGAACTGTTCAAAATTAATTAGGTTATCTTGCCTTAACTTGTAGAGCTTTGATAAGAGATCTGAATAAACGACAGAAAACTAAAAGCTGGCACCTACTTTGCGAGGAATTCTAGAAAAAACCATTTCATTTCCCCTGTTTTCTGCTGGAGAGATGTATGAAATGAAATGAAACTTTTAATGAAACTTATCAGAAAGTCTGAATTTTTTTTTTCGATGAAACGGAAGAGAATTTTCGAACAAATAAACGCTCAAATTGGGTCTGGGAAAAGTATATCTAATTAAACATATTCCGTCAAAAAAAGGAGAATTTTCTTTCAAAATTCACGGAAGGACAGTCCGTAAGAATGTTCCAGTGTGCCAGCTAAGAAAAAGCTAAAAATCAGAATTTGAAAAAATCAAGATTTGAATTTCCATACCAGGGTTTTAGAAGAAAAATAGCTTTAAGTGAATACGGTGACTAAATAGAGGATAAACACGAATTAAAACCTGAACACGCATTAAACTTTCAAATTCCTTAGAAATATGAAGAGTACAAATATGAAGACAACACCCGTTTAGACAAAGATTCTTTAAGAAGGAAAGCGAGAGTGTGGTGAGTGTGCTGGAATCCAACACCAGAAGCAAAACTTATTTCCCCCGAAATTAGCATTATTAAATTAAAAAAGGAAATAGGACATATTCGAAAATTTAACTAAGATTGTAGGCAACAATAATAAACCTGTGTGAGGAACAATCCCTTGCTTGTTTCAGAACGAAAGTTATGTTTTGGCAGTCAGGAACAACTAGGGAACAACAAAGGCACATCACATTTTGAAAAGCCACTGCAATTGGAAAAACAAAGATGGACAATTTGTTTTTGGATGATCAGTACTAATACCATCGATATCGTCAGGACCAAATTTCAGTTTCTTAGCAGATGTAATTATACATCAACGGAAGCGAGAAGACCTTTTGCCTGACTCTGGGAAGGAGGAAGAACCCAAGAAAGCTAATTTTAAATAGAATGTGTTTGTTACAAAATTCATTTAGTATAATATTTCTTTTAGTATAATATGGTCAGAACATGAGGCTTGTGCAATAGGACTGTTTAGCTTTGACAGGCTATTTAATCTAGCTGAATTAATCACTTTGCCCACCTCTTTCTTATTTGTAGGATAATCTAATCCATTGTGTTGGCTAGATCGCAGATTTTTTTCTTTTTTTGAAAGCTCGTTTAGTTTGGTTTTATTCCAAACATTTTCCCAGATAGTGGACGACCGTTACCTATCCATTTTTGGAGCCACAATTTGGCTGTATTTTTTTACACTTTTCTACTCATTGTCGTAGGACTAGATATGTTTCCTTGTACTTCTTTTCACTCGTCCCAGAGGGACTACAGCTCCCTATAGCAGGTCTCCATGCAAAATGTATTAGGTACAATTAGTTTACATATTATGAAGTAATAATTGATCTCTAACTCCACACCTTCCAAATACTCACCCCCCCCCCTCCTGTGCAAATATATAGCACAAATTATATATTTCCCATCTATTCTGTCATTTGTCTTTGTTTGTCTCACGCTAAGCTGAAAGAAACTAACGAAGAAACTGGTTTTACTTAGCTTCTATATACATAGGCGCTATAATAGACAAGTACCGATAGGGTATATGTAAGGAATAAAAAATTACGGCTAGAATTTAAATATGTAATGGTATATTCATGCTAATTTTATCCAACAAACCATCTGGAGGCAGGCGTAAAAAGCTTAACAGTACTTTCCTTTTCAATATAAAAACAAAGCGATACATAATATGTAACATTTTTTTTATTATGTATGTGATTGTTTATATGATAATATAAGGAAAATACCTTTCAAAATATTCACGAAGGTATTTGTACGAAGTATCAGACCCCTTCAAGAATGAAAGTTCCTCAGACTCTTTCGATAGTACCGAAAATACGGGCTTGATATTTGTACTTTTGGACAAATATTGAGAGCTTCGAAATTCCGTTGTGAAGCAAGTATACTTGGGTACAGGTACAAGAAACTGGAAAGTTATTCTTTAGAGCTGAGCGAGTACTCTACTGGATAAAGAACGGTCTCTCCATACCAAAATAAAATCCTTTAAAAAGCGCTTAATTGACGCGTATTATAAAATCTTTGTAATAAATAGAGATCTTCTCTTCCTTGTCGTTTTATACCTGTTAGTCCGAATTTTTATGTAACTGGATTGGGATCGATTTATCTTTCAAACAGTTCGTGGTAAGGAGCGACCTTTCGATTTACCTTTCAAACTGTAAGTAAGGAGCGACCCGGCTCAATAGTAACCGAAACTCCAAAAAGCGGAATATTGATACCAATAGGTATATTAAAAGAATTGGCGTTTTATGCTGATTTTAAATATATAACTTTCATTAAGTTTAGTCTTGCCCATCAAAGGTTACGGCCCTGAGAAAATTTGCCTGTTATTTGAAAAACAGGCGAAACACCCCTAAAAGTCACAGAATCCTAATGAAAACCACACCATCAGATTCAGCGTATCAGAGAACCCTACTGTAGAGGTTTGAAGCTCTTATCTGCAAAAATGCGGAATTTCGTATTTTTTGCCTGAAGGAACATCACGGATGCGTGTTTATTTGTCTTTTTTTTCATAGGGGGATCGTATCGATCCAGTGTTCCTAAAATATCGGGGAAGGACTCATTTGAACGGAAATTATAAGTTCTGGTGCCCTTTTTAAGTGACCAAAAAATTGGAGGGCAACTAGGCCCCCTCCCACGCCCCTTTTTCTCAAAATTATCCGATCAAAATTTTGAGATAGCCATTTGGTTCAGCATAGTTGAAAGTCCGAATAACTATGCCTTTGGAGATATCATGACCCCCACAGCCCCTGTGGAAAGATCTTTAAGTTCCAAAATTTGCCCGTTGTTTACGTATAATCTAGGCTAGTGAACTATCACCCTCATCCCTAAACTTCAAAAAACCTTTCTCTATGTTCTACACCCATCGTCAGAAACCTTCCGAGTCTCTTTATACCTCCCATATATTTCCTTGCTAATAAGTTTATTATCTCATCTCTCTCCCAAACCTCAACCCCAAACAATTCTTTTCTTAAATCTATTAATTCACTGCACTTCCCCACAAAATGAACCAAATCTTCCTCTTTCCCGCACGTGGGACAGAAGTAAGGACCAGAAGCTTCCCTAACGCCTCCCACATGCTTCCTTCTCTCACCTAGTGGTAACCCTTCTGATTAACACAAATAATCAACTTTTGTTGCCTCTTTTGAACCCCCGCCTTAAAATACAATTCTTCCTTCCACTGCTTCTTAGCTTTTGCATATAATTTCAGTGATCGGGTCTCATTCACTCGCGCATGCCACACCTGGATCTCATGGTCCCTTAACCTCTCCCTGACCCTACTTGCAACTTCTCCTTCCTTTAATCCAATCCCTAGCCCACCATTCCATAGCTCTAAAAATCCACAATCATCCAATATGTTCTTTATTTGAGATGACCACGTATCACTCTTTGGGATCATCAGAGCTTCTAAATATGCTGCTTTTGTTATCCTTACTCAGGGCATACTCAGGATTTTCTCACATAGTCTTATCATCCCTACTAGTCTAGCACTATTTTAAACAAAATAAATCTAGATCTCCTCTCAATACTAAACCATTCGTTGAAAAATGTAGACCTAAAACTCTTTTAAAATACTGAAGCTGAATCTGCTCCATCCTCTCACCAGCTATGTATCCCCAAACTTCAGATCCATAATGCATAGCCATTGCAATCTTTACCTGAAATATCTGCTTATGCATCTTCAGGTTCTGTTTGTTCGCCAGTTGGCTAGCAGTCACAGTATAGGCGCAGTATTTGTTATTGGGAAGTATGCATACATTTTTTGGGTTGGGAAGGGGGAATTTTATGCTGGTGAGATTTTCCACGGGGATAATCTTTCATGGGGAGGGTAGTTTCCAGGGGGTGAATTTTTCAGGGGAAATTTTACACTGTGGAAATTTGCCAGAATTCCTATACGAGATTCTTCTTATGTCTTGCTTTCTCTTTGTCGATTCAGTTTTACGCGTGGAGATGTTAAGGGTTATTGTCCGGGGTTAATTTTCACCAGGATCGAATTGTCTAGAGAATAAATCCGTGGGGAGGAGGGATTTTTCCGTGTATGTGTAGTGAGATTTCCTGGCATTATTTAAAAAAACGATAAGAAATTAATATAAAAAATCAAGTTTTTTCAACTGAAAGTAAGGAGCAACACTAAAACTTAAAACGAACAGAAATTATTACGTATATGAGGGGGGTTGCTCCTCCTCAACACCTTGCGCTTTACGCTAAAGTTTGAGTTCTGTGGCAATTCCCTAAGAACGACTCCTGAAACACTATGTTCGTTGAAGCTTTTTTTTTTTAAGTGCTAGTACTTTAACGTAAAGAGTGAGGTGTTGAGGAGGAACAACCCCCCTCATATATGTTATAATTTCTGTTCGTTTTAAGTTTTAATGTTGCTCCTTACTTTCAGTTGAAAAAAACTTGTTTTTTTTATTAATCACTTATAGAGGTTGTAAATTATGAAATACGCTTATACGCTTAAATACGCTTATTATAGGAAAATGGACAGTAATTTTTTATTTAAGAGTGTTTATATAAATTATGCTTAGTCATTATATGCAATTACTTGGGTGTCGAAGGGTAAATAATGAAGCTGCATTGTAGTGTGTCTTTTGTTATATTTCATCAACAGACATCATTATTTTTCACTTTTTTATTTTACTTTTCTTTTTTATTTTCTCTGAGCCTTATTATGTTTATTTGTGCTTTCTTTTAGTATTGTCATTGATATAAATTTCTTGGACAAAATTTATAACAATTTGTTTTTAACTAAAATCATACAATAGATTTTACAAAACAAGAGAGTTTAATTCAAGAAACCTGGATTGATTAAAAATTGGTACAACTCCTTGCTAATCTTGTATTTCTTTTGGGATCGGGTTTATTTTGATTGGCTGCTAATTGTATTTTATTGTGTATTAAACTATTTTCCATAGCTAATTTTGTGTACGTAGGGTTGAGTGCGTACTCACCCAAGTCTCTAATTAAAGGTGTATTATTATTTAAGTTTTGTTTGGTTTCAATTGATTCACGGACAATTTGTTTGATTCATAGGTCATTGCTAATTAAAATTGTTTCGTCAAACACAGTAAATGTATTATATTTTAAAATGTTATTTATTATAACATTATAAATTACTGTGTTTCTTTATTATAAAATGCTATTGAATGAGAGCCTCACAGTTAGAATTGAGGCAGCAGCCCCAGGGTACAGAAGTACTAAAGTTAGAGTTACCATTATTGCCGATAGTGCTGCTACATCAACTTAAAAAATGGAATGAACGGTTAGTGGAAAGGGAAAAACTCAGAGTTTTTAAGAAAATTTCAAAATACAAGAAAAATATCTTTATGGAAAATAGCCTAGACGAGCAGTGACTTATCAAATATTGGTTTTTCACAAGAGCTTGTACCATCACCGGAGAAGTTCTTAAGTCATAATTAACCTTCCTAGAAATTCAATTTTACTGCTAGAAAACTCGCAAATGATCCTCATGCAGGTATAGTTAAAGATTGCGACATAAGGGCCGTGTTTCTCCCTCCAAATGTGACTTCTAATTGCCAACTAATGGAAAAGGGGGTTTTGGAAGCTCTTAAGAGAAACTACTAAGGAATGGCTCTTTCAAACCCCATATAAGAAATTGAAGATAACCAAGACCTAATTTAGAATCCGAAAACCATAAATGTGAAGTGTGTGGCCTTTTAGATCTCAACTGACTGGGACAACATTGTGGGACATATAATACGATGTCATGGCACATCTGCGAGGTCATGGAATAACATGTTGGATGAGAAAAAAATCGCTCAAAGTACTCCTGATGAGACCCACGTAAATGTTTTGCCCTTAGTCGAACGTTTCCCTTGATTCGAGAATATATCTCTGGCTGAAGCAGAAAAGAGACTATCAGGAGAAGGTCACGGATGAAGATATTGGTACACTTGCTAATAGCGATGATGCTGTTGTATTCAATAATTTGAGACTGCTGAGCCCCGCAAAGTAGCTAACAAAGAAAGGCTTAAAATTTTTCAAGCAGTTGTTTCGTACGTTGGGTAACAATAAGGAAGTCAGAGATGCCAACATAACATAGACACTGGTGCAATACTGAAATTGTTACTCGATTTGAAGAAGTGAATCTTCTTGCTTTTTGTTTTCTTTATCATGTCTCAATTTAATTGTAAATATTTAATTTGCCTGCCTTTACTATGTCAAGAATCTTGCCTTTGCTTTGTCTGAATCTTGCGCAGGGCCGCTAGTATATTGTTAATTGACAAAAAAGATTTGAAAGAACTAAGAAAAGTTATTTCTGTCCCCCGCCCCTTTTTCTCTCTATTTTAATTTAAATGAAATCGTATAAAATATTGTAGCACTCTGGCAAAAAATCAAGTGTTCAGTATATGACGTTGTATGTTTACTTTGGTAGAAAATACTTCGTGTTATTTTGCTATTAATAACATTATTTTTATTATTATTATTGTTGTTTTAGATTGTTCAAAATACGGGGAGATATTGACCCAACCATGTCGCCGTTTTCGTCGTGGTATATTTCGTCAATGTTATCATTGTCTCAAGAAGAGGTAAGATCGTTTTTAACAGTATCGATGTTGCTATTAGTCTTTTGGAAAGTTGTATATGATAAGCTTATAACACATTTGTTTCTCTTTTTGTTTTCTGAGGGGTATTTTAGTGCCACAGACATTCTTGTGGACTACATTTCTTTTCTCTAAAGTTTTTTTTTCAGGTTTTGTATTTAAAGGTCTATGCTATGTTTTCGCTTCGTTAACTCGTATATGCTTGCTACAAGCGTTTTAAGCGTTAATTAAGAGCAGAGGATAGGATTGGGATCCAAGAAATTTCTCAATTCTAGAAGAAAATTGAAAAGCCGGGAGAACAAATAAAACTCAAACGAGGGAAAATTACAGCCAGTGAAATGGAACTTTGACTGAAAAAGCAAATATCTCGGCAAGGATCTGCGTCAGTTCATTTTTATTCTAGTCAGAGGCAACGCTATAACGTAGGCTATAGTAAAGAGCTATAATGTTTTTTTTCTGAGGCACTTCATATGGAAGAGGTGATCTTGTAAACCTCTGAGGGGGTTCAGTCGATTGTAAACCGGAAGTTCTAGTGTCCTTTTTAAGAATAAAAAGTGATTGGTTGGCTACTAGCTTCCCCCTCCCCCCACCCCGACACCCTATTTCCCCCAAATGCATCCAATCAAAATTTTGATATAGTCATTTTGTTGAAAATAGTCCAAAAATCAAATAACTGTGCCCCCGGGGTTGAGAAAACCCTCTACAATCTCTGGGGCAAGTGCTGTAAGTTATGTGTTGCCCATTCTTAACATATAAGATTTATATGGAAGGGGTGGTCGTATAAACTTCGGAGGAGGCTTAGTCCATTTGAGATTGAAAGTTCCAGTTCCCTTTTTAAGAGTCGAAAGTGATCGGAGGGCAACCAGCCCCCTCCCCCACGTCCTTTTTTCCCCAAATACTTCCGACACAAATTTTGACTTAGGGATCTGTTCGAAATAGTCCAAAGGTGAAATGACTATAGTTTCGGAGTTGACAACCCCTCCCCTCTAGCCCCCAGAGCAATGGCTGTGAGTTATGCAAGTTGCTCATTGTTGACATATAATTTTTTTATGGAAGGGGTGGTCATGTAAACTTCGGAGAGGGTTCATTTGATTGGAAATTAGAAGTTATAGTGCCCTTTTTAAGAGTCAAATGTGACCTCGGAGGGTAACCAGCTCCCTTCCCCCCACGTCCCTTTTTCCCCTTTCGCTTCAGATTAAAATGTGAAATATCCATTTTGTTCAAAATAGTACAAAGTGAAAATAACTATCCCTCCATGTTTGACAAAAACCCCCACAGCCTCTGGGGCAAGGGCTATAAGTTATGCATGTTGCCCATTTTTGACATATAAGGTTCTTATGGAAGAGGTGGTCCGTATAAACCACAGTTTATATAATTATCCAGTAAGCTTAGCGCAGATCCTTTCTGGTCTTCGTTCTCGGTGCGAACAAAAAGCTCCTCCCACTTCTTCGTGCAGTTATGGATCAGTGTGTTTGTGTCTATCAATGAGAAATGGTTACTAAGTGCATTATTCGTAATAGCGGGTTTCCACTTGTTTCCGATTGTTTCGCGTCTGACTTGTCTACCCGTGAAAAGATCTGATGCTGCCTATGTTTCTACGTTCTCTGGAGCACTCGCACCCTGGTCTGGGTTTTTATAATGGGTGAGATAGGGAATGATCATACTGGATAATTATATAAACTTTGGTATAAACTTTGGAGGAGGCTCATTTGGAAATAAAAAATTCTAGTTCCTTTTTTAAGACTCCAAAGTGATCAGAGGGTAATAAGCTCGCTTATTATATATCCCACGCCCTTTTTCCCTAATATATCTGATCAAAATTTTGAGACAGCCATTTTGAGACAGCAGTTTAAAAGTGGTTGGAAGGCTGTCAGCACCTCCCTCACCCTTTATAGTCGCCCTGCCTTCAAAAACATTCGATCAAAATTTTGACCTCTTTTTCTAAATAGTCATTAGCTAAAGTAACTAGGCTTATAGAGAGGACATAACCCCCTACAGCTTTTTTTGGGGGGGTATCAAACACAATAAAACAGACTGTGCGTGTGTTGATTGTCAGAAAAACGTATCAGCAATGTTTAAGGAACGGCTGAGGGTATTATGTTGAAAATTCCAGGGGATGCTGATAAAATACCTAACGGTAATTAGCCCCCTTGCCCTTTTTAGATGATCCCTTCCCTCATCACTGGTAAAAACTTTGAAAAAGTGTTTTTGTTAAAAATAGTCAAAAGGTCTTTTTATTATGCCACCGGGGTTCGCAATGACCCCCACAGCCTCCAGGACGGCGTCATTTGCGCTTTACTGAAAACGAATTATATTACAAATGTTTTCTTTTGTACTTAAAATCTTGAATCGATGAGCATTCAGCAATCAATATCAATATGTTTCAAGTATTCAGTTTAATTTTATTATTTCCTTCCAAGGACTGTTCAAGAAATAGATAAGATAATATTTATTGCAAAAAGCCTGCGGGCCAGCAACACAGAATATAGTCTACAAACAAAGCTCAGGAACCAAATACCACTTTAGATAATATTAATAAAAAAAGCAACAACAAAAAGACAAAAAAGAAACACACCAAGGTTCAGCATTTTAACCAATAAACATCAATCATAATAAAATTCAAATCCTAAAAACCATAACAAGCTATCCCCTTAAGCATGATTCCCCATGTTTAGTCCCTAAACGAAAAAAACTTACACAACTGTTTAATAGCACATGCGTTCCTCTCAGCCATCTGCTCAAATAACCAGCATTCCCTCCCAGACACTCGTCCAAAACATTCGTTCCACAACTCAGACAGCTCTTCACACTCGGATACCAAATGGAATAAATTCTCATGCACACATCCACACATAGGGCAAAAATAGGGGAAGAAAAATTTCTTCTCTCACCTAAATCCAAACTATCCCCTCTTACAAACAACAAATTCTTCAAGTCCTCTTTATTCAACCTAAATTTAAAATAAACCTCCTCCCCCCAACACTCTGTAACTTGGGAATAAAACCTCAAAGACATAGATTGGTCCTTATGAGTTTACCACTCTTGGATCTCTTGGTCATTTAGGGTTCGCTGGACTTCCTCCCATATTGACACGCTTTCATCCATTGGGTCTTTTCCTTCATTCCACATCTCCGAAAGGCCACAAAGGTCTAATATTTTCTTGACCTGGTTTGGCCACAAATTACGTCTACCGTTTTTCAAGCTCTCCAAATAAGCTGACTTAAGGAACCGAACTCTAGGTAGCCTAATTATTTTCTCCCAAAATTTCACCGTTCTAACCAATCTTACACTCCTTAAAGTGAAAAGCCCCAAATCACCTTTCAGTACCACTGAACTAAATGAATCCTTCAAGCCTAAAATTCTCTTAAAATATCTTAGCTGAACTACTATTAACTTAGCTGCTTTAGCAAAACCCCAAACCTCAGAACCCCAATGTAGACTAGAAGCTACTTTTGTCGGGAACTCTCTTTTTTAGATCCTCCTGTCAACTAGCTGTCATCATCAGAGAAGGTTGAGGGGAGCGTTGAACTAAATCAAAACACGTTATGTGTATACGGGTTGTCAAAAGGGCGTAACTCAGGAATGTCTGAGTATATTAATTTGGAAATTTCAGGAAATTATAAGGGAGATGATCAATTGACCAGAAAGGTGATATTTGCACTCTACTACTGCTACCACAACTACCACCACTACTAATACTATAACCACAGTATTACATTTAAAATATTGAGGGTAAATCTGAACTAAATAAAAAGACACAATGTCCATACACATTGTCAAAAGAGCGTATCTTTAGAATGGATTTGAGTATTAAGTTAGAAATTTCAGAAAATGCTTAATGGGGAAGCTTAGTTGACCAAAAGCCAATATGTGCATGCTACTACTGATGCTACTACCGCCGCTACATTTATTACCACTACTACTGCTACTTCAACTACTACTTCTGTTGTAACTACTTGCAAGGCTAAAAGCATTAAGATGAAAATCACAAAAGTATATAAATATAGAAGTTGATATATCAAAAGGATATATCAGCAATGTCATAGCAACGGCTAGTTGTGTTAAGTTAAAACTTCCAGAAGTTGATGAAAATGATGTTCATATTACCAAAAGGCCATACATATACGATTAATACTATCACTACAGTTACTGTAACTAATGACGCTAAGGGTATTTAGGTGAAACTTTTAGATAACGTCTTGGGGGGAGTTTCAATTAAGCGAAAAAACTATGCATGCAGGTTTTCAAAAGGGCATATAAGCAATATTATATGCCGCTCTATAATAGCTATAAGTATCATTGAAACTTTTTAAGGAGCTAATTCGATTCAAGATTAAAAGTTCTAGTGCCCTTTTTAATAGTAACCAAAGATTGAAGCATAAGCAGCCATCCTCCCAAGCCCATTCATTTTCCAAACACATCCAGTCAAAATTTTTAGACAACCATTTTGTTCAGCATAGTTGAACAGTCCAGCAGCTTTGTCTCTAGGGATATTGGATACGTCAGCCCCCCATAGTTATGAAACTGGCCCATAATGCTTTAAAACTTAATTAAAAGTCACTGTGTTTATGGTTGCCAATAAGAAACCTCAGCAATATATCGAGAACGACTGGGGGTTTTAATTTGAAACTTTCGGGGCTACTACTATTACTACTTCCGCTCTTTCAATTTAAATAAATCAAAAGAGTGTAAGTGTATCTAGGTTGGTCAAGAACATAGATAGAATTTTTTGGGAATGATGTTAAGTTTTACTTTTCAGGTCAACTTGAGGAGGTATAAACTTAAATTAAAGGATACTATTTGTGTCAGGATTGAAAATTGTTGAAAAAGTCTGTCCAACATACAAAGAGCAAGCCAAACTACCAAACTATCGATTCTTATAGAAAAAAACCAAAAAGACCGAAAGAAAAACTGAAAAGATATAAAATATTATGTTTTTCCTTGAAAAAAAATTGTGTCAATAAAAAACGAACAGAACATAATTTAGAAAACTTTTTCCACAAAACAATTTTTTCAAAGAAAAATAAAGAGCTCCACTAAGCCAAAAATGAACAGAAATACAGTCAAATAACCTTCCAAGCATAAAACTACCACAAATCACCATCAGTGAATAAATGGAACTCAAAACGAACAGAAATCACAATAAATAACCGAGTCAAACTCAAAACGAGCAAAAATTAACATGAGTAGGGCTGACAGCCCCCATACCTTCTTAAGACCAGAACATAATTTGCACTTATTCAGAAAACAAAATACATTTAAATTTTTTCACTTTTTTCACTTTAACAAATAAAAAGATATTAGACTTTAAGGAATAAATATCGTTTTATGTATATTAAACTGACAATCCACGGTCATTTGCTGTTTTTTTTTTAGTAAAGTGCAAATTATGTTCTGATCGTAAGAAGGCATGGGGGTTTTGAGCCCTACTCATGTTAATTTTTGCTCGTTTTGAGTTTGACTCGGTTATCTTTTGTAATTTCTCGTTTTGAGTTTCATTTATTTATCTATTTCTCTATTAGTTGTCTATTGATGGTGATTTGGGGCAGTTTTACGCTTGGAAGGTTATTTGACTTTATTTCTTCTCATTTTTGGCTTAGTGGAGCTCATTAATTTCCTTTGAAAAACTTGTTTTGTGGAAAAAGTTTTTAAAATTAATTACATACCAAAAGCCTTAAAAGCCAAAAAAGGCTTCTAGAGTTTATAAATCAATTAAAAAGGTTTATGCAAACACAAAGAGAGGGTAAATTAGGGAAGTAGTATCGATAAAAAGTAAGAGGGAAAATACTGGTATGGTTAATTTCTTTTTTCTTGGGAGGAAGGTTCTTGCCTTTACTCCTCCCTGCTCCCATATCTAAGTATGGTACTCGTAAATATAATTTGGTAATTCATGTACTAATTTAATCCATGTTTTCAGTTCCATGACCTGTTGCAGGAAAGGAAGCTGGTCCTCAGAAGTATTAAGTTTAGTCAGGCAAGGGACGTGGTTTCAACATTGCTAGACATGGGTTTTACGAAATCACAAATTATAACTGCAATCGAAGTGATTACCTATCCAAGAAGTGTGATTCTACCAGCCTTAATTAAGTTTATGAACAAGCCTGAACTTCAACCTTTTGACAAATTTAAACAAAGAGAAACTGTGCTGCACTTCTTCGTTTATTATCTTGACAAAGATTTAAATTTTTTTGGGTTTAAGATGTTTCATAGCAAAAGTGACCACTGATTGTTAAAAAAATTACTTAAAAATAAAAGTTGAACTTATTTCAGCGGAAGTCCGTAGGAAGGAAGTAATCCTTTAATTCTTTTTGTTGATTTTATTTTTGTTAAAGAAAATAAATGCCATATTCAGGAATGTGCTAGTTCGACTAACCCTAAAGCCGAGCTCCTTCAGGTTCAGTCGACCTCAAAGCTTTTACCATTCTCTTTAGGCGTCTACTGTCGAAATGCATACACGTATGATCTTGGTGTATGTTCTGAATTCATTTTTAAAAAATATCTCTTACGATATCTGTATTTTGACTATTTTTCATGTTTTGACCGTTTTTGAAAGATAAATGTCACATAGTGGAATGTGACAGTTTTGCTAGCATTTAAACTGAGTTCTCCCAATCGGTTAATACCCCTTAGGGAGCTTTGATCAATTCCTTTAGTTGCAATTATTGGATTGCATACGCAAATTACCTTGGTGTATGCTCTGAGTTTAATTAATTTTTTTTAGGGTGTTATAATCATCTAAGGGATATTTATCTCTACAACAGTTGGTTTACTTTTATGTAACTTTAAACAATATACTTTAAGCTAAAAATTTTCCTCAAATTATAATTTTCTGCGAAGTCAATTGATGGATTCATGGATATATATAGGGTAGCAATTTAGTTTATTATTATTATTATTATTATTTATGAGATATTCTGATAAGCCCATTCGTGTTGATAGGGTTGAGTGGGACCCCTCGTGGTAGAAATAGTCAGGATATGAATAGCATTGGTAGTAATGGTCGGAGCATTCATGATGATTTTCACTTTAACGAAAATGGAAGCCATTATGAAAAATGTGTGCTATTAACGGTGCTTCGATTTAGGACGTTCGTATTCCAATTTTGGCCTCACATTTTAAACTAGTGGCTTAAAAAACCCATATGTATGTTGTTTTTATCTTGAGCTTAAATTTTTCAATATTAGCTATGTAGTTAACAAGTATCGAAACCCTTAGATACGAATTATTGTAGAAATTAAATGCTATTTATGAGAAATGTCGTTCGCATACAGTGTTTTGTGTTAAGAAGTTTCATGTTTGTATTTGGTGACAACAAAAATCCTTAATCACTAGCTCTGGTGAAGATCAAACACCATTTTTAAAGATGTACCTCCCATGGTTACTATTTTTCTTATTAATCTCTCATTTATCATCCAGAAAACTTAATCTCTGATACAGAAATTCAACGCCATTTGTGAAACATAAGAGCTGTAAAATTTGTTTTGCCTTTGGACGCTCATATTGCAATTCCAACTGCATTAGTTACTTTTTTAATTAGTTTAAAAAATTATTTGGGTTCATTGCTGTAGATGCGCAGATTATGTCGTTACTTGATGCTCATTTTTTGAACTCTCCGACCGTTCGTTACAATTTTTCTGATAGTTTTTTCATCTTATGGGCAAATAGTAAAAAACTACTGAAAACTTTATACATAGTGTATTTTGTGATTCTTAGTCAAAAATTTAAAAGTTTTTTTTTCCAAATGATAGTGAAGAGCCACATTAAACTTAAAACAAACAAAAACTGTCCAATAGCTAAGAGGTTTTCCAACCCTCACCTTTTACACAATGGTTTAACTAGTACGTCAATTAAGTTATTTTAGAGTACAACCAACATAGCCACCTGGTACTGAAATTGTTTAATTTGTTGATTGCCTTTTAAAACGCCAAGCTAAAAATTTTATTATTTAAATGAAATGAGAATTAACAAACCTTTTCATTCTTGAAGCACCGTGACAGATTTTTTCTTTACTTTGTTGAACTTTTCATCACATTGTTATTATGTAAGAGCCTTCGTTTTTGAATCACTGAGAAAAAACCGTTGAACTTTTGTTGAACTTTTCATCACATTGTTCTTATGTAAGAGCATTCATTTTTGAATCCCTGAGAAAAAACCGTTGAACCCTTGTTGAACTTTTCATCACATTGTTTTTATGCTAGAGCATTCATTTTTGAATCCCTGAGAAAAAACCGTTGAACCCTTGTTGAACTTTTCATCACATTGTTTTTATGCTAGAGCATTCATTTTTAATCACTGAGAAAAAATTTTTGAATCTTTGTTGAACTTTATATCACATTGTTCTTATGTAAGAGCATTCATTTTTGAATCACTGAGAAAAAATTTTTGAATCTTTGTTGAACTTTATATCACATTGTTCTTATGTAAGAGCATTCATTTTTGAATCACTGAGAAAAACCGCCAATTAAGTCAGTGAGGGGTTAGAATCCTTTTCCTGTATAGAATAACCATTGTTTTGTTTTAGCATTAATTTCTGTTCATTTTTAATATCATATTTTAGTAATACAAGTATTAGATACTAATATCTTAAACGTCCTACATTACCCAAGGTTTGGCTTTTGTTACAGTAATTTGAGAATAAAGGCTTATATGCATTTATTTGCTTTACGCAGAAAAATAGAAATTTCATTAGTATGAAGTTAGAAGTTGCTATACGCATCAGTTCAACTTTTTCCACAGTGCTTTGATATTAAAAAAACTAATAATTCCCTTTAAAAGACCTTTCAGGAAAAACAGGGCAGCTTCAGTTGTCCGTAACTCCCAGCTCAGAAAAGAATCATGTGACGTTGTGCGATGGATACTTGAAATCATTCTACGAATCAAGTATTCCTCATTATACACTCAATGAGTCCCGATCCTCAGGTTACTCTTTTCTTTTCTTTTTTTATGAATGTCGTCTTGCATGTTTTGCTGCTAGGTACTTAATAAACGTCTAGAATAAGTATTCGTTTAGTATGACCTGCATTTACTATAGGGAAAAATGTTCCACCGCGCGGTAGAATGTCCTCTGAAACTGAGATGTTATAAGACTAGCTGTTGAAATTTGTAAACTGTTTGACAGTCTCAGAATTTCCACGCAACAGTATTTTGGCTCTATCTATGCGAAGATTGTTGTTTTGTGGCCCACGCTGTCCCTCTTTTCCGCAAATGCATCCGACCAAAATTTTAAGGTAGCCAGTTTGTTCAAAATAGTCCTAAGATCACATAAAAATGGCTCCGGGGTCAACACAACCCCCTATAGCTGGGGGAAAGGGTTGTAAGTTATACCCCAGGGGCCAATATAGTTTTTTTGGAAGGGATGGACGAATAAACTTTGGAGGAGGCTGGTTTGATTGGAAATAAAAAGCTCTAGTTCTCTTTTGAAGACCTTAAAGCGATCGGAGGGCAACCAGCCCTCCCCTCAATGGACCCCTTTTTCCTCAAATGGATCCGATCAAAATTTTAGATAGCTGTTTTGTTTAAAATAGTCATAAGGCAAAATAACTATGCCTTCAGGGCTGACGACCAACCCCCCTGGCCCCCGGGGCAAGGAATAAAAATTATTCTAGTTCCCATTGTTAATACATAAGGTTTTTATCGAAGCAGTGCTTGTATAAAATCTATAGGAGGCTCACTTGATTGGAAACTGACAGTTCTAGTTCCTTTACTAAGAGTAAAAAATAATCGGACGGCAACCACTCCCTCCCCCCTTGCACCCTTTTCTCCCAAATGAACGCGATGAAAATTATGAGATAGCTATTTTGTTCAAAATAGTCAAACGCAAAATAACTTTGCCTCAAGGGTTGACACCCCAGGGTAAGGGCTATAAGTTACGATAGTCGCCCATTGTTAGCATATAAGGTTTTGAGGAATATATAAACTTTGGAAAGGGCTATGTCAATTTCAGATAGATATAGTCCCCTCCGAAATTAGTAATGCCTTAAAGCGCCCTCCACAATGAAAATTTGGAAAACAGTCTAAAAGCCAAATAACTATGTTTCCGAGGTTGACCCCTCCCCCCACCCTGGGGCAAGGGTTGCATGTTATGCGAGTTGCTTATTGTTAACATATAAGGTTTCTATGGAAGGGGTGGTCGTTTAAACTTTGATTGTAAATGGAAAGTTTTAGTGCCATTGTTAAGAGTCAAAAGTGATCGAAAAGCAACCAACCCCCGCCCCCACGCCCTTTTTATCCATACGCCTCTGATCAAAATTTAGTGATCATCATTTTGCTCAAAATAGTTCAAAGGTCAATCAACTATGCCTCTGGGGTTGAAACACATTCCCCAGCCTCCGGGCAAAAGCTTTATATTATGCAATTTACCCATTGTCAATATATAAGGATTTTTTTTTATTGGAACAGAGGTAATGTTTGATCCTGAGTCTCCAACAATGCTTAGATTATTGAGGTGGAAATTTAAGCAAATGCTGAGAGGGATGTCGAACACAATTAAAACACTGTGTGCTTCCTGGTTGTGAAAAGGGAGTATCAGCAATATTTAAAGAATGACTGAGGATATGAAGTTGCAAATTTCAAGGTATTTTAGGCTAGATAAGAGAAATTTTAATCTAACACCCCCCCCCCTCCTTGCTCTTTCTAGGTGCCCCTCTGCTAAACCCTCATCAAAATTTTTTAATTTTCATTTTGTTCAAACTACTCAAAAGACCAAATGGCTATACTTTCAGGAATACCCTACCCGCATAGCCCCGGGGGAAGGATTGTAAATTATGCAATTTCCCATTATTTACACGCTGGATTTATCATTAGCAAAAGGGGAAATGTTTGATTTTGGTTATATCTGAAAAGACTAAGGGCATTAAGGTGAAACATTGGAAAATGATGAGGGGCTTGTTACACTAAATGAAACGGCACTATGTGCATCCAGTTGATAGAAAACGAGGATCTGCAATATTTTAAGAACAGGTGAGGGTATTGAGTTGAAACTTCTAGAACATGTTGGGGGAGGGGGAAATGAAAAGTTATTGAAGGGCCACCAGCCCCTCCCGCGTCTTATTAATTGCAACCCCTCTAAAGATATTTGATCCGAATTTCAAAAAAGACACCATGTTAAAAATAGTCAAAAGCTCAAATAACTGTCTGCGGGAATTACATAGCACACCACAGCTTTGGAGAGGGATACTGAACACAATAAAGAATACTGTGTGTGTGCTGATTGTCAGAAGGACGTACAGTATCTAAGGAACAGCTGAGGGTACTAAGTTGAAAATTTCAGGGGATGTTGAAGACCTATCGGAGGGTAAGCATCCCCTTTTTAGATGCTCCCTCCTCTCATCACTGATCAAAATTTTGGAAAAGCAATTTTGTTCAAAAGGTCTAGCAACTATGCCTTCAGGGATGCTATGGCCGCACAGCTCCCAGAGTAAAGATCGTAAATTATGCAGTTTGCCTCTTTTTACTTGCAGGATTCATCGTTAAAAGAAAGGAGGAATTTATTCTAGGTGTGATCGAAAAGGCTAAGGATATTAAGGTGAAATCTTGGGGAATGTTGTGGGGCATGTTAAACTAAATCTAAAGATACTATGCGCATCCTGTTTATCCAAAAATATTTATCTGCAATATCACAAGAACAGCTGGGGGTACTAAGTTTAAGCTTTCAGAGCAATGAAGACGTTAAAAAGCTGCCGTAGGGCAACCTGTTCCCCTTCCATTTACTTCTTAGCTCCCCTCCCTCCGAAGATATCTGATCAAAATTTTGGAATAGCCATCTTTTTCCAATTAGTCGATAAAGTTAAATAACGACGTCTGGGAATGACTTAAACCCCACAGCTCCCTGGGCAAGTTTTGTAAGTTATATAAGTTGCTCATTGTTTATGTACAAGGTTTCATATAAACATTCTTTGCCCCGGGACAAAAATGTAAATTATTCAACTGGTTCATTTTTCACATGAACAATTGTTATTAGGAAAGGAGGAAATGTTTGATCCTGGATGTGCCCCAAAAAGGATAAGGGTAATGAGGCAAAATTTGGGGAATGTTGAGGGGTATGTTGAGCTAAATCAAAAGAAACTATATGTATCCAAGTTATCAAAAAGGCCTATCTGCAATTTCACAGGAAAAGGTAAGGATATTAACTTGATACTTTCAGGGCCACTACTACTACTGGTATTATTGCGGCTGCAAATGAGACTGATTGTGACTGCAATTGTGACTATCTCCAACTGCGACAACTTACAACTGAGATTCCGACTACTTGCAATTGTCACTACATCTATATGTGACTACTTTCGAGTAATGTTGAGGGGGATGCTGAACTTCGAAACTTTAATGTTAAAAAAAAACACGTTGAGGTTTTGGCACTTTGATGAAATTTTGACGCTGAAAAAAAATTGATTTTAAAATGGGAATGTTGAAAAACTCGAAACTTTTCAATCAAAAAGCCTTACCATTAGCAAGGATGGTCAATTATGCAATTTGTCCATTTGTCACGTGCAAAATTTTTCATTCGGAAAGGAGGGAATGTTTGATCCTGGATGTGCACCAAAAAGGCCAAGGGTATTGAGGCAAAACTTTGGGAATTGTTGAGGGGTATGCTGAGCTAAATCAAAAGAAACTATATGTATCCAAGTTATCAAAAAGACCTATCTGTAATATCTTAAGAAAAAATAAGGGTATTATCTTGATACTCTCAGGGCCACTGCTACTACTGCTACTATTACGGCTGCAAATGAGACTGATTGTGACTGCAATTGTGACTACTTCCAACTGCGACAACTTACAATTGTGATTCTGGCTACTTGCAATTGCTACTACGTCTATTTGTGAATACTTTCAGGGGAGGTCGAGGCGGATGTTGAACTTTGAAACTTTAATGCTGAAAAAAACTAAAACAACTGATTCTTGATATTTTGTTGAAACTTTAAAGTTGAAAAAAATCGATATTAAAATGGGGATGTTGAAAAACTTGAAACTTTACAATAAAAAACGTACGGAAATTAACTTAAAAATACTTCCCAAAAAGAAGTTTATCAAAGAAAAATACAGGTCATTAAGATCAGAAGAAATATATTCTTATAATGATTCAAACTCAAAACGACCAGAAATTACTTTTAAAGAATAAATGATACCCAAAACGAACAAAAATTAAATAAAAATAAACCATCATATCAAACAAACAGACAACAGGTACTAATAAACAAATTTTAAACAAGTAAACTTTAATTGAATATGTAAATCAAGCTTAAAACGCCCAAAAATCACTACCAACAAGAGTTTGGCTACTGCCCCCTTCCCTAGCTTTAAAAGTCTAAGGCCTACTGCGTCATTTGCGCTTCACTGAAAACAATATGTGTCTTGAACAGCCTTTGGAAAGAACTAATAAAACTAAACTGAATATTTGATATATAATGATGTTAATTGCCGAAACTTTATCAGTTCAAGATTTTATTTCACTGTAATTTTGTTTTATTTTCAATATTGTAATAAGTTCAAAAGAAAACATTTGTAATGTAATTTGTTTTCAGTAAACCGCAAATGACGCAGTAGACTTAAGACTTTTACATTTAGGGAAGGGGACAGTAGCCAAACTCTTGTTTGTAGTGATTTTGTTCGTTTGAAGCTTAATTTGCGTTGTCCGTTTTAATCTTGCTTTCTTTTTATCATTTGTAGCATAGTCTATGAAACTGCGAGGCGATGTATATAGATTTTTGATAGTTTTAAAACGATTGCCTATCTTAGAATTTGTTTTCCATAGCATTTTGGCCTATCTTCTGCTACAACTTCTATTTGTGACACCAAAGCCGAAAATTTACACTTTTTCGTGTCAGGATCTGTGAGCTGTGTATAAAGATTTTGAAGCCTTTGGTACAGGGTTCTTGGATGTGCCACATTTGGCGATAGAATTTTGCTCAAAATTATGTTCCTTTCAGAGGTTATGTTTCTTTTTTTTTCCAGAAATTAAGCAGATTGTCTTCTGATGATAAGTTTTAATAACTGTGATAAGTTTCAAGAGTAACTTCAAGTTTATTGAATTTTACATATCGTGGTAAAAAGAAACATATTTCTACTGGTATCAAAACGCTATTATTTTTTTAAGTTTTGCTGAATATCGGCTTGGAATATCAAAATTATGTCCCTTTCAGTGGTTATGTTTCTTTTTTTTTTCCAAAAATTAAGTAAATTGTCTTCTGATGATAAGTTTTAATAACTGTGATAAGTTTCAAGAGTAACTTCAAGCTTATTGAATTTTACATATCGTGGTAAAAAGACAATTATTTCTACTGCTATCAAAACGCTATTTTTTTTTTTTTAGTTTCGCTGAATATCGGCTTGGGACGCTTTTTACTTTTTGTCTGTCACCACGACCTGTTTGATGTAATTCAGTGGATCCCTCAACTTCCTTACTATTAAAAATTTTGTGCAAAACAAGTAGGAACCCATTATTGACTTCAGGGGGGACCGTCTGCTGTCATCTATAATCGAGTCTAACGGTACAAGATGACATGTCTCTTTCTAGGCCTGTTTGCTGGTTATATTGCTTGATGGTTATATGGTTTGATAGTTATGTGGTTTGATGTTGTTTCTTAGTTCTGTTCTGTTTGTTGATGGTTATGTGGTTTGACGTTTCAATGCCTATGGAATACAGACAGAAGTTTACATCATTGCCAGGTAAGAGCGTCTATGGTTATGTGGTTTGATGTTGTTTCTTAGTTCTGTTCTGTTTGTTGATGGTTATGTGGTTGATGTTTCATAGACGTTTCTAAGCCTATTGCATACAGGGCTAAGTTTACATCAATGCCAGATAAGAGCGTCTAACGGGAACAAGATCACGTGTCTCTTTCTAGGTCAATGGATTTACGTAAGGTTTCTCTTACATCACAAAAGGATGCCGAAACAAAGGAACATTCAGAAATTACTTTTAGGGGATTATTTGGGCGAAACAAATTAATCGACATTTTAGGGATTTTTTGGGTGAAACAGTTTGAGATATTTTAGAGGATGATTTGGAGTGAAACTCTGTGGTCGCTATAATATACAAGTACACAATATTGGATTAGTGAGAGAATTATGTGTACGAACCATCAATGACTCTAACCAAAATGGACCTCAACCTCCAGGGGCCACCTCTCCCCAACCCTCGAGACCCCCTTTCCACCATTCCAACCTTTTTGAGGACATCCCCCAAATTTCAATATAGAGGCACAACTTAAGAGTTAAAAATGTGTAAGAAAAAAGTTAGCAGAACGTCAACTTTGACCTCATCTTTCAGAATTTAGACAAGCAGATGGTATGACCATCCAATTCTGTTACTTTTTACCTAACATTTTTAAATATGGCATTTAAAATGTTGCCCCACTTTTTTTAAAAGTCCCACCCCACTCCCCACCCCCCGTGACCAAAAAATGTTTCCCCATTATGACTTTTGTATTTGCAAACCTTAGCGCATCAGCTATTCGTGCAAGCATCCACAAATAAAATCCATGTTAAAAGAACCAACACTTTAAAATTATACACTTCGAAACCTATATTTTCAAAGCACATTTTTGACCGATCTGGTAAAATTCTTGGCTAGAAACAGTTTGCAGACGCTCACGAAACGTTGAAAGTTCATTTTTTCCATAATAAAATTTAGTTCATCTGTGTTGTAAGAATAAGAGCAAATTTTATGGGTTTTCTCAAGAAAATAGCTCGTCTTTAACAAACTTACCAATAGCTAATCGAAACTGTCTATAAATATCTTCATTTTTAGTCCAATTGCGTAGCTAATAAAGAAACTTTTGATATTTTTTCTGATTTTGTGTGGTTTCGCAAGAAAATAACTCGTCTTTTAAAAACTTACCAATAGCTAATCGAAACTGTGTATAATTTCTTAATTTTTAGTTCAATTGCGTAGCTAATAAAGGAACATTTGACATTTTTTCTGATTTTGTGTGGTTTCGTAAGAAAATAGCTCGTCTTTAACAAACTTACCAATAGCTAATCGAAACTGTATGTAAATATCTTCATTTTTAGTCCAATTGCGTAGCTAATAAAGAAACAAACTTTTCAAATATCGGAAGCATGAGGGCTTTCATACATGCTACAATTGACTTTAAGGAATACATTGTTTATGTAATTTCAATAAACCGTAAAACTGTGTTTCAAGAGGTACCCCAGGGATGCATTTTAGGTTCCTCTTTTCTCAAAATAGCATGAAATATGCTAGCGGCTGTACTCATTCACTTTAAGCCTTTTTTTCATATTCTTTTATTATTTTAGTGACTTGAGTTCAGAAGGAGATTTGAGGTGATGTTTATTTTTATGGATGTAAGGACTTTTATTGTTCATAATACAAGCGGGCTATCATTCCAAGCAGACACAGGCCAATTGATGTTAAGTGGCACAGTATCGTAACAAGATATTTGCACATTCGATTTTTCAATTGGATTTTTGATAGGTGTTAACAGTAACCTGTTTCGGTGCATTATTTACGGTATCATCCTGAGAAAATACATATCACGATGATTTGAGATGCATACTAGACACACAATTTCTTCTGATGGCTGGGTTGCATGTCCCCGCTCGAGAACCCGAAGTACCCCTCCCTCCACTAGGGTACCACCCCGAGTGCAGACCGCCACCGAGGGAGTATTCAATCCACCGTACGGTTTATCTCAACCCTGCCACACCCAATGACACATTTTTCAGCAAAATCATCAAGACTTGCAAAGGGGAAAATTCTTGTTCCCACCCATCCCACGCTCATTTCCTTTCCAAACACATCCAATCAAAATTAGGAGATAGATTTTTACTTCGGTATACTTGAAACACACAACAAATATGTCCTTAGAGATAAAATGACCTCCTAACTGTCTGCCAAACTTCTCAGTGCCGAAACTAAGTTTCCGTTATCCATTACAATTGAAATAATGATAAAAAGGCTAACAACTTTTCATTTATTCACAAATCATTTCTTTTAGACGTATAGGAAATCTATAAAGGGCGTTTTGCATTAGGAATAGAAATTGCATAATTGAAACCTGACTATTATTTAACAATCAGATCAAGATACCAAATGCTTTAAATACCTATCTACAATAGGCTTGGAGGAGGACAGGGGTCCCAATTATTGAAAAATAGGGGGGGAGGGAATAAGTTTCTCAGAATCTAGAAGGCACCATTTTTTTCACTGAAAATAACAAAATTGATATTTTTCAAAGACAAATCCCAAAAAGAATCATTATTAAAATCATGAGGGAGAGGAATCTAGGAGAATCAGTGCCTCATTCATCATTTAACTCCCCTGAGAGTGTTTTCGAGCAGAAATAGACATATTTCATCTTTTAGATATTTAGTTCTTCTCCGAAATGTCTCACTTTCAGATTTTTGGAGGTGGAGCCACGTATCCTGGAGTTATTTCAAAACGAGCAAAAGTTCAGTCATCTTTGCATGTTTTTTAAGGTTAATTTTTACATATTTTTCTAATAGAGTTAAGTTTTTATTCATTTTTAAGGTTACGCGCGCAGGGAGAGGAGGGCATAAATGTTTCTTCGAGATTTATATAGAATTCTATGACCTTTCTAATATTCTCAATACTCAAAGGTTCAAATATAAGAACTTTTATTGATTTTATTTAATTTATACAACAATATCCAACCTATCATGATGATAGCAGGAAAGCCAAGTATATTTATTACATGTTCTACATTTATATTTAGATTCTTTTCTTCTTATATCTCGCCATATCAAAATGAAGTTCCTCTGCTTGCACCAATAACATCTATTATCTCTGACTATATCATCAGGGTTATTGGGATAGTACTGCCCTCCTTCGGGCTTCATTACAGAGTTCTGAAAGTAAAAGTTTGTTAAATTATTAAGAAGGCTATTATTTCTTTGAAATATGCATTTACATTATAATATTCACGTTTTTGATTTTATATTAATGAAGATTTTAAACATAGCTTCAATTAGCTATTTTTATTGTTCAGCATAGTTGAAAGGTCCAATACCACAGTCAAACTACGAGATTACATTTTGTTGAACCATAGAAATGTATGGTCATATGATTTTAGTGAAGAAGGTGAAAATCCCTCATGTCAATTTGCTGAGGAAACTCAGTAAAAAGTCAGGATTGGAATGGCAGATCTTCTGCCAAAGGTACACAAGCTCCTTGCCTCAGGATTTCTGACTTTGAGGGTGAAATAAGATTTTATTCTCACTGGCACTGACAGGTAAATACTTTTTCACTTAGGTAGGGAAAATATGTTTTTTTTATACCTCGAGGCAGGACAACGGATGAGAGATAAAACTGATGCAGGCTATGAAATACAACGTGGCAGACAGATTCTAGACGAGAACGTCCTCTGGGAAAAATACTTTGGGTAAGACGATTTAGCGCTGCGTTTTCCGACACAGAGACATAACCTAATTCTTCCGCAACTTAAGGTTTCTAGCTTGACTTTTGTTTAGGATGCAGTTCGTGAATTTACCTCCTTTGAATACACTGTACCCTCTTGTGTGAAATTTTGTTTTAAAATTAGCGATATCTACTTTTGAGACTATTTTGGATGTAAATGCCTGACCCCCTTAAACATTTTTTTTCAACAGATTCAAAGATGGTCCCGAGTTAGTTGATACCTGCTAATACTTATCAGACGGATCTTCCGTATAAAAAACTGACAAAATAGATAAAAGTTTGGGATTTAGTACGCTTGAATCATCGACTTATAACACCGAGTGGCAAAAAAAAAAAAAAAAAAAAAAATTGAAAATCGTCCAGGGTTTTCAAGCTGAACTAGACTAATTTTGATGCTCTGAGTCTGAAAATGACTCAGAGCATCATGTTCAGAATCTGTTCAGAATTTTTTGCTACAGAAAAAAAAACTATTTTGTGTAAAAAAACAAATTTCTGCGGATCATCAGCTGAGAAACCCCTGACGATTTTTTCCGTTTTCCTCAAGATATAACAGTCAAGATAGTCAAATTCAATTTTTATTTACTC
Source organism: Artemia sinica (assembly GCA_027921565.1). NCBI lineage: Eukaryota > Metazoa > Arthropoda > Branchiopoda > Anostraca > Artemiidae > Artemia > Artemia sinica. The sequence continues at coordinate 54,191,529 of CM051256.1, read as the reverse complement.
AATCAAAATTTACAAGCATAGTTCACATAGCAGTAAAAAGAATGAGCGTTACGTGACACAAAATTTTAGAGTTCAAAGCATAAATCGGTGTTTCTTTGGTTCCCCTGTGTGAGCAGCTGCTGGGCTGTCTCTCGTCAGCGACCAGCAGTAGTCCGCCATCATGCAGTAGTACGACATGATCGAATTGAAAAGTACCGAACTTCAAACTTTCAGTACGAGACACATAGTTTTAAAATCCAATTAACATTTGAGGATGAGTTATTCATTACAGTGAAAAATTTAAAGAAATCTAAAAAGTTGAAAAGAGCTTCAAGGAGGGGGTATAATTCGAAATTGTAGTCTACGCCATCCGACAGCATAGTTCAATGGACGGGATACATTATTTTGAAAAGTGGGTCAACCACACGGCGCGTGGTTGAAAAAGCGTGTGGCACACGCTTTTTCATGTCAAGCACATGCTGACTCACCAAGGAAACCAGGGCTTAGCATTATGGGTTTTAAGGAGTTGGAGGAGGTTCTCATCTTCTTACCAGGAGGCAAAGATAAGTGCGAGGTAAGGCGGGGAGAACTGTATCAAGGATTTAAGGAGCCGAGGGATTCAACTTCATTGTTAAATGGGATGGGCCAGTGAAGAAGGTGAAAATCCCTCATGTCAATTTGCAGAGGAAACTCAGTAAAAAGTCAGGATTGGAACGGCAGATCTTCTGCCAAAGGTGCACAAGCTCCCTGTCTCAGGATTTCTGACTTTGAGGGTGAAATAAGATTTTATTCTCACTGGCACTGACGGGTAAATATTTTTTCACTCAGGTAGGGAAAATATGTTTTTTTTTTTTTTTTTTATACCTCGAGGCAGGACAACGTATGAGAGATAAAACTGATGCAAGCTAAGAAATACAACGTGGCAGACAGATTCTAGACGAGAACGTCCTCTGGGAAAAATACTTTCGGTAAGACGATTTAGCGCTGGGTTTTCCGACACAGAGACATAACCTAATTCTTCCGCAACTTAAGGTTTCTAGCTTGACTTTTGTTTAGGATGCAGTTCGTGAATTTACCTCCTTTGAAAACTCTGTACCCTCTTGAGTGAAATTTTGTTTTAAAATTAACGATATCTACTTTTGAGACTATTTTGGATATAAATGTCTGACCCCCTTAAACATTTTTTTTCAACAGATTCAAAGATGGTCCCGAGTTAGTTGATACCTGCTAATACTTGTCAGACGGATCTTCCGTATAAAAAACTGACAAAACAGATACAAGTTTGGGGTTTAGTACGCTTGAATCATCGACTTATAACACCGAGTGGCAAAAAAAAAAAAAAAAAAAAAAAAAAAAAATTGAAAATCGTCCAGGGTTTTCAAGCTCTGAGTCTGAAAATGACTCAGAGCATCATGTTCAGAATCTGTTCAGAATTTTTTGCCACAGAAATAAAAAAAAAATCTATTTTGTGTAAAAAAACAAATTTCTGCGGATCATCAGCTGAGAAACCCCTGACGATTTCTTCCGTTTTCCTCAAGATATAACAGTCAAGATAGTCAAATTCAATTTTTATTTACTCAATCAAAATTTACAAGCATAGTTCACATACTAGTAAAAGAATGAGCGTTACGTGACACAAAAATTTAGAGTTCACAGCATAAATCGGTGTTTCTTTGGTTCCCGTGTGTGAGCAGCTGCTCGGCTGTCTCTCTTCAGCGACCAGCAGTAGTCCGCCATCATGACTGCATCCCATCTTCCCTGGTAACTCTCCTTCATTTGGCGCATTTTCTGGTGGAACCTTTCTCCCTACTCGTCACTCATCACCCCAAGGCTTTCATGAAACTTCGCCATGTGTGAGAACAGTAAGTGCATCTTTATACTAATGAAACTTCCGAGTTTTTGGAAGGCCTCTATCATGCTGCTGACGAGTATGGCGTGGTTTGCTGCCTTCGTGTTCCCCAAGAAGTTGTTCACCATCTACACAGCCGATTTCCATGCAGCACACTCAAGTGTTTTCATTGAGTTTTCGAACTTTCTGTCCTATAGGAGCTGCCGTATCTATGGGCCATCAAAATTGCCGGTTGTCAGCATCTCAATGGTCAGTCAAGGAAAGGGTCAGCACAGGTAGGTGAAGCACCTCCCATATTCGTCCAGAGTGCGCGTGAACTGCTTCATTAATCTAAGCTTCATTTGTAGCCATGGGATCAATATTTTCTCCCAGTCAACAAGAGGTTCATTCATAATGTTTCTCGCCCCAGTTACTAACTGCTCTGGTGCCAGCCACCGTTTCTTTACATAGTGCTAGGATCTGTCTCAACTGTTCCAAATACATATGAAGCATGGTTACTTCGTGAACCCGGATTTCTGACAAAGTAGAACGTTCATCGTCTTGCAGTCGATACAGATGATCCATTGGCGATGCTCATATTGGATTTTTTTGAGCACGTACTTCACTGCTTCATATTTCTCTTTGAGAGTTGTGGAGTGCACAAGAGGGATTGAGGCGAATTGGTTCCCGTTGTGGAGGAGCATACACTTCAAAGAGCGCTTGTTGCTGTGAATGAAGAGTTGCCAATCTCTCGGATCATGTTGAGGAGCGACGAGTTGCCAATCCCTCGGATCGTATTGAGGAGCGACAAGTTTAACAAGAAGACTGACGACATCTTGGCAGTACACAGGGTCTTACTCGTGGCAGAAGTACCCAATACAGTCCTCATACCTTCTATGAAAGGAAGTGATATGTGCGTCCTCACCAAATGGATTTTCTTTTTGAGTCTGGAGACCAACAGCTCTGAGGAAGTCCTCGACAAACTGAGATCCCGAACCAAATTATTAAGCTCAAATTATGAAAAGTGCTGCACACTATCTTGTGCTTTATACTGCTCTTCTGCTTGTCCTCCCTCATCTGCACTGGTGGCCTTGTGGTCACTGTCAGGAAGCTTTGTGAACGCTGGTATAGGAATTTTTTGCAATGAGCAATTGAACGGTGCGCAGATGGAAGGTCGGGGTACTGGAGGCTGTGTCAACTCTTCTGGTTGATGCCAGTAGTATTGATGGCACAGAAGCAACAATCCAATGCATGGTCTAACGGTTCCTCCAAACCACTGGAATCCCAACCTTCAGTGAAGTTTTCGCGCCCTTTGTCCACTGCTGGAGGTATTCCATACACGTCTTGCACACCGTATACGGTGCCCAGGAATTATTTTGTTCACCCAGTTTGACTTCAAAGTAAGCCTCGTAGGTGCGCTTTACAAATCCTATGATGTTTCTCCTGCCCACTGATAGCGTGTAATCTCTGCAGATGTAGCAGAAAACGTCAGGATAATTCCTGTATGACCGTCGCGCCAAAGCCATATCGATCAAGTGAAAGAAATAGAAAAATATAGGTTAATGTCAGGCAGTGAAATTTAAAATCAATTTGATTTGCTATGGGTTAATTAAATAGCCTTGCAATCACGCATATACGTTTGCTAATACTTTAGAAAAATTAACTAATGTTGTAATTCAATATATTCTACAAGAAAAAAAATGACTGAACTCAAAGCCCCTGATTTCAGACTAGCATATGTATAGCTCGTCAGGTAGACCTATGGCTGTATCTCAAAAAGTTGACCTGATAGAGCAAAATGAATGTGATATTCGGAATCAGAACACCAAAATGAGTCTAAATCAGATAAGAAACCCCTGGCGATTTTTTGGCTGTTACCCAGTATAACTAAAGAGATGCTAAAGACCTGAAACTAAGTTTCTGTTCGGTTCAGTTAAATTCGGTGTTTTTTTTTTTTCAATTCGACGGACACCGTGTATCATGAATTTATCCCTTGGGGAAAGAAAGCCAACTAGGAATACTACAAATGTGTCCTTCAGCGTTTGAGCGAAAAAGGTCTGCACTCAGGAAAGAGAAAAGTCGCAAACTTCAATTTTTGGCCAAGGTCAACATTTCTGTATTTCGATCTAATTTGGTCCCTGCTGTATTTGGACAATGTGAAGTTAGGGAGCAATTCTTACTACATAATATGCAGAGTAATTATACCTAACACATTAGGCATGCAGACCCTCTAATGTGCAAATATAAAGCCCGAATTTGTTTCTAACATATTATATTTTTATCTTACTTTGGTATATTTCATTAGGATTGAGCGTCAGAGAAACACATTAGAAGAATATTAGGTAGTGGGTATATCATACAAGTACCGAGAAGAGATTTTGCCTCGATTGAACATATCAAAGCAAATGCACGGAGTCCTTGGCACCTATGCGGAAGAAAATTTTCAAGAATGCTTCCAGCAGTGAAAACGCGACTAGAATCGGCGGCTTGCTTCATCAGGAAACAACTTTTAAGACGATCCATCAGAATAGCCTATTACAGTCAGGGTCTATATAACAAAATCTAAATGACAGGTTTTGTCAGGTTTATTAGATTCCGAGTCTACAATACAAGGTCTAACGACGATATTCTTCCCTGCAAGAATTTCTATTACCTTTTTTGGGCAGATATAAATGTTTCCAGGGAATACGATTAGGACTAAACTGCTCAGCCTTACTTGTCAGGTTAAACTTCTTAGCCATTCTTTTACCTGTCTAAGTGTGGAGAAACCTCTTCCTGGGGTAGCCGTAGATACAGGTACTGAAGTAGGAACAGCAAAAAGAAGAGAAATATTTGGGAGAAAAGTAGAGTCACATTCCTGATGAATAGACAAAATGCCTTAATGCGACCGGATATTTTCCCCTTTTGCTGCGCCACAGCTTAATCTCTTAGATTAAGCAGTCTGCCTCGGGTAGAATATCGTCACATAGTTTAAGCACAGGCCCGAATTTCATGGTCTTGGGATTCACAGAAGAAAAAGAGGTAAGGATGCAGATATGTGGCAAATCATCCATACGAAGATCAAAACGTTCTTTCAGCTGATATAAAGATGTCTATAAAAGGAATAAAGACAGAGGTTCTATAGCGAACAAGCGCATCTGGATCATTCGGAAGCACATTTTTTACCTCTTATTCTTGGACGAGTCATCTCAAATCCAAAAGTGTACGCAAATCATTTATTTAAACCGACCCCTATCATCTAGGACCAATGAAGAAGATTGCACGGGTGTGTTCTGTAAAGTGTTTTTAGGCTCAGAGCCTAGCTCTCCTTCAATTATATAGTGCTTAGTTAATTTTCTCGCATTAATACGAAGATTAAAAGAGGAATCTCTTCTTATACCGGAATAAAAGAAAACTGACATTAATCTCGGAACATATTTATTACATACATGATGTACAACTATAAAACAATTAAAACAAGCTCAGGTAATAATTTAGTATACACTGGAAGCAATAACGGAAATCGAGGTTATCATGATAACTTTTTAAAATTCTTTGACCTGCTATGTACAAATAAAAGGGAAAGCTTTATACAAATACACTGAAAATAGGAGTAGATAAGAAACCTGACTGGATTTATTGGAACAAGACAGAAAGGTTTTCTTTTATCGAACACTGTCAACTTTAAGGAGTCCTGCCTGACTTCCAGAATGTGACGTGGCACTCAAACTACCATCAAGTGAATCTAAATCTAAATCCGTATTTATCATAGTTCTTTCTTGAAGAAGGAGTAACTTATTTGCACTTAATGCTGCTTGTATAGTACCGTTTGAAGAAGCACGTACAGGGATACTCAAGGTGCTTTTAGATAATGCTCCAGTTTGGTTGCTATTCTTACCAACGCCACCAGTATACAGTATGTCACTTTTTGAAAAATCAACTGAAAAAATAAGACTAAAGTTAATACGTTAACTGCAGACAAAGATTCGCTACTTAAACTTTTAATTGTACCGTTTCTTCCTTCTTCTTTTTTTAACATCATTCTTAATATATTTTAACACAGTCAACCCAGAAAAGTCGTATATTCATAAAGGCTAAAGGAAATAAACACATTTCAAAGTTGGTTTCTTTTTAATCTTATAGTACCTCAGATGTAGTAAACCAAAAATAACCCCGACTATTGTTCTGAAAAGCGATTTCTTAAATTACTCTAGGGTTGTTATATAAATATCTTGCCTAAGAATACTTAGCTACCTAAAATAAAATTAGACTATGCGCGTTTCGTGATTTTTGAGAGAAGAGATTTCATTAGGGTTACCACCAGGACTTGACTGAGTAACAGAATCACCACCAAGCTAAAAACTTGAACTAAATATTATTTTGTTTGTTTATAGGTAGCGTCCTATAGCCAACTAGCCAGGTACAATATGTTTTAATAGATATACCGTTAATAGTATTCTCTAGCTGTGTAAATTAGAGCTGGGATGGATCACTGTCATTTGTTCTTTAAGTTTCGAGTCTAATTTTACGAAATAAAAGACGCGCTTCTTATTATGGCCCGTACTTTGGAATTAAAACAACAGTTTTTACTTTTTATCTTCAACATTGGTTTTCTTTAACTCAAAACTGTCTGCACAATCCAGTCGTAGAACTTACATAAAATTTGCATTTCTTTATATTTACAGTAATTCAGATATAGCGATTACAGATCACAGGTAATGATTTCGACGACAACAATACTTTTTCATTATTTCCCGAATTAAACAAAATAAAATTACAACAAAAAATATTATTTCAGCAAACCAATGATCAAGTCTAAATTCTAGAAACATTTGCACCGAAAGGAATAATTGACCCTTCAGTCACAACTAGTGTCAATAACATCAGATTTTTTTTACGTCTTTATTTTCCTATGTTTTCTTATTTTATCTAAAATTGGTCAAAATAATTTCAGTACCGTTTCCTAGATCATCTAAATTTTCAGTGTTTTTTGAGCATTAGAAAAACCAGCTTCTACTTTAGGTTCAATTTCTGTATAAAAACAGAAAAAAAAGGATCTCTTGTTATTACTAAAGATGATAAAACAATACAATTATCTCATTAGGTAAAAAGTTTACAAAGATAAAACTGATCCTTATCGAATCCTTATCCAGCGTTAAATATGAACTGCTTCTAAAAAAGACCTTTCAATTTCAAAATGATGGCAAAATCAGTCCACATCTGCATAAACGTAGCATGCCGTTAAGACTATAGTTATCTACTGTAAAATCACCAATAAATAGGAACATGCCAGTTTTTAGGTGAATTTCTGTAACCGTTTTTATTTTCACGAAAATCATACATACTAGTTAGAGGCAAAGCTATAATATTGCTTAAGTAGAGCCTCGTGCCTCACATGTATTATTTCTTTTTTATTCATGCCCCCCCCCCCCCAATTACTTCATGTGGAAGAGGTGGTCTTAAAACGGTTAGAGGGGGCTCATTCGATCGGTAATATAAAGTTCTAGGTCAAAGATGAGTGGAGGGCAACCATCCCCCATCCAATGCCATTTTTCTACCTGGCCCGCACGCACCCCCTCAAAGTATCGAGCTAGAATTTTGATATAGCCACTCTGTTCAAGATTAAAAAAGTAGAAAATTGCACTCTTAGTTGTGCTCTAAAAAAAAAAAAAAAAAAAAAAAAAACAATTAACAACAAATATTAGAAGTAAAATTTGAACAATTGACATGGAAATGGTTTAGGCCCAACATGTAGGCTAGCAAACACCTTTGAAAGCCCACTCCTTCTCAAGCCAAAATCTATTGATCTTTTTCTTTTTTTTCTTATCATACCACATTCTATTTTTTATGTAATTTGCCTACTGTTAGTTTTCATCTGAAATGTGATCCTTCTTTAAACAGTTTCTTGCGTTCATATTTAATGAGACATGCATATAAAAGGGACCATTGGTTCCTCTATCGATCTAATAAATACAACGATTTCCCATGATTTACTTTTTTCGACTATTTAATCTGTTTTTATTTTTTTATTTTAATTTCTACAATATATACAACCATGAACACGCAACAACATTGATTAGCAAATATAGTGTAGCCAATCCCCAAATCGCAGTTTCAAAAGTGAGAGAAAAACATTACAGGAAAATTTTAGGGTCACTCACGATTAAGAGCCCTTATTTGACTTATGTTCGATTTACCGATTTTGATTTGATTGATTATGTTTGATTTGATTTGTCTTCTTTTCTCTCTTTATGCACTGTCCTTTTATTATTTTTATAAGCGGATTCTCAATTAAATTAATATTGGCCTGAGGCCCGCTCATCAGCGCAAAGTAGTGTTAGTTTCTTAGCCGTATTTGCCTTTAGAATTACTACTCCTCGAAAAAGAAGGCCTAGCGACAGATAATTATGAAACTCAGCCCCCGCTGTTTACAGGGATTATACATCCCTGAAGGTTCCCCAAGTCCCCAAGAAGTAGGAAAATATATTTATGCATCGAAGCTCTTCCCATGATAATTTAAAGCTTTACTAAGTTTCATGAGTATGAGCATTACTTTGGCCATGGAAAGAGACCCAGAAGTAAAGCAGTTACTTTCATTGCTTTTAAAATAACCAAACATGGGCAGGGGTAACAGCCGAAAATGTCAGGGGTCATAATTACCAAACTGACATTTTAACTTCGCAATAGAAAACTTCCTCAAAAAATGTCACAGAGGCTTATAAAAAGATAGACCATTCTTTTTCAAATAAGAGTAGAACCACAGGTGTCCAATAGTTCAACAAATTGCCCAATTGCAGCAGCTGTGTATTGTTGCATCGAGGGTTATCCTTTCCCTCAAATATAAGGTGAATATAGAAAATGTGTGACGTCAAGGTTTCCACTATAGTGGGGGCCACACTTAGCTATCTCGCTTATTTCAAGACATGGGGTACGACGGAATGGGGTTATTATGAAATATGTACAAAAAATAGCCTAAAAACGTTGATACCGAAAATAAAACGGCACTTTAAAATAAGAGGGGGGGGGGGGAGTCTATTAAATTTGGATCTGAACTTCAGATTTCCCGAAAAGTGCTATCTAGCGATCAAAAACCGCAAACACCGGTTTCAGACGTCATTTTCCGGTGTCCTTTAGAAGAAAGAAGCAAGAATGGTGTTGTTTTAACTGCTGTTGTTTTAGCATCAAGACCGAATCAAGACAACAGAACTGGAGAAAGGTTCATGGTGATAGTTTTTGGTTAATTCAGTGGAGGTTGCATAGCATGTGATGTTATTTGTGAGTAAGGCCTTTTTTTATGTCATCACTAGGTCTCATTGGGTAATTTCTCTATTAACCAAAAAGTATTGAGTGAAAGGGTCATATCTCTCTGAATTATTGAGTGAAAGTATTACAGTATTGAGTGAAAGGGTCATATCAGCTCTGAAGCTGATATTAAAGTTATCTATGTTTAAGGGCCATATCATCTCAGTTTGCTTTTGCTCTCTTGATCCATGTCCAAACCATTTTGATTGGCCAACCAATAGCTGTATTTTTGACACTTGCTTGCCAGGCATGAGAACTGACACAAGGTTGGTCATGAATCTCAGTCGAAAGGATTTTCCTATGCACTGCATGGATTGCATCTAGTCAGGCCATAATGAGATAGATACGAAATAAATAGACCATGTGATTCATAATTTAATCATCTATCTGAATACAATATCTTTTCATATAATTTAGAATATTCTGGAATTTTCAGCTACCAGAATTTGAAAAGCCTGATTTCGCTTTAATTTTCAGCTTTCTCGGAATTTGAGGTCTAAGCCACCCCACCCACAACCCTGTAGCCTGACGCCTGACCCTTTGTCTTCCCTAAAAACCTGATTTATAGAATCTAGAGGATGTACGGAATCCCACCAGTGACATATCTGGTATAAACGTATGACCATTCCAGTCCACAAAGTAAGCTTAATGCAGAAATTTAAACTTCTATCAGTTCAAGCTTAATAAAAAAAGAACACCGCAGGTTTCCCCTCTAGGTCTTTCCTATGTCTTTTTTCCTTTTTCTTCCATGAAAGCATTTTGTTTTTTTTTCAGGTTTCTGCAGGATTGTGATCTATGGCTGGGTTACAAAGCTTAAGCGATTTCGAGGATAGCCAGTATTCAACAGGTGCTTCAGAAAAAAGAGAAGAAGAATTAGTTCAAACAGTGGTGACTGTTACACAGGATTATGTTGACCCTTTCTCCTCCGAAAGTGACACTTTGCTCAATATTATAACTGGAGAGCTGGCGGAAACCGGTGTCGCCGAAATTTTGTTGAATGCCGAAGCTTCTGGCTTAAAGGCTATCGGCGCTTTTATCGATGGAGATGCTGCTGCATTTTCAAAAGTGAAAGTAAACACGTACCAAAGCTCTAAAAAACTACCCAAAATGTCATCACGCAGTACAGTGCATGCCAACACGAAAGTAGATGTGCTCAAACGGACTATGGTCGCTGTTGATACTGACTAGGGCTCACGCACCGATATATTGCAGAAAATATTAAGTCATGAACTTAATTCATACCCACCAACACTGTTTGAGGCTACGCAAAGTGTAAGCACTGTATTACGAGCTGGCAGTAAGAGTGCTTTATTAGAATTTCTGAAACACTCTCTTACCATCAAAAAGTGGCCAGCTGAAGTATCGAGTTTCCAAAAGGCAGCAAGTGTGGGAGTTGTTGATTTTATGCCCTTTATAAAAGGCCAACCTCCTAGGAGGGATGAAACTTTAGTAGACTTTGCTAAAAGGACTTTTACGAATCTCCTAGAGAAACTTCCCAAACAAACAACTCAGCTGCATGTTGTAGCAGACCGTTATGATAGACTATTTAAAGACATTGAGGCTTGTGAAGTCATTTATTTGAAAGACAGTAGTGATTGCAATGAACGGCGTGGAAACAGGCCTGGAGAATCCTTTTCAATTCGACCGAATATGGTTCTCGACAGCTGGGACTCTATCCTGCTTGGCATCCAAAGTAAAGAAAAAGTTTATAGAATGTATGTTTGACCTTTGGGCCGGTACTGACCGCAAAGTCCTTGCTTTTCCAGTGTACATATCAGGAGGATTTACATATAGAACGGGAGTAGTTCAGCTGCTTCCAGGTAACCAGACTGTAGACTGCCAGAGATTTGCCAATAAACTAAGCAGCATACATGAAGAAGCGGATACCCTTGTCACTCTTCACACGAGTTTCTGGGCCAGGACGGTGTGCACGGATGTAATCGTGGAAGCAAATGATACAGACATTGTGGTCATCTTGATTACGTATTTTAAGACGATTGAAAAGCAAAGCCATGCCACCCTTAATGTTTTAGTTCGCTTGTGGGACAAAGTAATTTCGATCACTGAACTTGCAAATAGAATCTCGCCGTCTATAATGAATTCAATTGCGTTTTTGCACTGTTTTACCGGTTGTGATACTGTGAGCTTCATTTTCTCAAAAGGAAAGAAGACGATCCTTAGAGTAGCTGTGTCGTGGTAACCTCGAATATCTGTTCTTACTGAACAGATTTTGGAAGAAAGCGACCGAGTAGTTGAGCTTGAGGAAGATATTATGAAGCTGTGTTGCGAAATTTTGATCGCCTCATACGGAAAATCAGAAGAATTTTCGTGTTTGAATGACCTCCGCGTTCACTTATTCCCTCGCGAGAAAACGCTGAAGAGCCTGCCTCCAACCGACAACTCCTTTGAATTACATGTGAAAAGGTTCAATTACCAGTGTCCATTATGATGCAAGGCGTTATGCCTCACCCCTCGTACCTTTCTCCGCTTGATTTTGGATGGGAGATGAAGGAGAGATGTATAGTAACCATTAAATCAACCCCTCCTGCTTGGCCATCCACTATTCAGAAAACTTCGCCGTATTGCAAGTGTAATCTTGTGGACAAGGCCAAGGCTGATTCAGGCGAGGCATAATTGTGCGTGACTTGAAATGCAGGGATACTAGGAAAAAAACCCGTAAAGAATTTAGGAATGTGATTATTAAATAAACAGTGTTAATTCTGAGTTTGTTTAGTTTTTTACCTGCGTCATTGCTGCCATTTTTTCTAACTAATCGTGTTAGTTTGTTATGAAGACATTCTATGCCCTCTAGGCATTTCTATCTGGTATTTGAGTGGAAAACTGCACCTCAAACTTTGTGAAAGATGCATTTTCTTGCATGAAACAATATAATATAATGTAAAGTTTTGGAGTGTTCCACCCCTCGCAAGCAAGCATCGTTGGTATTTTTCGAATCAGCATGGTCGATTTAGAGGGAGGGGTGGGGGGGGGGAGGCTAATTCTCATACCTAACCCATTCCGTTGTGGAATGTTTCACATTTTCAACACTTGGCACCCAGACTACTACAGATATATTTAAAGTCAACTAGGCATCCAACAAACCCCAATATCCTGCCTAATGGTCATATTCTTCAACAGCAAATTTTTTTTAACAAGTGTTCATTTTGATTAACGCTCAGTAGAACTATTTTTTAGAAATAACGCACGAGCAATAGGGGAAAAATGTTCAAAAACATCATCAAGACTAATGCACGACTTGAGCTTAAGCATGCATTCGGAAGTATAGAAATGTGCTTCTGTCAAATACAATATTTTAACCTACAATTAATAAAAAAAAGGAAAAAAAAACGATTACATACGTGTTTGCTTGTTGTGTCCAAGGTAGTGGAACAAAATCACGCTAAAATAAGACCTTACTAATTTATAATTTTTGAATGCAAACTTAAAACAGTTTTTTTTTCTAAGACACGCTTTTTTTCGATGAAACTCAATAAACGCAAAAGCAATTTTTTAAAATAGATCATATTTCTAGGTTGAGCTGCACATCGGTTTCTTTGTTCAGACTCTTCTTTGTAGCTTGAACTACTTTCGACATGAACGAAAATACTGACTGTCCTTCATCTACGAAGTTTGGAGATAAAAGGGGAGCGGGGTGTAGAAAGGTCCTTGGACCCGAAACAGTCTTTCAATCACAGAGATGGGACTTCCTGAGAGGAATAAAGTTATAAAGAGATAGAAAATGCCTAATTTTGTGTATAGCAAGAAGTTGGTGTGCTAATAAGCTTTTGGACACTTTGATTTTCTATGGTTTGAGGGGTGAGGAGGCATTGGAGGGGCAATCGATCCCTGTTGTGCATTCAACAATACATATTGAAAACCCATTCATGATTCTACTTCCAACAAGATACAACATGCCTGTCTGTCTTAAAAATAAAATGAAAGGTAGGAAGTGAGGGGGAGGGGGGGGGGAGGTTCAAGGAACCATTTTCTAGCTTCAATTGAGTATATTGAAAATCCTTAACTTATTCCGTTCAAACATGAGGTAACACACCTATGTTTCTACTAAAAAGTTAGCCACGTGCTGGAGGGACGACAATCGACCCGTATTATGAATTCAATAATATAGATTGAAAATCCTTGCAAGATTCCGCTTCAAACAAGATAAAAATGCCAACCTTTCTGGAGAACAAAAGAAATAAAACCGGGAAGAGGGGCTTCAAGGGCCCACTTTATACCGCTCATTAAGCATATTGAAAACCCTTAAATGATTCCGGTTCAAACCTGGCAAAGCATTCCTATCTTTCTGCTAAAAACTTGGCACATTGAGAGGTGCAAGGGCATTGGGGTGCCTTTACACCTTTGGATCTTCAGTCATTCCATTGAAATCTTTACGTGATTCTAGGTCAAACAAGGTGCAACATGCCTACCGTCATTCAAAAAAGTCTTGAAACAAGCCCATTTAATGTCTCCAGCTTGTGTTTACACCGAATCAGGTGTATACAGCTCTATACACAATAGAGCTGTACATTTCAATCTGAAGGAAAATATTTCTTTTACGGATATATAAATTTGCTTATCTTTCACCATAAGAAAATATTTTGTGATGGGAACAGGGAACCGCTTCTCATCTCGAGAACTTTTAAATTCCCATCTAACTTCAATTTCAAACTAGTATCTACTCACATTACCAGCTTGAACGAAGGTTTCCAATCGAAAGTTGAGTCATAGTTCCAAGAAACAAGAGCTTGAGGGAACAGCTTCAGATAGTATTGTCTGACAATGATTATGACCCCACTTCAGCTCACACACTGTAGGCTCTTACTCAAAAACATGCAAAAACATCAGTCGTTGTCCCAAAATATATAACATCGCATCTATCAATAATCTAACACTAACCCACATTCTATAATAACAGCCTATATCCTAGCCCACAGGACTAAGAGTGAACGAAACTTACTTGGTAAAATGTTACTGAGGGGTTCCAAGTGTGACATTTTTTCTAGACACACAGCCTCTGTAGGACTGCTAGAAAACTCATCCACATAGTGACTATTGGAACTAGTAGGTTGGACTGTTACAGCACCATAGCTGCCCGATAATATAACTGCAGTGTCCTTTGCTTCTGGGCTAGGGAGCACACTCACTGGCCAACTTTCTATTTCTTGAGTGTGCAAGCCACGAGCATCTGCAAAGAGAAATTATAATTTCTAGGACTATAAATTACATCAGAGTCATAGAAGTAAAAAATGCGCATAATAAAATGAAACAGCATCTGGTAGAAAAGGGGACGAAGAAGTTGTTCTACAACCTGTCGGTTCTCCTCAAATCGAATTGCACATGACGCAATTTTAAATGTTTCAATTTTTTGTATCTATCTTAAGAAGGCACCTGTAAATGGTAGAGAAGATAAAAATAATTGTTTACAATGAAAAACGTAATTCCATCAATTATGAGACAAAAGTCATCTGTCGCTAATGAAAAATAAGTGAACTCAACAACACTTTCCTAGGCTATCGTTGGTTAAAAGAAGCTACATCATTTTCAAAATAAAAGCATATAGGAAACTCTAACTGAAGCGTAAACTCTAGTTGGTCTGCAAGAAGAAATGAAGAGGATGGAGGTATGTCCTATCAAATTACCGGGGCACTTGGCCTCGGAGCGTGGCGTGGAGCAATCCTTTTTGGAATCCAAAGGTGTGAATCAGGCCCCTGAGCCAGCAACTGCTCGTGGTCTTTCATCATCAGTTGTAACTACCTTACCATGGCCTAGCGTCTCCTAATTACGACCACTGGGGGATACTCTCATCCATTTCAAGTTAATACCTATTCTTCCACGCACCTGTCCTCTTTAGCCATTTACCCAATCCTCACCCTCAGTTGTATCGACTGATACTCCCCATTTGACTGTCCTATGGGATGGAACTTAAAAGAAATTACTTCATGTTCCCCATGCAGCTGTACCTCGTATAATTTTACCAAATTTATTCATTAGACACTCGGTACTGGTTGCCTATGCTAATTTTAAACAATGCAGAGACAAGTAAGGTTCGATCAAGATGTGGAGTTGGTTCCACCGTTAGAGGTTCAGAGGTTTTTGGAGCCAATCCCCCTTGAGGCCTGGTGCCGTCCCATGCACAAGAGCCCCATTCTTTGTTACTGTCAAATTTTAATTCGAGAGGGTGAAGAAATTTGTTCTTTAATTGTGCTATAAGGGTCTTCTCACTAAATAACTAAGAGCCCATTGAGCACTTTTTGTTGATAGGTCGTTTAGTACTTGTATTCCCCTTGGACCGTGGGCCATGCCCAACCGTCCCTTCACGAGATGAGAGCACGATAATTATCCACTTCTTCCTGCGGTCTTTCAAGCCCAAATCTTTCCGGAATAGAGGCCAAGTCTTTCGGCAATGAAGTCCAAGTCATGCATCCTTGTTAATAATGAAAGCACTTTAGATGATAGTGTATCTTCAGTCAGATGATGCCCGTGCCAAGCAGAAGATGCAAACAGCAAACTAGGAAGAATATATTAAGGGAAAGTGGATGCCAGAAAGGTGAGAAGAGGAAAGTAGTACATTTTAAAGTTTAGGCTTAGTGTTTTTGCCTTTATTTTATTTTGACCAAGAAGAACGTGGTTATAACCATTTATCTTAATAAAGGAGTGCTGAGTGACGATACATTGTATATTATTATTCACATAGATGTCCCCTTTTCTTTTGAAAGTTCCATTTTTCATTTTTGTAAACCTTTGGAATTTTCTTTTCTTAACTTCTTTTTATTCTCATCAACGATTACATTATAGGTAATTGACTGGTTGAATCACAATTGGCTAAATTCATCAAAATTGGCAAAGTACAAATTCTGAAAACATGAATCATACTTCTCAAAATTTTGGCGTATGTAAACCCAAGCTCCAACTCGACTTCCCGGGAAGATGATTGGAAGTAATTTGGAATTATACTGAAGCGTGACATAAGTTTTCAGGAGTTATTCCGACTCCAAAATTTTCCAGACGATGTTAGGTTTCAAGTGTTAATCTATAACTATATCTTAATATAGCTAATAGAGAATATAGCTAATATAGCTATTCTGATTAGAATAGTAGTGCAAGTTACCTCCTAACGGTGGTGGTAATTTACACTTTCTTTTTAACACGTATTTTTTATAACCCATGCTCTTGACCAAACATATAAAAACAATATTTACAGAATTGCAGAATTTACTATCATAAGATAATAAGTCGGCTCAATTAGCAATATAGAGAAATGTCCTTTTGTTCCTAGGTATTATCCAACACATCTTTTTAACTGCAGCTGCAGGAAAACTGATACTGTTTTTGCATTAAAAAGAAACAGAAATGAAATTGACCTTTTAAAGCCTGTATTTGGCCAAAAGAATATATGACCGTTTCTATTTACTGTAAAACAAGTTGCCTTCAAAACTGTTAGGTTTCTTTTTTCTTAACATGCAAGAAAAAGAAAAGAACCGTTCTAGGGAAAGAAAAATAAATTTTCTTTCCTTTTAAAGGAATATTTCCACCCATGAGTGAACTGGTTGTTTACGAAGTTCGTTGGTCAGTTCGTGTTGAAGAAATAGAAAACACTAGAATATGGGAAATGCTACAAATGTGAGATTTATTGCTGAACCACGCCCATTGCTTAACGCAAACCTTAGTATTAATTTTATTTCGGCATGACATTTCATGTAAACAAAATGAGACAAGGATAAACGCCAACTATTCCTTTTTTGATTTGAGGTTACGAAAAAAAAAAAATATAACAAAATCAAAATGACTAGTATAATCAACATATATCTTCAAACTTTTGTGCTGAATAATCGACGTTTGATTATAGTCACAACATAATAATAATTTATTAATTAAGAATTAATGAAATATTCTCAACACAGTTTCTAATTCAGTCTTTTTAAAATTACAATTCGGAAACTCTTAATAATAAAGAATTAGTCCAAGTTTACTTCAAATTTGCGGTTGAAATGAAGGCAAATTTGCAATAGGAAAAAGTTTTATCTTTTTTTGAATATAAATTAAAATCATGATACATTATTTTATATACACTTGAGCCCTTCGCCACAGAAGACTTTTGAAAACTCTTGGTTTTGAACTTCATTCAGGACATTAAGCAAAAGCGAGGTTGAACAAAATATGAGCTGCCTAATATACATAAAACTCCAATAAATAAACACTATTAGTAATCACAACTATTTTCTAGTTTGATTAATTCACCTTACTGAGACATTACAATCCATAGACAAAACAAACCAAGGGCCATTGGAAGCATAATTTTTGAAACTAAAACTCAAGAGAAGTAAAAATTCGCTTATCCAAAATACTTTAAAAAGCTATGAATCCTTACGGGAGACTGAATAGATTGGTCTTTTTTAGAATGATCTCAACAATCCATCTTAATATCTGTCGTAAGTAATATGATAGCCCTCTACAGACTAAACTATTTAAACCAAAGAACTAATGACACCTTCTCCTCAAAATAAAATTAACAAATGAGTTGTTAAAACAAAAGACCTTTCCATTGCTCAAACAGGAGGATCCGTACATTTAATATTTTTATATTTTTGTTCCCTTTGCCATTACATAAAACATGATATTACGGATTTTTTTTTTTTTTTTTTTTTTTTTTTTTTTTTTTTACGAACGATAGAAAAGTTATGATGGGACTTTCAGATTCGGCAGAAAAATTGAACTGAATGCACCTATTTCAACACAAAAAGGGAATAAACAATAAAATAATATTAAAACAAAAACTTCGCTATAAAGAAATTCAAACGATTATCACACAACAAGTATGAGTGACTGGGCTCATCGAAATACTGAGAAGGATTTGCTAGACGTTTTCCAGAGAAATTGTCTATGAACTGTTTTGGATACCCGTCTGACTAACCGCTTCTTTAACAGTAAGCTGTACAAAAAATGTGGTTTAATCCCGGGTTCAAGGGCTCTAATGAGAGAAAGGTTCAGATGGCTAGGACACATTCTGAGGATGAAGGATGACAGATTGCCAAAGATCGTCCTTGTTGGGCAACCATCTAGGGCAAAACGAAAAGCAGGTCATCCGCGGTTTGGGTGGGAGGATGTAATACACAAAGATTTAAGGGAATCGGGAACTTCCTGGCAGGGTGTAAAAAGGGAGGATTTGAATATATTGGGATTGTGGGGCGTGCGTAGCTGTGTTGGAATCAGGCGGCTTGATGCTGCAGGGAGTAATTAGTAGTAGTAGTAGTAGTACTGGTATAGCTGACTGATAAAGTTTAATTGAATTTTGTTATACATTTAGCATAATATACAGTGTTACAAACACAGTAAAAACACAATTAAACTTCCAGATGAGTTTATTTTAGCTGTGACACTCAAAATTGCAAGTCTTACGATTAGGTCTGGGAACCTTCAAAGATGACCCAAAAGCAGTATTGAAAGTAATATCTTCTTAATAAGTTCCCATATCAAGAAGTTCAACTACTTAGAACTTCTTGGGAACAAGAAGCCATAATCTCAGATAAGAAGTAACTTCCCGGCTTTTACAACTAGAGCTAGTTCAAGCCAAGGATTATATATAAATAAAGAAGCAGATGTAACATCGTAGAAAAAGACTGCAAAGATGCATTTCATCACGGTAAATGGTATTATTTTCGGGCACTTACTTTTAATTTATTTAATACATAGCCTACTATTGATTGCTCTTTGGAAACATGGGCGAGCATTTGGACAAAGAATTGTTTTATTTGGATTCCACTTTTCTTATTTATGGCTGACCGACTTCACATATTCGTTAGTTAAATATGTAGTACAGTTTAATAAAAAAAAAAAGGAAGTTACTTTCCTATCAACCAAAATAGCAGTTACTTTCGTGACATAAATTTTCGCAAAAATTTAAGCCAAGGAAGGTGAGCTCTCGACTTTTGTTCTACGAAATGCAATGTAAATGAAAAATTCAATGACTATTTCTTCCGAAAATAAACAGGGCGATCTATGTAATTTCTAATTTGGGACAAAGGCATAAGAAAAAAATGCTAGTAGCATTTGATTGTTTGCGAAGATTTAAGTTTAATTATCTGCTTCCTTGACAAATTTGATCTTTTTAGGGAAATTCAAATGATCACCTTAGGGAAAAGTGAGACAATTCAGTGCTATCTATGCAAAATGTAAATTTCCCTGTTGGTGAAGGTGTGGGACGGTAAATCTCCAATGAAAGGTTTTTGACAAAGGCAACTTCAATGGTGTTCTCAAGAAGGATTTTTCTTTAAAAAAAAAGAAAATGATGATACGTACCTTACAGACAGTATCTAAATATGCTGCACTCTTAAAACTAACTTTATTCTCTGTTTCTTAATATCCAAGCAATGTTCGGTTAGTTTTTAAATGTACCATCTATACATGCTAATACTTTATTACTTTACCTCAAAACTTAAAATCTCTGAATTGTTTCTTATGCGTGTCTAAAACCAAGTGATTGCCAAAACCCTAACAGACCCTAGATCCTTAGATGCGTATTCGACTGAACCCTCTTTTAATAAACTATAACTGCAATGGTCTCATATGAGACCACTTTTCTTTGGAAAAAGTAAGAAATTTCATTTATTGGCGAAATTTCTTTCTCTGCAAAAATAAGAAATTTCATATTTTGACGATAGCTGCCCGCTATAAAATTGAGGTCAATCGAGTTCCAGCTGGTAATTGGGTGCTGATTGAAGTGATTGATGAACCAATTGATTGATCAAACAAAGATATCATATTTCATTTTCCATCAAGAATGTAGGAATTACCGGACTCATCTCGCTCAGATTGGAAAGCTGATAGGTCCGATGGCCATGGAAACAAGAAGGCATCAAATACAAAAATATCTGGCTGAGATTTGGTACTGGTTATAAACATTTTATAAATTGGATGATAAGCTAGATGACAAAGTTGGGGAGGGTACCGCCCGATAGCTCGCAAGGCACATGGTAAGGAAGGGCAAATTAGCCCTTAGTCCCCAAACCGTCGGCTATTTTTCTTTTTTTTTTTAGCACTGAAGCAATGGGTCCTGTGGCATGAGCTTCGACTTGGTTTAGTGAGTCTGCTCATAACAACCAATCCTAAAGTTTGCCTTTCCGTAAATTGTTTGGAAATTCCTCTAAATTGTTACAGGTGATCTGAACCATACAAAATCACATCATTAAAGCATTTAATATATAACCGGAAAGCAAACATTTCATGACTTCTGAACTGGGCATCGCATTACATCCACTAGCACCACGTTACTGAAAAAAAAAAAACAAAAAAGAAATAAACAAACCTATCATTTGGAAATATTTACACCAGTTTTACATATCTACCACACATACGGTGTAACAGAGCAATCGCGAAAATAATTCGTTTGATTTTGCACTTTACTTTTATTGAACCTATTCCCTGGAAGGTGGCTTCTGACTTGGTCACACCCCAATTCATTGAAGGTATTAGCAAATTCTTAGTTTCTTGATTCGATCTATATGCATTTTACATACCAATTCTAAATATAATATTTTATTAGGACTTTACTTTTAATATTAAATAGAAAAAAAACAAGTTTGTTTTAACTGAAAGTAAGGAGCGACATTAGAACTTGAAACGAACAGAAATTATTCCGTATATGAAAGAGGCTGTCCCCTCTTCAACGCCCCGCTCTTTACGCTAAAGTTTTTTATTGTTTTGAAAAGTAGAGTTGAAAAATTTTAGCGTAAAGAGCGAGGCGTTGAGGAGGAGACAGCCTCTTTCATATACGGAATAATTTCTGTTCGTTTTAAGTTTTAATGTCGCTCCTTACTTTCAGTAAAAACAAACTTGTTTTTTTATTTAATTTCTGAAGATTTTTGAATTAATGCAAGTTTTGAATTTGGCTTACCATTAGACCCCGGCGCCGGGCCGACGAGGGAAGACCGGCGGCGGCGGGGCCAAAAATAGCATGCCACGCCGCGCCGCCGGTAAGATGTCGGCGGCGCGCCGCCGGCGCGATCAATGTTGACCGCAAATATTAATGTTTTCATCAGTCTTTCTCAAATCACAGCTTAAATTTACAACAGATTCGAGCCTATTCATGAGTTCAAAAATTCACAAGTCGCTGGCTGGAAACTGGTCTTCTTCGTTATTCCTCAAGAGAAGTAGAAATCTGGTAGAAACGAAATGGCTGTGACGTTTCGGAACCCTTGCATAATACGAGTAGTTGAAGTATCTATTAGCTATGTATTCTTAACATAAACAATTATCAAAATTAGTATTTTTTTTCATCGAGCATTACTGCATACAAAACTTCAAATACCGTATCACAAAATTCGTCAGTTATCTGGGTAAAAACTTTGAATATAACTTTGAACTTAGAAGCTTAATTTTTTCATAGTGCCCTTTGCCTATATCTGTTTTGTCACCTTTAAAACAGTTGAAATGGGCGACTTTGATATTGATTGTTTTTTTGTTTTTTTTCCTCTTTTGGATTCCTAAAAAGCCTTCTTGTATTAAAAACTGGTTTTTAATAACAATAAAAAAAAAAAAAAAATGCATTTTAAAGTTTTTTTTGGCTTCTTTATAGAGCATATGTCATGTAGGCTAAGGCTGAACTGCTGCTTTTTTATTGCTCTTGGTTGGTCTTTTGGATATTATTCATTTTTCTTTTGGGGATTCATTCCAAATTATAAACAGATAAATACCTAATATCAGTCAAATTATAAACTGCATCTAAAAGGAGTAAATTTATCAAACTGAAAAATACAAGATGAACACTTCACAGGAGAACATTTCAATTACACTGAAACCAAAAACACTTAATGGTTTATTCGGTATGAAGAAAAATGAAGTGCCAGCTATTTTCTTAGGTAAAAAATGAAAAGCTCATCCGTTTTAAATGTAATTAAATGAAATAACATGCAGACTGAAGTAGCTTCAGGAAGATGTTGTGATTTTAATCCTAGTTCGTCACTTTTAATCCAAGCAAAATGTTAAGACACTTAGTATCAGCTATTGAGTTTAAGCTTTGATTTCCAAATGCTCACAAAAATTATCAAATTTAAGAAAGTCTTAACAATAAGTCACATGTGGTCAAAATACTCAAAGGCTCCCCTTTCATCCCCACCCAGGCTCAAAGCTTCTGCTATGGTCATTTCCATGGAAATCTCCAAAGAGTTTCTTTTTAAAATAGCTTTTAAGCGTAGTTAGGGGTATTTAGCCTTTTCTGCTTTTCTTCACAGCTTTGAAAAAAGTGTTATTATATTCCAAATGTTCCATTTGTTATATTTGTGTATATTTTTGGTAATCATTTGTGGGGTGATCGAATTTTTTTAAACCACTGTAGATACTTAAGAACGTTACAGCATCTAGTACCCTGAGGTCATAAGACTGTCAAAGACTCCTCCTTGAACCTCCCAAATTGAAAGCTTTTATTATGACCTGACCTTTTAATGTAACTTGGGCACTGGACCAAGGGCACCATTGTCACTCGAGCGCAACGTTAGGTGGGGATATCGATATCGCTTTCATCACATCAATTCGTTTTAGTGTGAATCTGCCTGGTACTTGTGAATGAATGTTTTCAAAGAAAAACCCGTTTCACCAATAAGAAAAAAAAACGGGTTGGACGCATATGTCCCTTTCCCTTTGGACGAAAAAACCATGCAAGTGCTGTATCAAGTATAACTCACGACAATCTTGTTGATTTTTGTCAACTTTTCAACTATTTGGCATCCCTGCTTTCAATAAAAAAAAAAAAAAAAAAAAAAAAATCAAGGTACCATCACTTAAATATAATAACTCCCTATGCCCCCCCCCTCTGGATACCATCTTGATAGGATACCGTCTCTGCTTTAAATAAAAAAATAATTAACTTATTTGCATCCCTGCTTTCAAAAAAATCGAGGTATTATCATTAAAATATGATAGCTCCTTACCCCTCCCCCCCGGATACCACATTGATAGGAAGCCGTTTCTGCTTTAAATTTAAAAAAAAAAGCTTTTTGGGATCCCTGCTTTCAAAAAAAAATCGAGATATTATCATTTAAATGTAATACCCCCCCCCCCTCCCTACCCCCCCCCCCCCTCTGGATACCACCTTGATAGGATACCGTATCAGCTTTCATTAGAAAAATAATTTATTTAACAATTAACTAGGTCACTGTATGGTTCAAACAGACACGCAAAATAACGTTAAACAGCTTAGTGTTCCTTGAAAAAAAAATTGAAGGTATGAGTAAAGGGGTACAAGAAACAACAAAAATGTCGAAATTATTTAGATATACCTCAAATTACTGAAAAACTGAGTCAGAGATTCGCCGTGGTATTCAATAAGATCCAAAGAATCTAATTAAAAGGGAGCACACACAAAAGCCAAATAAGGCCAGTAGCCTATGAGAAATCGCAAAATACCCAAGACAATGAACAAGTCCTAATGGGGGGCCCTGAGTCTATCAAAATATTTCAATGGTTTCTCAGGGAATTTGATATAATTTTCTTCTGTCTCCACTTTAAATGAAAAAAATAATTATCTTTTTGGCATCCCTGCTTTCAATAAAAAAAATGAGGTATTATCATTTAAAAATGATAGCCCCCTATCCCCCTATAGGCAATAATTTACAATTTATTTATGAAGCATATTTTTGGGATAACTTCCGGTTCAATTTTTAATTTCCCAACCTTGTACATAGCTTAGTCTATAGCTAAATTTTGTCTCAATAGAATTTTTTTTTTTTTTGGGCGGGGGGGGGGTAAAAATGTTTCAGAAAGAAGATTGTATTTTCTATCAGGGTTCAACAATTTAGTATTAAACATTAAGAAAATCTTATCTAAAAACAGCAAAAAAATCTGCAAATTTACAATTCAGCTGTAGAAACAATCTGTCGGCTGTCAGTTTCAAAATCCAAGTGAAGGCTGAAGCTGTATAGTAGTGAATGCGTTCTATAATTCTATTTAACTTAAAAATAAAATTCTTGACTACGAATGATGTAAGAAATAGCGATTAGGAAACTGCATTCGAAATGACTTAAACTCATTTCATAAAGACGATTCTTTTTTTGTCAACATATGAAGAACTGTGTATATTACAATATTTGCAATTGCATATTGCATCTGTCTGGTTTTTATGCAAAGTAACAAAAGAGATGAAAATTAATGAACAAGAGAGTAGTGAAGAATTATGGTATGCAAAGTAGTATTTGGCAGGGAAAGTCACTGGTGATAAATCGCTAGGGGTGGCGCCGTGATTGGGTGATTTTCGGGGATTCGGGGAACCAAATTTTTTTTCGGGGTGACGCATAGATTTTTGGGAAAATACCCAAAAATTCGGGGATAGGGCAAGCCCTGCTTGATTTCTAATCAGGCAAATCGAAATACTAAACCACACGAGAAGAAAAAGCTCCGACTTTGCGGTTGACGCAATAAAGAATTGCCGCAAAATTAATTTGAAGTCGACCGAACGTCACCGCCTTTGCCGGTGGCGGCGCGCCTGCGACACATCGGCGGCGGTACGACACTTCAGCGGCGTTCGACCGGGCCTCTCGTCGGCGGCGTTCGGTCGATCCGTCGGCGCGGCGCCGGGGTCTACTTACCGTACACGAATAATTAAAACGAAATTTGCATATTAGTTTTACTTTTTTTAAAACTAATATTAACCTTATAATAACTTAAGTTTGATTTTTGTTCCATTTATTTAAGAATGAATCCTGAATCACAAAATCTGTTTAATTAGAATAATAACCTCTTTTAAAAGTAAAAAAAAAAAAAAATTAACATAAGAGCGAGCTATTGAGGAGAGGCAACCCCCCTTATATACGTAATATTTTCTGTTCGTTTAACGTTTTAATGTTGCTCCTTACTTTCAGTTGAAAAAACATTTTTTTTTAATTTAATTTCTGATTGTTTTTTAAATAATGCTGGGAAATCCAGCGCCATGGAATTTCTCTTCCCCCATGAAAAATTCATCCAGAGAAAGATCCTCCCACGTAATCCCCTCTCTCTGACCCCCCCCCATCCACCAGAAAAAATACCCCCTGAAAACGTCTATATACTTCCCAATAACAAATACAGCCGTCCTGGCTAAGTGGACGTGCGCTGGGTTAAGAATTCTTTGTCCAAGGGGCACTTGTTCGATCCCTGGCGTGGCCAGTTATTTGGTTTGGGACGCGGGTCAGTGGTGTGACTCTGTAAGCTTAGCCAGAGTCGACCCAACTCTAAATGGGTACCTGGAGATATCTGGGGAAGGTAAACAGTAAGGGTGTGCGAAAGCACAGGATGGCTGGCCCCCAGCCCCCCATTGCACTTCCTGGCTGAAGGGCCAAGAAATGGATATCAGCACCGCCGGTTTGGACCTTAAGGGTCTAGTGCCGTCATACTTACTTACTTTTTCTTTACAATAACAAATACTATATGTAAACAACGGGCAAAGTTTATAACTTGCAGCCCTTCCCTGGGGACTGTGGGGGATTAAGTCGTCCTCGAAGACAGTAAGATTTTTCGACTATGCTGAACAAAATGGCTATCTCAAAATTTTGATCCGGTGACACTGAGAAAAAAAATGAGCGTGGGAGGAGGCCTAGTTGCCGTCCAATTTTGTTGGTCACCTAAAAAGGCCACTAGAACTTTTAATTTCTCTCGTGACATTCTAGGACCACTGAGTCGACACGATCACCCCTGGAGAAAATAAACAAACAAAAAAACAAATAGACACGCATCGTGATCTTTCTTCTGGCAAAAAATACAAAATTCCACATTTTTGCAGATAGAAAATTGAAACCTCTACAGTAGGGTTACCTGATACGCTGAATCAGATGGTATGATTTTCAATAAGATTCCATGACGTTTAGGGGGTGTTTCCCCCCTTTTTCGAAAATAAGGCAAATTTTCTCAGGCTCGTAACTTTTGACGGGTAAGACTAAACTTGATGAAACTTATATATTTAAAATCAGCATAAAATATGATTCTTTTGATGTATCTATTGGCATCAAAATTCCGTTTTTAGAGTTTCGTTTACTATTGAGCCGGGTCGCTCTTTACTTACAGTTCGTTCACGAACTGTTTGATTAGAAAGTGTTAAAAACACATCAGGTGTAGATATGAAAAATCCATGTCAATCACTTTCGCCGTTTTTTTTTAAAGCAAAATATAAAGTAACTGACTGATTCCAGCTACTTCCCCCATTTCCTGACAAAAAAGGAAAGTATTGGCCTAAAAAGCTAAACCCCCGATTTCCCTCATTTAGCAAAAGGAAAATAATTGCCAATATAACGAGCTACTGGTCTAGTGCCAAAGGATTTTAATTTTTTTTTTTTTTTTTACTTGAGAACCTTCGAACAATCTAATCAG